>CM035414.1:16750427-17170427 GCA_020310875.1 Ceratopteris richardii | reverse complement strand
CTATTTACCCTTTTCTTTGGGTCCATGGCAACCCAAATATGAAGTCCATGGATTTTGCTATCCCAATTGGGATCTTGAATCCACTGTCTTTGGGTCCATGGCAACCCAAATATGAAGTTCATGACAACCGAAATATGAAGTTCGTGGATTTACTATTCGAATTGTGTTCTAGAATCTCTAAAGGGTGTAGAAGACCTAGTGTCCTAATTCTTTTTTCTTTGTTTACCTGACACATAAATCAATGTCCTACATATGTGTGATCTCTTTTGCTAAACTAGATTGTCAAAATATTGGTTTGATCAGCTATATAGCCTTGTCAATGCCAATATGCTTTTAGAAAGAAGACCATGGTTGTGATGCATGAAATTCTTCTTAAATCTCAACAATATAGTATGTAAACCTTTTATTTTCATATTAAATTTTTGATTCTATATTGAGAGATTGGAACACAAAGTTCAGAGGTTTGCTTTATTGGTGGAAAAAGTGGATGGAATTGCCCCATCTCCTATAATAGCTTCATAATTATGGCTCTTGTAACATCTGAGAGATATGGATCTTCTGCCTGTGCTTCCTTTATTTCTTCATGCAATAGCGTTTATAAAATATTTGATACATTATCTAACATAATGCATTGCCTATTATATTCCCTTTTTATCTCCTATACAAGATTTCCACGTGGAACTCCCACATAATCTTAGCCCAATGATCCTATCTACCTTGAAGCTTTGGCTGACTACAAGGATACTTGAGCATATGGACATCTATGCATACTTTAAGTTTTTTCCATATACACAAAATCTCTAAACTTTAAGGGCATGCACCAGCTGATACATCTCTTGTTTGTGCACTAGTTGATTTCTTACTTTCAAAAGCTATAGGCCTATCATCTTGGCACAAAACATCTTGTATGACATTGCTTTTAGCATCTATTTCCAACTCAAATGGCTTCTCTAGATGCACCACATTTGGTATTGGCAGTTTTGAAATGGCTTGTTTTAGATTATGAAAACTTTACTGTTGTTCTTATTTTCATGTGTTGGCAGTAGCCAAGGTGTTACAAGACACAGAAGCCATCAAAGAGAGTGTGAATAGAGGGAGAGTCAAATAGGACCAAGCAGGCAGAGTAGTCAACAAAGATTCGACAACTAGGCCTACCCAATTTTTTAAAGATAAAACTTTTTCAATAGTGATTTTCATCACTACATCAACATTGTAAATAATTTTTGGCATATTAGACTCCATAGTAGGTGTAGAACTCCAATAGGAACACAACATCTTTGCATAGGTCTCGGGGTGTTGAGCTCTATCAATCTTGATAGATAGAAAAAATCAGCTTTTTGGTAAAATTGAGCACATGACCATAGTGTAGAGGCCTTGCATATCACAAATCCACAAAAAGTTCAAAAAATTTACAATTTTTTGTCCATCTTGATTGAAAGTGTTCATTGCGATGGACAGCCTGTCCATCACGATCCACAGACCACGATGGACACATCTATCCATCACGCTAGATAGCATCCATTGCCATAGACATCCTTGTCCATCATGATTGACACAAATGGGATGATTGATGATAAAATTTGGTGAACATCTAATCCATCGTGATGCATAGGGCCACAATTGACACAAATAAATGAAAAAAAACAAAAAATTCAATCCATCACGATTGACACTTTCTCTCGATGAAAACTCTATCCATTGTGATGCATAAGCCCACGATTGACACATATTCATCCAAAAATGCAAAAAATTATGTCCATCACGATCAAGACGTCCATCGCGATTGACACTAACCATCGCGGTTGACAGGCCACGTAGATAGCTCTATCCATCGTGATTCACATTCGTGTCCATCGCAATTGACATGCAATTTCGGCCAATTTTTTAGGGTTTTTTAATTATCAAATCCTGGCTAATTTGATCATAAATTTCAAGTGATTGGAGCATAGTGAGGCCCCCAAGCAAATAATTCGAGCAATCTTGTTTGCCTGTTTTGACCCCCAGAGCCTTGAACTATCATAACGTTTCCATATGAAATCCATTTCTTCTGATCTTGAGTTCCAACGCTTGTTCCAAGTCTATAAATATCTTGAACGACTTTTGTAAAAATCATATAGTGAGTTTTAGATATATTATTTTGAAGTTAACCTTCCACAGGGTTGAGGAAGCTAAGGGATCTCTAGAGAAGTGTTTCATAAAGACAAGTGAAAATTTGGCCTTTGAAACACATGAATGAACATGATCTATTAATTCAATTAACCTTAACTCTTTATATTACTTTGGGACTTTTACAGGTCCATTGAGAGCATTGAAGGGCGTCCAAAGCAAGAGCATGTGCAAGCTTGAGAAGGAGTGCCTTGAGCACTCAAGTGTGATCCAAGGGAAAAGCGACTTGAGGTTGGAGCATTCTCAACTCCCTTAGTCAATTCCTAGCTTAGGCCAAGTACGTATAGTAGTATTGATTAATTACAGCTATTTTAGGCATGATGCAAGTACAAGAATCCTAATTACTCAAGTGCAAGCATAAGTAGGTCAGTTTTGCGACAAACTCTAAAGTGAAAGGATATAAATCGAGCGATCAACTTCAAGTGTGATAAAATTCAAGTATTTGTCATGATGAAAACTATTGGACATAAAGTGACAGCCTAAGAAAAATACAAAGAACAAGGGAATAATACAAAAGAACTTTGCAACGAGACTGTACATGGGAAAATTGGGATAAAGGGCAAAGCATATGAACCTTTGGTAAAGAAGACACCTAGATCATGATATACAAAGCCTGAGATCTTGTGAAGCTAGTGTCAATCATATAGCTAGGTCTTGGGCCAAGCAATTGAATGATTACCCATATGTTCTAAGTTTAGAAAGGAGTGACTTTGAGATATCGTATAACATGGAGAGACCAGTAGCTCATGTGTGGCATGACTAGAAAATCCATTCAAGAAAGGTCATGTGACTTCTTGTGTTTATCACAAATTTAACTTCGATTTGTGTTCCTGTTGTTATGAATGGTGAGCGAGTCTTTTACAATGGTTGGCTACTTTATTTATGTTGCTTTAATGGGGGACTATGTTTTGGGCGTTTGAAACTCTATCATTGCTTTACAATGTTTTTTATTTCAGGGAGGATTGTATACACGTTAATATGTATTTTTCTATATTCGTGAGAATTCCATAAAAAATGCCATCGGCCTATAAATCACCCCTGATGTTTTGCCTAGTCCTTTGGAAGATAAATTAAGATTGTGCTCCTCACCTTACATGTCTTACAAGCTCAAATGACAATCTACATAAAATTCAAGTTTTAGATTGTTATAGGATTCAAGTCACTCCTTGTATCTTTAATCGTCGAATGGAAAGCATTTTGAGATTTACAAGTGTTGCATATTATTTTTATATTAGAAATTTCTATTATTTTATATTCGCTATTTATTATTTTTGATATATCATTCTAGACACTCTAGTATCACTTGGTCCATGGGATTTTCATAAATCTTGATAATGTTTTTGTGATACTGGAGGATTGATCATACATGAATCTGAACATATACATATACATACATATGTACATGTCACATATGAGTGTATTTGTATGCATGCATGTATACATACATACACACATCTATCTATATATGCAAGCATGAATGCATATATATGTAGATAGGTACATACATACCTATACCCATGGGTTTTTGAACCTCCTAAGAAATGAGTCTCTTTTTGCACACCACAACGTTTTTAGATCTACTTAACTTAATTCATATTTTACACCTTTAATTATCTACCTTTTCGGCATATATATGTTCTTACCTACAAACACATATATAGGTATACATACACTACGAAAACCTTTTTATCCCATGATATTTAATTATCAACACTATCAATTTTTATCTTTAACAAATGTATACCTATACACGTCCGTATACAAGCTTTGATTGGTAACTAAAAGGAAATGTAGTTATAGATCTTTTTGTCATGAAGGAGTATACAAAATTCATTTTCTTATAGTTTTCTCTATCGTGCTTCTAGAGTTAGGATCATTACCTATTGGTTTTCTCCTACACGAAATTTAGGACATGCTCATAGGCAAAGACCAATAAAAACAAATACCTCTTTCCTAAGAAAGAGGGCCCTATTATTTTGACAATGTTACTAACATGAAAGCTTTCTTCTACATGGATGCCAATGAAGAAGTTTGGAACTTTCATTATCATCAATTGAAACACTACTTATACCAATTTTCATAATTTCTTTTTGCTCTTAAAGAACTTTGTTTTTCCAAACATGTTTACACTTCTATACATGGTTGGTCATATGGTGGACCATTGTCCACCATGTGGCCCATCCCCTAGGAATAGGATAGGCACAGACATAAATACATGTACCCATGCGTTTTGTGCCAACCCCAATATGTAATTATCTGTTTGCACACCACCGGTGTTCTAGACCTACTAAACTCCATTCATATTTTAACCTTTAGTTACCTACCTTTCTGCCATTTATATATTCTTACCTACAAACATATATTGTTATACATACACTACTAAAATTTGTTTATCCAATGGTGTTAGCAGCAGTCAGGGCATCACAAGACAAGGGAGCCAATAGAGAGAATCAGAGCAAATAGAAGGGCCAAGCAGGTAACGTAGTCAAAGAAGATCCGACAATCAGGCCATGACAATTTTTCTAAGATAACTCCCTTTTAATAGTGATTTTCATCACTACATGAACATTGTAAATACAGTTTTTGGTAGATTAGACTCCATTTTTTTCAAGCCAAGGAGCCCTCGATCTTGAGGAGTATTAGAAGTATTTATGTACCAATTTTCATAATTTTTAGAGCTCATTTGAGCCTCGAAAATAGCCTAGGAACCTAATTTTTAACTAGGCTGGACACTAGGTATGGACAAGGCCATTAGCTAATCAAAAACTATAAAAGGAGCTAGAGAGCTCATTTTTGAGAGAACAAATTGTAGTTTGAACTAAGAAGAGCTCTTGTAACTACCTTTTGATCTTAATCAAAGCTTCCATTGTCTCACTCTTTGTTATTACTTGTGTGTGTGTGTGAATGTGTTTGCATGCTTGTGTGCTTCTCCATCACCACTTGTGCACATCACTTGCTCGAGGTCTTCATACCATCCTCATGTCTTCCTAGATTGACATTAAACGAGGTGCTACTCATCACTGAGCTACACCAAATTTTGGTGCCGTTGTCGGGGACCGAGCTTTGAGGACGAGCGTGTGATGGTAAGACGTGGAGTAGAGACATTGGAAGAGTAGGTAAGCATTTTCTTTTACTTGTTTTTACCTTCCTCTTCACTTCTACACACCATATCCATTCATCAAGATCTTCACCACAGCGACCATATACCTCCATCTCCATTCATTTCCTCATTTCCACTTGAGAGCGAGAGCGAGAGAGAGCTTGTATGCGCACATGTTTTTTGTGTTTTCCTGAGTGTTCTTGAAAGTACCAGCTTCCATTGAAGCTGTACTAGCTCCAGCAAGTGAGAAAACTGTCTGTGCAGGTACCGAGGCATTGACCTCTATCGATCGCGATCGATAGAAAAATGCAGATTTTGGTAAAACAAAGTGCACCACCACAAAGTACATGATTAGCACATCCTAAATCACTAATTATAGAAAAAAAATTCCTTCATTTTCTGTCAGTCACGATTGACACTATCGATCGCAATCGACAGCCAATTGACACCTCTGTCAATCGCGATCGACACCATCGACCACGATTGACAGCGATGATCGATGCACCCGACTGACAGACCCTATCATTCGTGACCAACACCATCGATCACAATCGACAACCATGATCGACTGACCTTGTTAGTCGCGATTCATACCGTCAATCGCAATTGATAGAAATTTCATGATTGACGCATTATCTCACGTCCCACATGTCCATCACGACGGATACATGCACGATTGACTAAAATCACATCGAAATTTGAGGGAAAAGCGTCGATTGCGATTGACACCATCGATCGCGATCGATAGACCTCACGATTGACACTGTCGATCGCGATCGACTCTGTCCATGGTGATTGACACCATCAATCGCGATTGGCAGGCCACGATGGACAGCTGTGTCCATCACGATTGAGAGCCGTGTCGATCGCAATTGACAGCCATTTTCGGCCAAATTTTTAGGGTTTGTTAAATTTCAAATTTTGGTCATTTTGGGCATACCTTTCAAGCAATTGGTGCATAGTGAGGCCGTCGAGGGAATAATTAGAAAGATCCTGTTTGCTTGTTAGCCTGTTTTAACCCCATAACCTTGAATTGTCATAACGTCTTCATAGGAACTCCATTTCTAGTGATTTTGGGCTTGTTGGAAAGCGTGTGTTAAAAGTTTTGCACTAACTATATTCACATTTTTTTTAAAGAGTACAATGAATTGGAAATACACACTCACACACCCAACCTCGTATTGTAGCCACACCCATCATGAGAGACGCTTGGACATGTCTAGCCAAGACTTGAACTGAAGACTTCCTCCTATAGCTCCAAGGCATCAACCACTAGGCTACACAGGCTCGGAAGATTTTCAGTTCAGTATTGTTGCTCTTTTGACAACTGTGGCATTAACGCTGTTATGTATATGTTTTTTGTTGGGTACAACAACTCATTCTACATTCACGAATGCCTTATGTCTAAGGTGTGTTGTTGGAAGTCAAGGGCTAACTCGTCAAGGAAGTACACGCCAAGGTGAAGAGACAGGAAGCTCAAGCTGAGAAAGGAGCCGACAAAGAAAGGATTGATGGAAATGTATGTCAAAACTCTCTAGAGAAACCTTTAAAATAGTGTTTTCATCACTAACACTCATTGTAAATACCATTTCGTATTTTTCTAGCTCCATTTTGTGCAAGCCAAGGAGTCCTTGAGCTTGAGGAGCATTAGAAGTATCTATTTATCAATTTTCATATTTTTTAGACTCCGTTTGAGCCCTCAAATCGGCCCTAGAACCTAATTTTTAACTAGGCTGGACACTACGTCTGAACATGGCCAAAGCTAGTGAAAAACTATAAAAAGGACTAGAAGGCTCATTTTTGGGGGGTAAGTAAAAGAATGAACTAAATCTAAAGCAATTGTAATCTTTTTTTTGAGTAATCAAAGCTTCCATTGTGCCACTCTTTGTTTTACCTGTGTGCACGTGTGTGTGTGTGAGTGCATGTGATTGTGCTTCTCTTCCACCACTTGTGCATCACTTGCTCGAGGTCTTCATACCATCCTCCAATCTTCCCGGATTGACAAGTAAAGGAGGTGATGCTTACGCTTGAGCTACACCAGATTTTGGCGTCGTTGCCAGGGATTGAACTTTGAGGACGAGCGTGTGATGGTAAGATGTAGAGTAGAGATGTTGGAAGCATAGGTAAGTTTTTCTTTTATTTGTTTTCATCTTCTTCTTCACTTCTAGACTCCATATCCATCCAGCATCATCTTCACCATCGCGACCATATACCTCCATCTCCATTCACCTCCTCATTTCATTTGAGTGCGAGAGCGAGAGAGCGACTTGTGTGCGATTGGGTATTGTGTGTTTTATGAGATTTTTTGCAGGAATTAGCATCTCCAGCAGCTGTACCAGCTCTAGCAGATAACACATTTGACTATGCAGGTCTCGAGGTGTTGACTTCTATCAATCACGACTGACAGAAAAGTTGACCATTTTGCACAACTAAGTGCATAACCATGATGCTTAGGCCTAGAGGATCCTAAATGTGTGATCAATGTTTTCAAATTCCATAGTTTTCTGTCAATCGCGATTGACACATCAATCGCGACTGACAAACGATGATGGATAGATCCCGATGGACCAATCAATCCCGACCGACACTTCAATCGCGATTGATAGGTTCCACGATCGATTGAACACGATTGTTAGAGCCATCATGTGCCAGGTGTCAATTGCAACCAACCCATCGATCGCAACTCACTCATCGATTGTGACTGACAGCCCCGATGGCCGTGTCCATTGTGACAGACACGATCCACGATTGACGTACTCTATCGATGCCATATGTCAATCACGACCAATAGGTCCATCATGATGGATCCATCAATCATGACTCACCGACTCAATGATTGTTTGACCACGATTGACTGAATTTTCGAGCCACGTGTCAATCACGACTGACAGCCCCGTTGGACCTGTCCATCACGATCAAACTGTCGATCGCAACGGACACATCAATCACAATTGACAGACCAATCGATCGTGATTGACAGCAAAATTCGGCATTTTTTTAGGGTAAAAAAAAAATTAGCCTATTTTTGGCCAAAATTTGGGAAAATTAAGGGTCATTAGAGCATAAAGAAACCTTAAAAAACATTGTGAGCTATCCTTGAGTGCCTGTTTCACCTGTTTTGACTCTCGAGTGCCTGACTAGCCATAACTTCTTCATATGAACTCCGTTTGCTACAATTTTTGTCCCGTTGGAAAGCTCGTTGAAAATTCTACGTGGACATTTACTTGTTTTTGTAATAATCATACGTGGAGTTCTAGTATAGGTGTTTTTAAGTTGACCATCAATCGATACTAGGGAGTGAGATTACTTTTTAGGGTAAAAAGGAAAGCAAGGGTCTATACTTTTCAGTGTATGTTGAAGGTTGTTTTTTTCTATCAATACATTGTGGTCAATCCATTTTTAACTGGTAAAATTTCACATGTCTGTGGTGTGCAAGCAAGAATTTCAAGCAACTTTAGCAAGGTGATCATGGAGCTTGGGTGAGCGCATCCTAGGCTTGACTAGCAATCAAAAGGCAAAGGACTTGAGGTTGGAATTTCTTTTGAAACCCCCTCAGTCAATTCCTAACTTAGGCTAAGAACACATAGTATTAGGAGCAAGTTAGGACAATAATAGACATGAGACAAGTTGAAGACTACCTAAGTAATTAAGTCCAAGTTAAGAGATAACCTGTGCGTGTGACAATAACCCCAAGAGGAAGAACTAATTCTGCTGCGATCAACTTCAAGTGCGAAAAATCACTACAGTAATCCTGACGATGCAAAATCAGACGATATCATAAACACGATAACAATCTTTCTTGCTTCTAAGGATCATTGTCCTCAATGAGGGAAAGTACTCGTGAACAAGAGCTTGTGATTCCCAAGTATAATATATGAGTGGTAATACTCCCTGGGCTATACGTACTCCTACATGACATGATTCCTCAACTTTTTTGTCTCCAATCTAGTACCCTATATGTACAATGACCTATCTGACCTTTTCTCATGAAGAAACAATAAATTTTATTAAATTATTGTAATTTCTAAGTTTATGAACATGAAGCACCAGATTGATTGACTCCAAAATTTGTAGGAATTTGTAATCGGTATGGGAAATCATAAAGATTTTCAACTATCTTCTAAGGTCCACAATCTCTTAGTGAAAGCTTAGTGCACTTCCTTAAAAGAAGACTGTATATTCTTCTTCAAAGACTGTATGAGATCTTTTCTTGTCAGCATACTCTTTAGCCCTATCAATTGCTTGTTGTATCTTGGATTTATCTATTTCTAAATGTTTACGGAGTCTTTCTAAAAACTCTGAAGCACAACGGAATTTCTTTGATGTTTCTATAGTACTAGGAGAAGTGGGATCGATGCCATAATTCATATTCAAATGAGACATGAAAAACATCTTATGAGGTCTACTATTATATAAACGTTATACTAATGAAAAGTAACTAAGTGTTTGCTTGTTAGACACATATGCCCTCAATATGTCCTCTAGTATCTAGTTGATTGTCTTGGTTCGATTTGCTGTCTGGGGATGATCACCACTACTCATCTTTAATGATATTTTAAGCCGATCGACGATAAACTTCCAAAAGTATCTTGTGAAACGAACATCCCTATTTGAAACTAGGGATTTTACTAATCCATGCAATATGAAGGCATGGTGACACAACTTTGCAACTCATACAACTAATACAACTGATACAACTTCCACTTTCTCTGTCATGGATGTAAAGTAAGCCATCTTGCTCAATCTATTTATCCTTTTCTTTGGGTCCATGGAAACCCAAATATGAAGTTGATGGTTATATTATCCCAATTGGGATCTAGAATCCATTGTCTTTGGGTCCATGGCAACCCAAATATGAATTTCATGACAACCAAAATATGAAGTTCATGGATTTAGTATCTGAATTGTGTTCTAGAATCTCTAAAGGGTGTAGAAGAGCTAGTGTCCTAGCTGTTTTTTCTTTATTTACCTGACACATAAATCAATGTCCTACATATGTGTGATCTCTTTTGCTAAACTGGATTGTCAAAATATTCTTTCGATGAGCTATATAGTCTTGTCAATGCCAATATGCTTTCAAAAAGAAGACCATGGGTTTGATGCATGAAATTCTTCTTAAATCTCAAGAATATAGTATGTAAACCTTTTATTTTCATTTAAATTTTCGATTCTATATTGAGAAATTGGAACACAAAGTTCACAGGTTGGCTTTATTGGTGGAAAAAGTAGATGGACTTTCACCATCTCCTATAATAGCTTCATAATTATGGCTGTTGTAACATCTGAGAGATATGGATCTTCTGCCTATGCTTCCTTTATTTCTTCATGCAATGGCATTTATAAAATATTTGATACATTATTTGACATAATGCATTGGCTATTGTATTCTCTTTTCATCTCCTATACAAGATTTCCATGCGAAACTCCCACATAATCTTAGCCCAATGATCCTATCTACCTTGAAGCTTTGGCTGACTACAAGGATACTTCAGCATATGGACATCTATGCATACTTTAAGTTTTTGCCTATAGACAACATCTCTAAACTTTAAGGGCATGCACCACTTCATACATCTCTTGTTTGTGCACTAGTTGATTTCTTACTTTCAAAAGCTATAGGCCTATCATCTTGGCACAAAGCATCTTGTATGACATTGCTTTTAGCATCTTTTTCCAACTCAAATGGCTTCTCTAGATGCACCGAATTCGGTATTGATAGTTTTGAAATGGCTTGTTTTAGATTTTGAAAACTTTATTGTTGTTCTTATTTTCAT
This sequence comes from Ceratopteris richardii, assembly GCA_020310875.1. NCBI lineage: Eukaryota > Viridiplantae > Streptophyta > Polypodiopsida > Polypodiales > Pteridaceae > Ceratopteris > Ceratopteris richardii. The sequence goes on along the minus strand of CM035414.1, from coordinate 17,159,387 downwards.
GTGTTGGCAGCAGCCAAGGTAGCCAAGGTGCTACAAGACACAGAAGCCATCGATGAGAGTGTGAACAGAGGGCGAGTCAAGTAGGACCAAGCAGGCAGAGTAGTCAACAAAGATCTGACAACTACCCAATTTTTTAAAGATAAAACTTTTTCAATAGTGATTTTCATCACTACATCAACATTGTAAATAATGTTTTTGGCTGATTAGACTCCATAGTAGGTGTAGAACTCCAGTAGGAACACAACATCTCTGCACAAGTCTCGGGTTGTTGAGCTCTATAAATCGTGACAGATAGAAGAAATCAGCTTTTTGGTAAAATTGAGCACATGACCATAGAGTAGAGGCCTTGCACATCACAAATCTACAAAAATTTCAAAAAAAAATTACATTTTTTTGTCCATCGTGATTGACACCATGAATCGTGATTGACACTGTTCATCGCTATCGACAGACCATGATCGATAGACCACGATCGAGAGACCATGATGGATGCATCTGTCCATCACGCTAGATAGCATCCATTCCCATAGACACCCTTGTCCCTCACGATTGACACAAATAGGACGAGTGATGATAAAATTTGGTGAAAATGTAATCCATCGCGATGCATAGGCCACAATTGACACAAATAAATGCAGAAAAACAAGCCATAGATATATCAGTTTGAGTGAGAGTCATGGAAGTGGGAATTTTTTTACCATAAACAATTTCATATGGTGCACGTCGAGTAGTGGTATGTGTTGTGTTATTATATGCAAATTGTAATAAAGGAAGTTTCTCATCCCAATTACTTGGATTATCTAAAGAATAACAACATAATAAATCTAAAATAGTACTATTTGTAGCTTCACTTTGCCCATTACTTCCAAGATGAAATGCAGAGCTAAAGTGTATTTTAGAACCTAATTTTGAAATAATGCAACGCAAAAGTGATTACAAAAATGAACATCTCGATCTGAAAGAATAAATTTTGGAAAACCATGGTGCAAAAAATACATTTAATAAATAACATAGCAGCTTTAGGTTCAAAAAGAGTCTTTTTACAAGGAATGAAAGATGCTTGCTTACTAAATCTATCAACAATTGTCCAAATCATATCATTTCGAGATGAAGTTGTAGGGAGAACAATACTAAAATCCATAGAAATTTGTTCCCATGGTCCATTAGGTATGGGAAGTGGCATTAATAATCCAAATAATTTTCCATGATGTCTTTCCACATGTTGACACACAATGCAATGGAAAACATACTATGCAATATCCTTTTCCATATTTGGCCAAAAGAAAAATACTTTACACATAGAAATCGTACTTTCTATGCCCCGATGACACATATATGGTGGTTCATGCATCTCTTTCAACATGAATTATTTAAAACCTTGTGTGATGCATAAATAGTGTTGGAAATACAAGAATCTGTTATGAAAAGTGTAGTGATCCTCACTAAATGTTGTAGAGTTATTGAAAGCATTCCATGTTTGTGAAAAATACAAATCAGATGCATAAGTAGGAATCATGTCATGAAATGAATGAATATGAATAGCAAAAATATCATTGATTGAAACAATATTTGTTTGTGAAGATGGGAAGCAACTAAGGGCATTCACTACAAGATTAGCTTTGCCAGGTTGATATTGAATCATAGGCTGAAAATTTTGTATGAATGAAGATGTGTCTTTATGAAATCAATGGTTGATTTAATAAATGTTTAATAGCCTATTGATATGTTTTAATTAGATCTTGAAAACACATAAGGTAATGTTTCCAAATTTCAAAGCATGCACAACAACTAAAAGGTCCTTATCATATGTAATATAATTCTTTTCAAAAGGTTTAAGTTTCCTACTTTCAAATGCAATGGGATGATCTTTTTGCATTAATAAAACACCTATACCTAAACCAGTAGCATCTGTAACTACATGGAAAGGTTGTGCAAAATCTGATAATTGCAAAACAAGTGCATGAGAAAGTGCATGTTTGAGTTTTTCAAAAGATTGTTGTTGTGCTAATCCCCATGCAAATTTTACTTTTTTCTTCAATAATAATGTGAGTGGAAGTGCTAAATAAGAAAAAACTTTTACAAACTTTCTATAAAACTAGCTAACCCTAGAAAAGAGTGTACACCATTCACAGATTGAGGTAGAGGCCATTCTTCAATTACTCTAATTTTCTTTGGATTTACATGAATGCCTTGACTAGAAACAATATGGCCTAAATACTCTAATTCTTTTTGAAAGAAATAACTCTTTTCAGGATTGGCATAAAGTTTGGTTTTGCGTTACTAAATGATTTTCATGGTCATTGTCATTCTCACTATACACAAGTATATCATTAAAGAAAAAGGAACAAAAACTTGGTAATCAAGAAAAACGTTATTCATCATACATGTAAATGTAGCAGGTGCATTGGTGAGTCCAAAAGGCATTACCATGAATTCAAAGTGACTAGTTTGTGTTCTAAAGGCAGTCTTATAAATGTCATTTTGTGTCATTCATATCTGATGATACCTAGATTTAAGATCAATTTTGCTAAAGACAAGTGCTCCACATGAAGTTTATCTAGCAAATCATCTATCTTAGGAATAGTATATCTATTTTTAATTGTGATCTTATTGAGTGCTCTATAGTCAATGCACATCCTATAAGTCTCGTTCTTCTTCTCTACTAAAAGAATAGATGCTTCAAAGGGAGAAGAACTGGGTCTTATAAGTCCTTTGTGAAGTAAATCCTTAACTTGATTAGCTATTTCTTGTTGATGTAAAGGTCCATGCCTATAAGGTGCTTTATGGGGAGGAGAACTACCAGGAATTAAGTCTATACTATGGTCAAGGAGTCCCCTAGAAGGTGGTAGTTTAGAAGGAAAATCATCCATAAAACAATCCTTATAGGAATCCATAAATGATTTATGTGTATTAAGAAGTATATGTGTATAATCAACTATGTTATTGACAAAAACAATACATGAGTTGTAACCTTTCCTAAATGCAATTTTTACTTGAGTATGACTAATTAATGGAAATGGTTGGAATTCATGCATTGCAGACAAAGAAATATCTTGATTGTTAAACTTAAAACTCATTGTGTGTGTGTGATAATCAATGCATGGATTATAATGATAATGAAAAGGCATACCAAGTATAACATCATAGGACTGCAAAGGAATAATCAAGAATGTGCATTCATCTACATATGAACCTATACAAATTTGAACATTATGCACTTCACTTGTAACATTATTTCTATTTCCTTCAAATGCAGCCTTAACTTTATACATAGAAGGAAGTGGGTTTAATTGAAGATCTTGCACTAATGTATGAGAAATAAAATCATGCGAACTACCATCATCATGTAAAATATTAGCAACTGTACCACTAATAGTACCTCGCATGCAAAATAAGAATGAATAGAAATTGCATTACCCAAGGCACTTAGATATTTTTTGAGTGCTTCTTCACCCCAATCAGATTGAGTGTCTTGAGGAACCACCTCCATGTTGTGTACTTGAGCTCCGATATGCTTCATGTTGTTAGTTCGGAACCTACATTTAGCTTTAGTATGACCAAAATTACCACAATGCTAGCAAGTAATATGGGGCCTCTTTTGTTGAGCATCCATCATCGTAGTTTCAAGGGTTGGAGGTTTGGTAGGGTATAAGGGGGTTGTCTTGTGAACTGGTGTGAAATTAGATTGAGGAGGTCGCTAAAAAGTAGGTGGGTGTTGAGAAGTAGAGGAAGAGAAAGTAGTAAAAGGACGCTTGAAAGGAAAACTGGGCTTGATTGGTTGTTGTCGTTGACACGTTTGTTGTAAGCGAATGGACTTGGTGATGGATTGAAACTCCTTTTCAACATCATGTGTAAAAGAAATAGCTTCATAGAGGGTTGTAGGACATAGTGTGTTGAGCTTGGCTTGGATTCCCATCTCCAAACCATCTTCATACTTCTATTGCAAAGCATCTTCTAGAATCATTTCAAGCAAACGAATAAGAAGTAGTCGTTGCCAAAAACGTTCAGTGTAAGTAGGCATAGTATCTCCATCTTTCCATCCAAAAGTCATCCATGATCGACGAGCATGTAAGTGGAACTAAGGAGGAAGGAAGGACTACTTGATCTTTTCTTGAGATGTGATCCATGTGGTGGGGCGGTCGATGCTATGCTGCAAAACATTCCACCATACATGAGCCTTATCCACCAAATAATTAGTAATATTCAATCTCAAAATATGATTCATCAGAATAAAAATCATCAAATTGAGATAGCCATGAAAGAAAAAATTGGCCATCCTTTCGCCCATCGAATTGTGAAAATTGAAAATTTTTCACACCAATCTTGGATTGCGTGCCTTGTTCTTGAGCACTGATAATGGCCTTCACCACCCTAACTAGGTTGATTGTCACCACTTTGCATTTGTTGGAGTGCAGCATCATGTTCCCTTATCTCAATTTGGGCATGTTGGAGTTCGTGTCGCAAAAGTTCCAACTGTTGCTCAATCGGTACCCTGGGTAGGGATGATGTAGAAAAATCCTCGGTATTATGGGTAGGGTCCATGGCTTTATAGAGAATCAAAACCTAGGACTAAGCATATGAAAAGGATTTTAATAATAATATATTAGAAAAAAATATAATATCAATAAATAAATAAAATAAATGAGAGTGTTTGATAAATAATTAAACAAATAAATAAATTAAGAGAAGAGAGTAATAAATAAATAAATAAATAAATAAATAAATAAATAAATAAATAAGGTGAAGAGAGTGTTAAAAATTGTGTTAAATATTATTTAAAAGGAATGGGGTATCAATAAGTGAAAATAGGCTAGTGGATAAAGCTTATCTCTTGGAAGTATGAGATTTTGGGTTCAAATATCCTACATACTAAATAAGAAACTAAATAGGCTAACTAGAGAAATAATTAAGCTAATTAGAGAAATAATTAAGCACTTATTTCCATTCATAATCTAGAATTGGTTCGCATGTAGCCAACGGGACCAAAGGGAACCAAGAGAACCATGAGTGCCAGAGAAGCCAAAGATGCAGAAGTTATGCCATAGTTCTATGCCTTAGTTGACACCTTGGAGTAAGCTGAAGGAGTAACCGAATTGATAAACAAACTTGATAAACGAACTTGATAAAAGAACTTGATAAAATAACTTGATAAACAAATTTGATAAACTAATTTGATAAAATAATTTGATAACCGAACCGAACTTGAACAATGCATAGTGAGCACAGTGAGCACAGGGGGTACAGTGGGTACAGTGAGCACATTGAGTATAGTAAACATAGTGAGCATAGTGAGCAGAGAGGGTACAATGGGTATAGTGAGCACACGGGGTACAATGGAGTAACACGAAGGAGTAACCAAACGATAACCAAATTGTTAAATGAACTTGATAAACAAATTTGATAAATGAATTTGATAAACTAATTTGATAACCAAGCGAAACTCGAACAGTGAACATTGCATAGTGATCACAGGGGGTACAATGGGTACACTAAGCACAGTGAGCACAAGGGGTGCAATGAGTACAGTGAGTACAATGAGCACAGTGAGCACAGGGGATATAATGAGTACAGTGAGCACAGAGAGCACAATGAGCATAGGGGGTACAGTGGGTACAGTGAATACAGGAGGTACAATGTGACAAGAGCATAGTGCACAGTACCAAATTTGAAAAAATTTGAAAAAACAAACCGGAAAACAAAAAACAAACGAGCTTGATAAACAAAAACCTAGAGCGGATGGTTGAGACAGTTGTCGATTCATGAGGGGACACCATGAATCATGACCAGATATCAAGAAACCATCTCCACAGACGTGCCTTGGCTCTGATACCACTGTTGATCGGATCCCTTATATCCACATACAAAGAGCATAGTACAGAAAGAAAATCTCACAAAAGTACTCAAAGAATAGAAAGAGACAAGAGAATTGACACCAGATTGGGTACAATCTCCCCCCACATACTTTGATGGACAAGTCTACCAGAACATGTGTATTTTTAGGCATTTTTCATTACGTCTTGAATAGAAGATACATGAGGGTGGCACTTAGAAAATCATGCACTTACAAAAATCTGCTTTATTTACAAAATCATCACTTTTTAAGGGATATACTATTTTTACAAAAACTTCGCTTTCTAAAGCAATCTATTATTTTTACAAAAAATAAATAAAATACTAACTTCTAAATATTCTTCTAAATATCTTAAAAAATATCTGAATAAGTCCACATGTGTTCACACCCTCATGAGACTTCACCTGCTAAATCAAAACACAAATCACATTAAAACCGTCAAGACATTAAAATCCATATAGCATTCCATTATTCCATAAAGTAAAACAACTATGTTTTAACAAAGAAGATCATGGTTGTGATGCATGAAATTCTTCTTAAATCTCGAGAATATAGTATGTAAACCTTTTAGATTCATTTAAATTTTCCATCATACATCTAGAACTTGGAACACAAACTTGATAGGTTTGCTTTACTAGGGGAAGAAGTAGATGGAATTGGCCCATCTCCTATACTAGTTCATCATTATGGCTCTTGTAATATATGAAAGAGTTGGATATTCTACCTATGCTTGGTCTATTCTTCAAGCAATGGGGTTTATAAAATATTTATACATTATAGGAGATAATGCATTGATCACTAGATTTTCTTCCAATCTAAGTAGAATCAATGACTATGGATGTAGTTATCTTCTTTTTCTTAGGTAATTTTTGAATATGTGTTACCCTGAACACCTATAACATAACCCTTCCTTCATGACCTACTCTTTTTGTTGAGTTGTCAGATTGACTTATTATAGCCCCTCTCAGCTAGAGTGATCTAGACAATCTATGCATCTTGATTTAAGAGGATAAGGTCCATTAATGAGCATAGGGGGTACAATGGGTATAGTGGGTATAGTGAGCACAGTGGATATAGTGAGCACAATGAGTACAGTGAACACAATGACCAGAGTGAGAACAATGAGCATAGGGGGTACAATGATCACGGGGTACAATGATCACGGGGTACAATGGAGTAATCCGAAGGAGTAACCGAGCATTAATTGAACTTGATAAACCAATTCGATAAACTAATTTGATAACTGAATCAAACTTGAACAGTGAACAGTGCACAATGAACACAGTGAGCACAGGGGATAAAGTGGCTATAGTGAGCACACTGAGCACAAGGGGTATAGTGAGTACAATGAGCATAGTGAGCACAGGGGGTATATGTTTGAGGAGATGGTGGATAGATTCCAAAAATGAAGTGGTGCTACAACTCCCTGCTTCACACCAGCCAAAAGCAAGTATAGGGGTGCAAAGTAGACCCCTTGAGCTTCCAAACAATCAGAAATAATCATTAAGTGCTTTGGAGTGTGATCCTCTAATCAATGGATCAAAACAGATGAGTAATAGATTCGACTATGAGCTAAGACTTGCTATTTTGGTCAATACACATGCTCAGTAAAATGAACAGTGCTCTCAACCTGGTAGCAAATGATCAAATTCCCTTTGAGAGTATCTAATTGAATTAGATAGATACCAATCACAAGTTATTTCACTTGAAATGATCAAGTGTACTTTGAGAAATAAGCTTAGCAATCCAAATGATTATCCTGACATTTTCGAGGTTCTATAGTATGCAAACCAATGAGTAGAGTTGTAAAGATATCTTGAGATAAAGAAAAGCAATGACAATGAAACTATGTAAGAATAAAATAGATAGTGTGTTTGAATCTACACTACTTTAAATCACATCAAATCATCAAGTATGCACTGAGGACCAAGTCTGAGAAGATCACTGTTCTGAAATGAACTTGACAGAGAAGAGAGAATGAGATATGATCAATATATGTATTAAATCATATAGAGTTACAAAGACATTGGCAATATATAATTGCTCAATGTGAGCATAGTGATGGAGCTATGGAATGAGCTCTCTAAGCACTATAGATCCCTCTCAAATGATCTCCAAAAATTAGGCATTACTCACTCGAGATTTTGATCCATTTTTATAGCTTGGAGTTGTAGCCAATTTTTGAATGCAAATTCAAGATCTTACCATAAAGTGGATCCTAAACTTTAGGACTTGCTTTCTCATCAATCACCTACCAAGAAGTTGGAGATTTGATTCCTCCTAACTCCTCATGATAGTGGTGCGATTAACATATGCACTTTTACAAGGATAAAAGTAAATTCCTTTTTTACAAGGGGATAGTCATATGTGACTTCAGATGAAATAAACGAAATAAATGCTAATTGTCCAAGTATGTCGGCTTGGACTTATTTGCAACAACAGCTCCCCCTCAATCCTAACATGCTTGGTCTTCATTTCTCTTTGATTTCCTACAATCCAATCATCATTTTGAACATGTTCATCTTAGTTCCATCCAAGGATTTTGTTAGCAATCTGCATATTGCAAATTGGTTGATACATAGGAAAATTGGATGTCCTTGCTAAATAGCTTCTCTCTCACATAATGATAGTGTACTTGAATGTGCTTAGTCCTTGCATGTTACACATGATTAGCAGCCAAATGAAGTGAGCTAGTGTTATCTCCAAAGATCATTGGAGTATAAGAACGTAATCCCAAATCTATGTAAAGTAGCTTAAGCCACATGCCTCTTGTGTTGCATTTGATAAGCCTCTATATTTTGCTTCAATTGATGACAATGCCACAATTGGTTGTTTCTTTGATGACCATGAAATTAGCTTTGAGCTTGCAAAAGATAAGTAGCCAAAAGTGCTCCTCCTATCATCCTTTGAGCCAACCCAATCTGCATCAAAGTATATCTTGATATCCAAGTCAGATGGGAATGGATAAAATAACCCTTCATTTATGGTACCCTTTAGATACTTTAAGATCCTCTTGGCATCTTCCATGTGAGGTTTTCTTGGTGTATGCATAAATTGACTTAATGTACTTACTCAATAGCATATGTCCACTCTTATTAGAGTTGCATAATTGAGACTCCCAACAAGCCCTTCATAACCTATAATATCTTCAATTAGTTCTCCCTCATGAGAACTAAGCTTGTGATTGAGTTCCATGGATGTACTTGCAACTTTAGTGTTCTCCATTTTGAATTTAACCAACATATCATGAATGTACTTCCTCTAAGTAATAAAGACACCAGAATTTGAACATACAAGTTCTAGTCCAAGAAAGTATGTTAACAAATCAAGATTACTGAATTTAAACTCTTCCATCATCTGAGCTTTGATTTTCTTGATGCCATTGGCATCATTCCCTGTAATGATAATGTCATCCACATAAACACATAGATAGATAACTTTTGAGTTAGTCTTCTTAATGAACAAAGAAGAATCTACTTTGCTAGCAACAAAACATTGATCTTGCAAATATGTTAAAAGCCTATGCTCTAGTCTTGCTTTAAACCATAAAGTGATTTCCTTAATTTGCATACAGATTGTGGTTTGTCCTTGTCTTCATCTCCTGGTGGTTGAGCCATGTAGAATTCTTCAGAGATCCATCCATTAAGGAATGCATTTTTAACATCTAACTGATACAAGTTCCAAGTCTTTGAAGCAACAATACTTACTAAAACCCTGATTGTTGACATTTTAGCCACAGGTGAGAAGGTCTCCTCATAATCCACTCCATGGGTTTGAGCAAACCCCTTTGCTACTAGTCTTGCTTTGTACCTGCTTATTGAACCATCGGAATTCTTCTTTACTTTGTAAATCCACCTAGATCCTATTACCTTCATGCTTGGTTTCTTGGGGACCAAATCCCAAGTATTATTCTCTTGAAGTACTTCAATTTCCTCCTGCATAGCTTCTCTCCATTCTTCCTTCTGATTTGCTTCTTCAAATGAAGAAGGCTCCTCTGACATAGAATCTTTAGTCATGTATATCGAATGTTTGGTGACTAATGATGTGTCATCGCCATACCTTATAGGTTTCTTTTTCTCTCGTTGAGATCTTGTAAGTGCTTGATTGGATGACTGTGGAATGTCTTGCCCTTGGACTTCCAAGCTTTGTAATCAATCTCTTCTTCATCTTTTGAGTTGACATCTTCTGATATTTGTGGTCCTCCTTGAGTCAGGGTTGGAAAATCACTTTCCAAGTCATAAGGTAGCTTTATTTTCCTACAATCATCTTCAAAATAGCAATTATTTTCATTAAACACCACATCCCTACTAATTGTGAATCCTTTGTTAGTGGGATTGTACAACCTGTATCCTTTCTGATTTTGGTCATAGCCAATGAATATACACCGTTCAGCTTTTGGATCAAGCTTTCCTCTAATATGTGAGGGTATATGTGCATAAGCAATGCACCCAAAGATTTTACAATGGTGTAGGGAAGGTATCTTACCATTCCATGCCTCATAAGGTGTCACTCCATCAAAGGACTTGGATGGAAGCCTATAAATTAAGTATGTGGCTATGGAAACATCCTCTTCCCATAAGTAATTTGGAAGCTTCTTTTCATTCAACACTGATCTTGCAGCCTCTATTATTAGTCTATTCCTTCTCTCTACCACTCCATTTTGTTCAAGAGTGTACCCTGTTTTAACTCTTTTTATGCCTCTCTCCTGTGAGAAGGAGTCAAATTCATGTGAGAAATACTTAGCAACTCCATCAGATCTGAGCCTCTTCAAGCTTCTACATGTTTGGTTCTCAACCAATGCCAAATACTTCTTGAAACAAGTGAAGAATTCACCTTTATGCTTCATAAAGTAAAGGATTGTCCATCTACTATAATCATCTATGAATGAAACATAATACCTCGATCCTGATATTGATGGCTCTCTACTAGGACACCACACATCTATGTGCACAAGCTCCAAGTAGTCTTCATACAGGTATCCTTTTCTGTTGAATGGTTGCTTGTGTGATTTGCCAAATTGGCATGCTCCACATTTGTAAATCATGTGTTGCTTGGACACATTTGGAATGCCAAGCACACTCTGATCCCTGCATATTTGCTTCGGTGTCCTTTCACCTATATGACCTAGTCTCTTATGACATATCTCTAGTTCAGATAGGGTTTGATCTTTGTAATTGAAGAGAGCAATATTTCTGGTATCTTCAACTTGAAATGTAAAGAGTCTAACAGGTTTCTCACCTTTTGAAATCCTCTTGAAGCCTTCTTGAGGATCCTCCACATATGCTCCATCCCTTGTGAATCTAGCATGTATGCCCTTCTCAACAATCTACCCAACATTGATTAGGTTTTTTGTTATGGTTTGCACATATAATACCTTACTTAAGAGGCTCATGTTACCATCAGAAGCTTTGAGATTTCCAATTTCCTTAACAAAATGCCTAGTTTCATCACCTGTCTGCACATCATGCTTCTGTTTAGGTTCTTCAAGATCATAGCAATGCTACATTTCTAGCCACATGATTGGAACAACCAGAATCAATATAGAATAGATGCTCATCATCTTTACCTTGCTTGGAGGTCATGTTCATGATCCATAGAGAGTCCTCTTGGTCTTTTGTATAGTTTTTGTAGTCTCTTCTACCTCTAAAGCCTCCTTGATAGTTGTTGTTTTTGCCTTGGTTGTAATTATGATGATAATTGCTTCCTCCATTATTAAACCTACCTCTAGATTGTCCATAGCCTCCCCTATGGAAGCCTCTTCCTCTTTGATTCTTTGTGTTCTTGAAGCACTCATCTGTGGTATGACTGGTTAAGCCACATATGTTGCAAGATGAAGAGTTGTATGGTCTCCTCCTGCCTTGCTATCCTCCTCTGCCCCTACCTTTAGTACCTCTTCTTCTATCTGTTAAGTTCACTTGAGAGGTACTTGCCTCTTCCTCATTCCTTTTACCTTTGCCTTTATCCTTATTCTTAAAGAGACAAGAGAATTGACACCAAATTGGTTACAATCTGCTCCCGCATACTCTGATGGAAGAGTCTATCAGAGCATGTGTATTTATAGGTATTTTTCATTACATTGTGAATAGAAGATAGATGAGGGTGACACTTCAAAAGCGTGCATATACAAAAAACTGGTTTATTTACAAAATTGTAGCTTTTCAAACGATCTACTATTGTTACAAAAATGACTCTTTCTAAAGCAATCTATTATTTTTACAAAAATAACTAAAATACTATCTTCTAAATATTCTTCTAAATATCTTCAAAAATATCTGAATAAGTCCACATGCATTCACACCTTCGTGAGTCTTCACTTGCTAAATCAAAACACAAATCACATTAAAACCATCAAGACATTAAAATCCATATAACATTCCATTATTCCATAAAGTATAACAAGTATGTTTTAACAAAGAAGATCATGGCTGTGATGCATGAAATTCTTCTGAAATCTCAAGAATATAGTATGTAAAGCTTTTATTTTCATTTTAAATTTCCATCATACAATGAGAAATTAGAGCACAAACTTGACATGTTTGCTTTACTAGAGGAAGAAGTAGATGGAATTGCCCCATCTCCTATAATAAGTCATCATTATGGATCTTGTAATATATGAAAGATATGGATCTTCTACCTATGCTTGCTTTTTTTCTTCAAGCAATGGGGTTTATAAAATATTTTATACATTATATGAGATAATGCATTGGTCACAAGATTTTCTTACTATGGATGTAGTTATGTTCTTTTTCTTAGGTAATTTTTGAATGTGTTACCTTGAGCACCTGTAACATAACCCTTTCTTCATGACCTTCTCTTTTTGTTGAGCTGTTAGATGGAGTTACTATAGGTCCTCTCAGCTAGAGTGGAAACTTTGCTTTTTGCATATACTATCTTGATGATGCACTTGCTTAACCTCTCTCTAAGGTTGTGCACTTTCCAAAATAATGATGATAGATCTAGATAATCTACACATCTTGGTTTAAGAGGAGAAGGTCCATTAATCAGCACAGGGGGTACAGTGAGCAGAGGGGGTACATTGAGTACAATGATCATAGAGAGTAGAGTGAACACAATGAGCACAAGGGGTACAATCGATATAACGAGCAGAGGGGGACAGTGTAGTAAGCCGAAGGAGTAACTGAATGATAAATGAATCGATAAACAAACTTGATAAATAAATTTGATACACTAATTTGATAACCGAACCCAACTCAAATAGTGAACAGTTCATAGTGAGCACAATGAGCACAGGGGGTACAATGAGTATAGTGAGCAGAGCGAGCACAAGGGGTATAGTGAGTATAGTGAGCACAGTGAGCACATGGGGTACAATGAGTATAGTAAACATAGTGAGCACAGTGAGCACAATGAGCACAGGGGGTACAATGGGTACAATGAGTATAGTGAGCATATGCGGTACAGTGTGACAAGAGCATAGTGCACAATACCAAATTTGAAAAAATTTGAAAAAACAAACGAGCAAACAAAAAACAAACGGAATTGATAAACAAAACATAATCCTTTCTTCATGACCTTCTCTTTTTGTTGAGGTGTTAGATAGACTTACTATAGGCCCTCTCAGCTAGAGTGGAAACTTTGCTTTTTTGATGCAGATACTATCTTGATCATGCACTTGCTTAACCTCTCTCTAAGGTTGTGCACTTGCAAAAATAGTGATGATAGATCTAGATAATCTACCCATAGGAGAAGGTCCATTAATGAGCAGAAGAGGTATAGTGAGCAGAGGGGGTACAATGAGTACAACGATCATAGAGAGTAGAGTGAACACAGTGAGCACAAGGGGTACAATGGGTATACCAAGCACAGGGGTACAGTGGAGTAAGGTGAAGGAGTAACCGAATGATAACTGAATCGATAAACAAACTTGATAAATGAATTTGATGCACTACTCAAATAGTGAATAGTGCACAATGAGCACAATGAGCATAGGGGGTTTAATGGGTACAGTGAGCAGAGCGAGCACAAGGGGTATAGTGAGTATGGTGACCAAAGTGAACACATGGGGTACAATGAGTACAGTAAGCATAGTGAGCACAATGAGCACAGTGTGTACAATGGGTACAATGATTACAGTTAGCACAAGGGGTATAGTGTGACAAGAGCATATTGCACAATACCAAATTTGAAAAAAATCCAAAAAACAAACCAGCAAACCAAAAACAAACGGACTTGATAAATGAAAACCTCGATCGGACAGTTGACACAGTTGCCTATTCACGAGCGGATGCCATGAATCATGATCGGATGCCAAGAAACCACCTTCACAGATGCACCTTGGCTTTGATACCACTGTTGATTGGATCCCACAAACACACGTATGCAGAGGATAGTACAGAAACAAAATCTCACAAAAGTACTCAAAGAATAGAAAGAGACAAGAGAATCAACACCAGATTGGGTACAATCTCTCCCCACATACTATGATGGACGAGTCTATAAGAGCATCTGTATTTATAGGTATTTTTCCATACATCTTGAATAGAAAATACATGAGGTTAGCGCTTCGAAAAGCATGTATTTTCAAAAACCTGCTTCATTTACAAAATCTTCACTTTTCAAGCAATCTACTATTTTTACAAAAACATCTCTTTCTAAAGCGATCTATTATTTTTACAAAAAATAACTAAAACTATCTTCTAAATATTCTTCTAAATATATTAAAAATATTTGAATAATTCCACATGCATTCACTTTGTCATGAGTCTTCACTTGCTAAATCAAAACACAAATCACATTAAAACTCTCAAGACATTAAAATCCATATAACATTCCATTATTCCATAAAGTATGACAAGTATGTTTTAACAAAGAAGGCCATGGTTGTGATGCATGAAATTCTTCTTATATATGGAGAATATAGTATGTAAGCCTTTTATTTCTATAACATAACCATTCCTTCATGACCTTCTCTTTTTGTTGAGGTGTCAAATGGACTTATTATAGGCCCTCTCAACTAGAGTGGAAACTTTTCTTTTTTGATGCAGATACTATCTTGATCGTGCACTTGCTTAACTTCTCTCTAAGGTTGTGCACTTTCCAAAATAGTGATGACAGATCTAGAAAATCTACCCATCTTGGTTTAAGAGGAGAAGGTCCATTAAGAGCACAAGGGGTACGGTGGGTACAGTGAGCATAGGGGGTACAATGAGCAGAGGGGGTACAGTGAGTACAGTGAGTACAGTGAGCATAGTGAGTATAGTGAACACAGTGAGCACATTGAGGAGAATGAGCATAGGGGGTACAATGGATATAGTGAGCACAAGGGTTACAATGGAGTAAGTCGAAGGAGTAACCAAATGATAAGCGAATCGATAAACAAACTTGATAAATGAATTTGATAAACTAATTTGATAACTTAACCGAACTAGAAAAGTGAACAGTGCACAGTGAGTACAAGGGGTACAATGGGTATAGTGAGCATACTGAGCACAAGGAGTCCAATGAGTACAGCTAGTACAATGAGCACAGTGAGCTCAGTGAGCACAGGGGGTACAATGAGCACAGTGAACACAATGAGAACAATGAGCATTGTGAGCATAGGGGGTACAATGGGTACACTGAGAGTAGTGAGCACAAGGGTACAATATGACAGGAGCATCATCAAATGCAATCAAAACATTTGGACCATCTCTGATTATGTTTAAACCGAATTAAATCCATTTTCATGGTCTTGTATGGTAATTACAAGGCCATATTATCTCTCATCATGATATCTAGGTTGATCTGGATAAATTCAAAGTAATTTTAGAAACACCTCATCCAACTATGCCAAAGGAAGTATTACGTTCTTTAGGAAAACTTTGGTGGCATAGTAGACATTTACTTTTTCTAGCTCACCTCACCATTCCTATAACATGTTGGCTAATGTGCACCCTCAAGAATTTGAATGGAGAGAAGAGTGCTAGTTCGCTTTTACTCAACTTAAAACCTTATTGATTCAGCTCCTATTTTGCAAGTCTCCAAATTGATCCCAACCTTTCCATGTTTTTGTGGGTGCCTCTAATATGAGAAATGGTTTTGACCCATGTATGATGCTAATCGACACATCTCATGCAAAACATAATTATTTTGTCTTGGAATGCAAATGTTTAGCCCTTATCTATTTGATAACAATTTTTGACACTATCTCCTAGGCTGTAACTTCACTTTTCATGTTGATCACTTTGCTTTAATTTACTTAGTAAAATAATAGAATCTCATAGGGCAATTAGCTCGTTGGCTCATATTTTTGTAAAAAATTGATTATGATGTTATCCATCATCCGGGATCCTCCCATGCTATAACTGAATTTTCATCTCACCTTGATTTCAAAGAGAATTCATTCAATAATGATGATAATTTCATCGATGCTACATAATTTATGACCAATTGCAAAGAGCCTTATGCTCCTTGGGATATCGACCATTGGTATTAGGAAGATTTATTAACCTTTCTTACTGTTGGAATTCCCCTTGATTTGTTACTTATGTCTGCTCCAAAGAAATTAGCATAATAGTGGGATAGTTATATTATAACGATATTTTGGGAGCATGGCTAAGATGTGTGCCTTCCCTTGAAATTCCTTGAGCTTTGCACATGGCTTATACACATCACATGTGAGGACACTTGGTTGGGGAATTAACACTACATAAAATTCTACAATCTAGCTTGTGGTGGCCAACATTACACAAATGATGTTGTCTAAGGTGTTGAAAAACATCCTACTACACCTACAAGTATAGCTCTTGAAGGTGATGCAAATGGTGTTACGATGATGATCTTCAATTTCCTAGTTGTGCTACAACTCCTGTTGTGCCTACTTTAATGCAACTTTGTTGGGATGGAAGAGATGTACAGATACATGCATTGATAGCCTTGTTTGTCAAACATGCAATTATCCCCCACATTTGTTCCTACAAGATAGCAAAAGATGCTTGTGATACTCTTACAACTTTATGCCAAGCAAGAGATGAAGCTTTTGTTGCTTACCTCTAAAACAATTGGAGATTGAGCATATGAATGAAGGAGATTCTATGGACTTTTTTTGACAAAGATCAAAGATTTATGGAGCAGTTGATTTCTATTGATGAAATCTTGTTAGATAGCTCACTTGTGTAGAGTCTTCTTAACAATCTTCCATATTCATATCAGAGTTTTTCTTCTACTCTTCCATTGATGAAAGAAAGGCAATCCAAATGCCTTAAAATTTGGAGTTAGTCTTTTTTTTGTTGCAAGAAGATCAATCCAAGGAGAATATATCAATTATGTATGTTGCAAATAAATCTTTCTTAGCTAGTTAGAAGGGCAAAGGTAAATGGAGCTCATCTACTAGTAAGAAAAAATTTACTAATGCTACATAGTCGAAGAAGGAAGACAAAGATGACAAGGAAATAGAAAAGCAAAAACAATTTTGCAAGCATTGTAAGGAAAATGATCATGTCATAGAGATTTTTCCTAAATTGGTTGCAAAAGAGGCAAAGAAGAAAGAGTTTGTAATGGTTGTTGCAAAGGCCTTTGTACCTAAAACAAACACTACGAATCTTGTTCAGAATGAAGAATGGGAATTTACTATTTCCTGCAGCTATGACCCATCTTCTTATGAGTAGTGTAGATTTGCAATAGACTCTGATGTTTGGTACATTGATAGTGGGGCAACTAAACATATTACCCTGCAGCGCAACTTATTCAATTCACTTGAGCATGTCCCTATAGGGAATACTATCACATGTGCTAACAAATCCTCTTATCCTATAAGGGGAGTTGGAAAAACCATTATGGGTATTGTTGATGGTAGTTCTTTCACATTTTTAGATGTCTTTCACATGCCAAGAATCAAGAAAAATATGTTGTTAGTTTCAACACTAGTCAAGGTTGGTTTGGTTGTGAATTTGTTGATGATAGATATAAAGTTCATGATCTCTTGAATGCCGATGTTATTATGACTTTTGGCATTTTATGTCGCAGGCTCTATGAGTTCATAAAATATGCAATGATTGAGAATGATTCAACATGTGTTGTTCATGATTATCAGGCTATCTCATATGCAAAGCTTTTGGCATGCACACTTTGGTCATCTGAATTTTGCTACTTTGCTTTGCTTGTAGAAATCTAAAATGGTGTCCTCTTTACCCAAACTTGAGGCACCTTCTAAACATGTATGTGAAGATTTTATTTTGGGGAAAAATGGAGTGTTCCTTCTTCCCAAATGATGGTTCAATTAGAGATGCTCATAAATTGCATCTTTTTCATAGTGATGGTTGTGGTCCTATGCTCATTTGGGAATGAACTATACTTATGACTTTCATTGATGAATTTTCTAAGCATGCATGGTGTCACTCTAGCATAATGGAAGTGCCACCATGGTGAAGATTCACCTCATATATGTCAATCCATGGATATGTGAGGATGATGATGATCGTGAGCGAGAGGAGTGCACAAGTGAGTGAGTGAGAAGCACATTGACATGCACACACATACATGCACACACACACAAAGAAGAACAAAGAGTGGAACAATGGAATCTTCTATTGCTTCAAGGTGCTCTTACAATTCATTCAATCTTGAAAATGTCTAATCTCTAACAATCTAACTTAAAAAATGAGGTCTCTAGATTTTTTAATCATTTTTTGAATAGTTTTGTTTGGAATTAGATCCTAATCTAGTTAAAAAATAGGTTCGTAAACTATTTTGAATGCTCAAATGAGCTCCAAAACTTATCAAAATCAAAAGTGGTTTTCTAATTGCACTCAAGCTTGATGACTCCTTGGATTTGTACAACATGAAGTTGGAAATACAAACATGATTATTGACAAAGTTTTTTGGTGATAAAGATCATTGTTTTTTGAATGTATGAATTTGGAATATTTGGAAGGACCTTGGAAGCACTTCGTTGATCTCCTCTTTTTCTTTGATTGTCTAGTTTGCTCATACTTGCACCTACGCCTTGGACCTCTCTTTGGATACCTTCTCTTTAACTACATTATTGACCCATGCTTGCTCCTTGGCCTCATCTACTAATACTCCCCCTCTCGAGTCTGTCGTCCCTCATAGGCCCTTGTAGTGTGGGGTGATCAATGTAGTATTTTATGATGTATGTTGCAAGCTCATGTTCCTTGATTCTTAGACCTCATGCTAGATCTTCTTCTAGTCTCTACCAATCTTTGGGCCCTAGGATCTTTGGTTATGGTAACATGTAGTACGTAGATGGCTTGCTCACAACAAATAGATATAATAGGTGAGTGGGCTTGGAGATGAACATGTTATAGTGGTATTCCTAGGAGCCTGTGGTGAACATTTCTTCAAAGGTTTGTTTATAATAGGTTGGAGATACTTCCTCTACACCTACCAATCTAACTTCAAGGATGCTTAATATACTCCTTTATCTTTAGAATGTTGTGTTTGGAACCGTTAAGTCCTTTGGAACATCATTCCCAAATGTTTGCATCACAATAGATAACTTGCTTACGCAAGAAATGTGAAGAACCTTCTATTTTGGGAATACAAGGTCTCAATATTATGCTCAAAGCTCACAACCTGGTATGGATTGACTAGATAGCTTTTTCACACATCTAAAGTTATTTCATGAAGTTAGCTATACCATACACTGAGAAATCAATCTAACAACTCAAGGGGGTTATCCTGACTTTTCAGGATCTAGAAGGTATTCACACATAATCACCTTCCTTACTTCCTATGTCAAGATCTATTGAAACAAACTTGATGAAAATAGATATTGAGCACTAGAAATTTTACTCTAACTATCCCAAGTTCAAGTATAGCAAAGGAGTGAGTATACACAAAGAAATTGATTCCACAAGATCACTCTAATGAAGAAGATGCAACAATAGATAGTAAATAGATGTACTTGAAGAAATTGAAGTATTTTGATGGCAATGCACCACAGTGTGCTCTCCTTCTTGAGAGCTCCATAACAATATCCTTGGAGTAGAAAACCAAGCTCCAAGCACCGCACATGGTACTCCACACAAAGGCTACAAAATACACAGAAAAACATAATATAGAGGGAGCACAAACACAGACTTCTTAGGTGTTACAAATACGATCGAACTTACAGTCTGTGGCTGACCAAACCATTATATGTTTTATTAAAGAACATATACAAAAGTGTTCAGTGGCCATTTGGCCTTTCACATGGACACTAACGTTAACAATCTTGTTGAAGCTCAAGGTCAAGGACAAAGCATGGAAGTGCATCAAGGAAGTGGACACACAAGAAGGAGCAAGTAGGGAGCTCCAAGAATCACATGTCAAATTTTCAGAAGAAATCCCTATAAAAATAGTGATTTTTATCACTAAAAATCATTGTAAATACTATTTTCTATTTTTACAACTCCATTTTGTTCAAGCCAAGGAGTCCTTGAGCTTGAGGATATTAGATGTATCATACTACCAATTTTCATAATTTTTAGATTCCGTTTGAGCCCCCAAATAAGTCACGTCTCCACGGATTGACATTTATGAGGTGAAACTCCTCACGTTGGTATTCACCATTGTGCTAGAGTGACACCAAATTTGGCGCCGTTGCCGGGGAGAGAGCTTGGAGGACGAGCGTGTGATGGTAAGACGTAGAGTAGTGACGTTGGAAGGCAAAAAAATCACCATTTTCAGTTCAGTTTTTGAGTCTTTCTTCTCCTTCATCTTCATCATCATCACCATCTCCACCCACCTTCATCTTCTCAGTTTTTTCCATTTTTTAGAGTACATTCACCTCGCTTTTTACTTGTGGTTGTGAGAAAGAGCGTTAGAGAGGATGTGGAGCTAAAACGCTGAAGAAATACACCTCAATATACCCAAAAATTGAGTGAATAGCCCCGGACGTGACATAACCTGTGCCAAGTATCGTGAGTGCAATATCGGGGGTTTGAAGGGAGATTTTGCATCTACAGACACATAGGAGTGACGAGGAGGACACAAAGTACTCATATTTGCAAAAACTTTTGAATCTGGACTCCAAAAAATCCAAGTATCGTGTTCTCCCGCGGTTGAAGTATCGCGATATCTGGATATCGTGAAACTCCTATGGTTGTGTATCGCGATACTTGCAAGTGGTCACATATCGTGTATCATGTATCATTGAGAAACATTCATGATACTAGACAGATATCATGTATCGTATATCATGACCTTCTGATCGCGATACCTATCGTGCATCGTGTATCGTGGAGTTAACTATCGCGATACCTGATAGATATCGAGTATTGTCAGAAAATTTCTCACGATATTGGTCACGTATCGAGTATCATAGAGACCTGAAAACGATACTTGAGGAATATCGAATATCGTGGGAATTCCAAGTGTGTACCTAAGTTCCAACTTAGGGACTTGTGGAGAAAGAGATTATACCTCAATCCCCCTCAAGTACATATAGTGGGGATTCACGCTTTATTTATCAATCCGATGAGTATCAAAACCTAGTCGAGTGTATGAAGACATGCATTCAAATGACGATCAATGCACATGAGTTTTCCAAAGAGTGCAAACAAGGCAAAAACTAAACCAAACAAGCTTCAACTATCAGTCATGGTGTCACGATACTTGGTGCAGCAGCCAACAATAAATTGAGCTTTTCTCTCAGCTCCAAACTCCGAATATAGCAAATAGCATATGCCTTTCAAAGCTCTCAAGCAGACACATCCAATGGTGGTATTTTCACTCAATTCTGACACTTTTACTTCAAGTTATGAGCAAAATATTGAGTCACGGGAATGATCTTCCTACACTTCAACACTTCCTACACTTCACACACACCTTAACTATAGCAAACAAACACTTTCATGGATAGACAACACTTGCTAACACTCTTTTCAAGCAACACACATGCATACAAGCTCACAAAGAAGAAGATACAGAGAGGAGAAGACACAAATTCGAAATTCTGTGCTCTTGATTCTCACTATGGCAAAAAGTCCTTACAAAGAGTCACAAATTGACTTATATACATGTGCCCTAAAAATGGTCCTTTCACACAAGAGACCGGCACTTTATTCACTAAAAGGCTAATTTCCTACTAATTTACATGGTAAGTTACTAATCTTTTGTGGGGATGCATCTAGAGGACTCCTCTAGTGCTTTTACATCAGAAATTATATTACAAAATGATTATGATACAACAATAAGATGTCCAAATCGGAAAAATTTTGGGGCCCATCTTTTTCTTTGCCTTGTGCTCTTCTTAGCTCTACAACACTCTCCCCCTCTTTGTCTCTGTCGTCCCTTGACAGGATTTACTTTTGTCTTCAGCTTGTTTAAGAGTTCTGAATACATGCACCCAGCGGTTGAAGCGGCAACAAGGACTGTCAGACAATTGGTTATCTTATCTGAGGTATGTCCTTTGCTTTTGTTTGCCCCTTGGTATTCCTTATATCACATATCTAGGTTGCTGTATTCAATTGGGCTGCCACGCATGCCACCAGTGACTAGGAATGTGCTGTTCTTAGTCACCCTCTTCAACTTTTCAACCTCTACCTCTTTCTAACTTTTGGTCTTTTGATTTGTCTTTGTATTCACATATCTGACCTGCTGTATTGCTTTGAGCCCGTTTACTTTGTTGACAACGCATGCTATCAGCGGGAGGATTATTACCTGCCAAGTATCTTCTTGCACTTCTTCATGGATACTTTCCTGGCCCTAGTTCCTCCTTCCACCTACGTGCTTTTCCTTGCTGTGTGCCCCTGCGGGGCTCTGTGCAGAGATGGGTTTTGCGCCCCTACCGGGCTTCTTGCAGAGATGTATCTTCAAATATGATCTTTTAGTGAAGCTTCTTTCTTTGTCTTCTTCTTTTCTTCTTTTTGCTGGACTTTCCCTCAACACTACCCCCCTCTTGAACTCTATCGTCCCCGACAGGCTTTGGAAGTTGACGGGAGTATGTTCTATATACTTTTTGCTCTGTTTCATTATGTAGATTGGCTTCACGTATCATGAGTTGCTTCCACTGTTCTGCTTTCACACCATCATGTGGCGGCTGTCTATGATCGGTGAAGAAGCTCAATTCATATGCCACCAGTCTGGCATTCAAATTGGATGACATCTTTAAGAAAATTTCTGAGTCAATTTCAAAAAACCCTGTGAAAAAGGCTTCTTTGAATGTTTGCATGTATGTACTCGGTAAAAACATAAGCCTAGAATAATATGCCATGATTATGGGTCGGCTAGGCATAACAGACAAATAAAAAACAAGAATATTTGTTCCTTGATTAATGCCAATGAAATTCAAAAATGTATAGGCCGCATGCTTGAACACCTTCAAAATTGTAAGGATCATGCTGAGAATTTTATTCGTCATTTTGATAGTTAAGTCGGATACTGTTGCGTAAACATGTAGCCAAAATTTGATGGTTTTTACCATGTAATCTTCCGTTGGTAGATAATTATGGGGTGCTCTTGGAAGTAGCGGATAATTCAGCCACTGTTTATTAATAGCACCATTCTTTTGCATATCCAAAAATTCTCTTGCTTCGCGGCGACGTGGTGTTGGGAAAAATGAAGGATTTACCTGTAATAAGTATGGTGCTGCTTGCTAGTGCACTCGCAATGTAGGATTTTTTTCTAAAAATTTTCTTCTCCAGACAGGTTGTGCCGCTTCAAATTCCTCTTGAGTATAATTGAAGGTATTATCTTTGAATTATAGCTGCTCATCTGGCTGTTTCTGTGTTATTCTCTTTATGTATTGCCTTGTTTTCTCTTTCAATAGTCCATATGGAATGTTGAATGGCTTCATGATTGTGTCCAGATTTTTGCCTTTTATCTTGGCTTCTTTCATAACTTTGACCACTTCATTTTCAAAATTCTCGGTCAACCGGGACACCAATAGTGCCCGTTCCTTCTGACCTATTTCTGTAGTGTATGGCATGGGATGATCATCACAAGGGTCCGCCATCTGTTCTTTTATTGGGGAATTATAAATCAGGGGAGATAGAGGACGTACCTCTACCTCGTCAGTAGGATTTTCTTTTGTCGGCTCTATTGGTGTCCCGATTGGTGCTTTCTCTTCTACCTTGGTCTCTAATTGTGTTATGCATTCAGTCTTCTTTTTAATTTCTTCCATAGCTGTTCGGAGTGCTTCTTTAACCGTAAGCAACTCATTACCAATTTCTGCTACATGATCCACCCTTGGCTTGCCTGTCTGTAATGGTGGCCTTGAATGTTCAAATTTATTTGCCCCCGCATATGCTGATGCGTTTCTTCTAAGGCTGCGGGGAGGTCTCTCTTGGTGATTGGCTGCTCCGCCATAGAAATCTTTGGCAATATATGTGTTCTTTTTTATTGTGGTTTCTCTTGAGCTTCTTCCTCTCTTAGGCATTTAGTTCCTCTCTTAGGCATTTAGTTCCTCTCATAGGTGTCTTTGAACTGGTTCCTACTTCTTCAATCGTTATGGCTGTTTTCTTTTTCTTCAGAACCGTTGCTGACTTGGCATATTTCGCTAACTCTGTTGATGTCGGCATCAAGCGTAAACAATTCTTCATGTCCAGTGCCTCATAAATGAGTAGGGTCAAGGCCAAACTACCATTCAGAAACTTTTTCTGACCCCACTTTTTCTTTGCTTCAAATAAGTGGTCTTGCACATATGGAGTCATGTTCACTTTATTTCCCACTTGTCTCATGGCGTATGAGAGTAGTTGCAAAACAATCTTTTGAGGTGACGTGTATCTATGCATACTTGGAAAGCAAAAATGCTGGTGAACTAAGCGAACAGAGTCTTCAATATCCATTCTGTTGATTTCCAAAAAGGTTCTCTTTTCCGGATCATGACATTCATCTTTGATATTCGTAAGTCCCTCTTGATTCCATCCAAAAGCTCTGTTAATTAGCTCATGAGTGAATTGAATTGTTTTCCAGGTACCAACTTTGTCTAGTACTCTTGCCTCTGGGACTGATGCTTTATTCGATGCAGACTGTAGTGTATTCATCACTTGTGTACATCTTTGGAAATCTGGCAGATAGATAGGCAATCTTAGGAATGCATCAATCCTTGCTTGTGTCTAGACATCCGTCATGCGCAGTAATCCTTGTATGATAGTCTTGAAATCTTGTGACATGATAGGGAAGTAGTGATCCCTATCCATAATCTTGATGGTCGCCATGAAAATGAGTTTGGACACTGGTTGGTCATCCAGAAACCAATGACCTCTTGCCTTAGTTATCGATTCCAAGGGAAGAAGCTGGATCTCTTCCTCTTGCATCACCTCGGAATTGGATGATGCCATCTGCACTCAATATATAGCAGTAATTAGTGGCAAGCTGGTATCAAGAATCATCTTTCACTTATCCTCATTGAATTTGGCAACTCTCCGAGTGGATTGTGTCCTCCCTTCCCCGTGGGTGTGAGAAAGGTAATACCTGGGATTTTTTTTATTCTTATTTACATTTTTTATGTTTTTGCCTGAAAGAAAAACAGAAAAGTTAGTTCATAGCCAAAGCAGTTAAAAATTTTTGAGTGATTTTTGTAGATTATGTACATGTGCTCTCCTATTTCCCGAGAGGGAAATGTGCTTCACTATCCTGAAATAGAAGGAAATTGTGCCGAATGCTTGGCCTTGTAGTGTGGCTCTATCATGCATACTTTGGGTTCTGGTAACTCCAAATGTGTGCAACTCGAATTATTTTGTAGATGTATACAACTTGTCTTGTCTTTCGGCATCCAAATCTGCTTTATTCTGTTGGGACGGATTGTGTTCCCAACATTCCTGGTGAATGTGGTGCTTCTCATGTGGTGCTTCTGTTTAGTCTTTTTTTTGAATCTTGGAGCGACGTGTGAATCGTATGTAGATCCTTGCTTTATCCTGTAACGATTTATCTTCTATAGTTTTGCCTTTAGATCATACTAATTCTCCTTGTGCCTTGTCTCATCCTTTTTGATGATTGTCATTGGAGTACGTGACTTGGGAATCCATATCCGCGTTCGGGTCGGCTAGGCAGCTATCACCTTCTTCGGAATCCATACTTTCTCAATCCTTTGTGGAACTGTGTGTCCAAAATGATATGTATTTTTATTCTGTCGTTCCCTCTGATGTCGTGAGTAGTTCTGTTGTTGAAGATATGCTTTCACTTGATCTTTTCGGATCCAAGCCTGTCTAATATAAGGAATGGGGTATATCCTGATGTGTGCTGATTCATAAGGGTCTTGCTGACTTGTCTCTCCGATACTCGGTTCCTCACTGAGACTGTTTTTGGATAGGACACTAATCTTGTGATTGACTGGATTAGAAGGTTGTGTGCAATCGAAATTTGGTGTATCCTCACATGAAGTACTCGATGAAGAAGTTCCCATAGTGCGAGTGAACATACATTCATCATCGTGTTCATTTAAGTGAGTTCTCGGTTCTATACTTCTGACTTTGATTGGTCGTTCGTCTAGCATGCTGAATACTTCACGATGTCCTATCTTGGCCGAGATGTATCCTAGGGCCAACTGAATAGTCACTTCATATTCATATATCCAATCTTGACCTAATACGAGCTCTTCTAATAAATCTTGGTCATGACATACTAAGAGTTGTTGTTCCATCGTGTTGTTTCCGAGATGTAGAGGTAAGGTAATCTCTCCTATACATTTGGTAATTTTTCCTCCTATCCCAATCAGTTGTGCCTTAGATGGACGTAATTCTTCCTTGAGTTTCTGAGTCAATGAAAATTTGATACAGCTTATAGTAGCTCTTGTGTCAATGAGAGCATCCACTAAGTGGTACTCATTTGTTCCAGTGCCCAAATTCAAATATGGTTGCGTCCTTTGCTGACCTAGGTCTTCAGTGGCTCCAAAATTAGCCATTGGGATGAGTTCCTCACCTAGTCGATATCTCTCATCTCTTTCTCTCATCCACTCTTTTCTTTTCCTGATTTGTTCTAGCGCTTCTTGTCTAGCTTCTTCTCGTATTCTTTCTTCCTCTATACGCCTATTTTTACCCATTATTAATCGTGACATTATCTCTTCTGTTAATGGCTCTAAAGATTTTTTCATTCGACATCCGCTGATATAGTTTGGCAATACGTCTCCATCTAGGGTTGCTAAACTGATGGCTCCGCTTTTGGATATGCAATTGATGATTAACGGGCCATATCCCCTTTTTTGTAATTTCTTAGCATGTTGTTTCAAAGTATAAACCAATACTAAATCTCCTTCCCTCAAGTTTTTATCTTTGATATGAGCATCAAAATAGGCTTTCTGTCGCCTTTTTGCAACATAGATCCCTGCTACCGCTTGTAACCTTGTTACATGTAACTTCTCTATTTGATCCAATTGAGCTGAGAGTTCATGTTCCGTCCACTCATAAGTTGTTGCTACTCTGAGCGTGGGTATTAAGAAATCAATTGGCAAAATAGCATTCTGTCCGTACACTAAGTTAAAAGGGGTAGTGCCTATGGCTGTTTTGTATGCTACTCGGAATGCCCATAAAGCATGATGTAATTGTTTATCCCAATCAGATCTACCATTATTGAAAATTTTCGTGAGAACTGTGCACAAGATTTTATTTGAACTTTCGGCTTGTCCATTAGCTTGCGGGTGATATGGGGCTGATTTCTTATGAATTACCAAGAATTCATTCAGTAAGGCTTTTATTACTTCATTCACAAAGTGCGTGCCTCTATCACTCACAATTTCTATCAGTAGTCCAAATCTACTATGAAAACGTTCTCAAAGAGAAACTTGGTTGTAGTTCTTGCATCATTTTTCTTGGTTCCTTTGGCTTCAACCCATTTGGTCAAATAATCTGTGGCTACAATTATGTACTCAGCATGAGATCCTTTAGCTGATGGGCTAATGGGTCCTATGAAGTCTATTCCCCATTTAGTAAAAGCTCTGGCACTCATCATGGGTTTCAATGGCATTTCAAGGTCTAATTGGATACTTCGTTCGTCGACAAGTATCACATCATTGAACATATGTGGCTGCATCTTGATGTAGAGTTGGCCACCACATCCCTGCAAAGAGAATCATTTTTGCAGTTTTATCTACAAAGAAATGTCCTCCTGCAGCTCCTGTATGTGCCATCTCTAAGACAACAAGATACTCATCTTCATGAATGCACATTCATAAATGATTATCTCTCCCTCGCTTAAAAAGTTGTTTTCCTATGAGAACATAGTCCTTGCTTTGTTCTACAAGTGCACGTTTCCTTGCTAGTGTGGCTCCTTCTGGGTATTCTTGGGTCTTCAAGAACTTTACCAGAGGCATGCTCCATCTCGGTGCTACAGTGGAGTAGCATAAATAAGAGTTCTCTTCTGGATTTCGTTCTTGACAAGTTGGGCAGGTTGATACATAATTATGTGTATCCCTTTGCATGGTTGGCCAATATATGCCTAATCTCTTCAGTGTTTGCCATGTTCCAGTTGCATTTAAATGAGTTTTCCATTGATTTACATGTGCTTTTTGAAGCCACATTTCTTGTTCCTCCTCTTCCACACATCTCATGAGTAATCACTTGAGTCTTGATGATATAGGCTTCTAGCAATGATATGAAGGTCTTTAGTCTTCCATAAATCTTGATTTTGGTTTGGTGAGATCCCATGTTTAGGTCCATATGTGAGTATTGGGATCAACTTTTCTATCCATGGGGGACATATTTCGAGGTTAAACAGGTACGTGTCAGGTAGATCATCTGGTACTCCTATGGGTGGTTCTCCATGTGTCATTCTTGATAAGTGGTCTGCTCTAATGTGGGTATTCCCTTTCTTGACAACTAATTCAAAATCAAATTCCATCAACAATAGAAACCATCGTACTAGTTGTCCCGTATTACAAGGCTTATTGACTAAGTACAGTAGGGCTTGATGATCAATGAAGAATTTGAATTTGTTTGCCAATAAGTAGTGTCGAAACTTCTTTACCGTGTACACCATTCCTAGACCTTCTCTTTCAGTAGTGGTATAATTGCGTTCTGCTTGATTCAATTGTCTACTGGCATAGGCTATAGGGTGATCTAACTTTCCTGTATCTGCGGGTTGAACTAGGATGCAACCAATGGCAAACTTGGAAGCATCTACGTGAATGTGAAATGGTTTGTTCCAATTAGGTACTCGAAGGATTGGGGCTGAACTCAATCGACTCTTTAATTCGTTAAAGGCCTTTTCACATTCTTCAGTCAAGGTAAACTGAGTTAATAATGCATAAAGAGGTCTAGCAATTATGGCATACATATGTATAAATCTTCGGTAGTATCCGCAATGTCCCATAAATGCTTGTACTTCTTTAGCAGTCTTTGGTCTCGGTAAGTCTAGAATTACTTTGACCTTGTCTTCATCAGTTGAGATTCCATTCTTAGAAACAATATGTCCTAATATCTTTCCTTGTCGAACCATGAAGACACACTTCTCTAGATTGAGGCATACTCTATATTGTCGACATTTGGCAAAGATCTTTCCTAGTTCAGGGATATGTTCTGATCGTATAACTGAATAAGTGCATAAATCATCCACGTATACCTCCATACTCTTTCTCAGGAACTCCTTGAATACATGGCACATCAATCTTTGGAAAGTGGTTGGGGCATTGGTTAGGCCGAAAGGCATAACCCTAAAAGCGTATACTCCCCATTCAGTTGCAAAAGCTGTTTTATGTTGGTCCTGTTAAACGATAATACTTCAATCCAACTTTCGGACGAGTATTATCGGGTCCTCGGGTTCTTGGGAGTGGTAGGGGTCTGTTAGACAGAGGCCCTGTACTATTTTCCCAATCCCTTACACAATCGCAAGTATTCTCTCACGTCTTAACACAGGGAGATGAGTTTGAATATTGACTACTCTTCGACACGATGAGTGTTAGAATAGTCGGACTGAATACACTATGGTAGTAACACCGTGGTCCTGCCGTAACTTGAAATTACGAGAATACGCTCTTCTCACTAATTAAATACTTCTCAATAAGACTATTCCATGAGACAGCTAAATACACCGAACAAAATGCACAGACAACTCGGATCGAGATTATATTAAACTTTTCGTATACTGACTCAGATCACAGATTTCTACCGCAATTAATGACTTACTAAGACTTCTGTCCACACACAGATCCTTGTCGAATACTCAGTGATCGCCGATTATTATATAAAACCTGGTTACTTAACCGAAAAGGTACTAAACTCTGTTCTTACACAGTCTCACGCCGGACAACAAACACACAATCTCACAACCGAGAAATACAGAATCATATATAATTGATCAACAAATAGACTCACCACACGAGACTACTGAATGGAAATCGATTCACCCAAAGAATAGCAGAATAATTAAATATGAATAGAATGGAACAGTACTCAATGTCTTCAGCAATATCTCATACACAGTTTTAAAATATGATACTCGCGGTCTCCGAATACTTCAGTTTCGATGTGATCAACCCTATTCACTACAGTGCTCAACAGAACAGAGACGTATCTAACCTTCTGTCTCTCTCAAATACATTCCTGTTAACTATCACTCCAAGAGTTTGTTTAACACAGTAAATTCTGCTCCACCAGTCTAACGAAGCAACGACGCGACTACTCTTCTCTCTTTCTGTCTCTGCTTTTATTGCTTTCGCATTTTTCATCTACCAACTCTTGCGAAATTTCCTGCATCTCCGTCATTTCAGCCACAAGTCTTGTTTATCCTTCTTCTGCGGTTGCGGTTGTCTCGCTCCGTCAGCCTTGTAACAGTCCTCAGGGGCGATGGCTACCTGATTATACCCCGAAAAGCCATCCAAAAAACTGTAAACTTCCTTCCCTGCAACTCTTTCCAAAAGATGATCCATGATGGGTAATGGGTAACTATCTCTTATGGTGGCAGCATTTACTTTTTTCAGGTTGATGCATACTCTTAACTTACCATTCTTTTTCGGTACAACCACCAAAGGTGACACCCATTCCGTATGTTCGATCTCGTAAATGAACCCAGCATCTAACAACTTATCGATCTCTTCCTTGATTTTTGCTGAGTAAACATCATTGTATGTGTATGGTTTTTGTTTGGAAGGTTTAGCTTCAGATGTCATAGGGATTCTATGGGCACAAATAGAAGGGTCCACTCCTTTCAAATCTTTATATGTCCAGGCAAAGGTATCCCTATATTCTCAAATGAGTCGTATCAACTCTTGCTCTTCTTCCAATGAGACATCTTGACCTATAAAAGTACATCTTTCTTCTCCTTCCTCTAGGCTTACTACTATTTTCTTGGTTTGCTCTTTATTGTCATATGCTATTCCTGGCTGTGCTTCTCGTTTTGGCATTTGAATAACAATTTTCCTCTCTTCTACTTCATATTTTTTGAAGTGGGTAGGTACTTCAAATTGGTATTGAGACTTGTTGTCTTCATTATCCTTTGCTTTATCTAATCCAAGCCCTCCTTCCTGTGTTGGTTCTTGATTTATTTCATTAGCTGTGACACTTACTTCTTGAGTTTCATTTTCCGTTTCCATATGTTCAAGTTCCATTTCAATGCTCTCATAATCCTCCTTCCATTCCTTTTCAAATACTTCTCCTTCTTCAGCCTCTTGAAGAACTACCACATATAGACTACCGTCATAGCCTTCCTCGTCAATGCATTCATTCATGGTTATCACTTCTTTGTTTACACACACATGGAGAGTGGCTAGAATCTCCATCCAACCATGAGGTTCGAATTCTTCATCTAGGAATATTTGAGGCATGTAAGCTGGATCTTGTACAGACCTAGCAACTCCTTGCCTGTGCTGCCATCCTTTCTTCCTATCCTCTTCCTTTTTCGCAGTTTGGCATATCCATAGATGAGTGTCTTCATTCATCCACGACTGATCACTTGAACCTATACTGTGAATGGACTGCTCATCTTCTTCTTTATGAATCTGATTCCATTGCAAGGGGGAACATCTTGATACTTGTATGTGTGAAGGTTTATGTGGTTCCTTCATGTTGTAAGTATACTGTGTCTTTTCCCCAATCTTGCACTACCTTTAGCTGTCTCGTGAAGGGTCTTCCAAGTATCATTTCATAATTGCTAGCCCTTTCAAATTGACATATCGCTAAGGTGTGCTCGAATTCAACTCCACAAATGGTAAAAATTACCTGTTCCAATAATCCCAAGGGTCGTTCTGTGTGTTCGTCTGCCATTTGTATCTTCATGCGTGTTGGTCTTAGAGCTGGTTTTCCCCATTTCTCCCAGATTTCTTTAGTTGCAATTCCTACTCCGGCTCCAGAATCCAAGATGGCTTTAGTGGTATAACCCCTATAGGTAATTGGAAGGCAAGTGTTTCCTTCATCTCCCTCACTGAAATCTCCAACCTTATCGACTGGGATTTTGACTGTGGCCACTTCATCAGGCATCTCCTTCTCTTGCGTCTTAATCTCCAATTGACTGGTTAATTTCTCCTTCAAATTTGGTTTGATCTTCAAAAGTTCTTCCAATGTCAGAGTGCAAGGGATTTTTACCTTTTTAAGGTGTTGTATGATGTCCGATGTTTGGACTGATGGGTTCTGTTCTTTTTTTCTTATTGAGGGAATGCGGTATAATTCCGAATTATGTTCATATTCTCCTGTGTAATTGGGCAAGACCTTTTCACTGTCACTTTCCCTTTCACTTTGATCAAAGGGTAATAATCCTTCTGAATTCAGCTCGGGTATTGAATGTTCTACTTCACCTCCTGCTTCTAACTCTTCAAAGGGTGGTTCTATTCCTTCCACTTTCTTCCATTTGTCTTCTTGGACTCTTGCCCACAAGTCTTTAGGCCATTCTCCATCTACTTCGGGAACAATGGATCCTTCCCTTTTATCCTCGTAGTGATTTTCATTATGTGTCTCACCTTCTTTGGTTTTCTCAGGGTCATTAAGGATGACACGCTCTTGGAACTCCTTTTCAGGAATTCGTGAATTGGGCAATTGAAGAACACGTTTTTCTAAGGTCTGTTGAGCTACTTCAATTAATTTTTTGCATATCTCCAACCTTTCTTTCTCTAAGTCACCTCTAGGATATTCTTTTTCATGTTGTTCAATGGTCGGTCGTGCTCTGATTCGTGCCTTGTACGCCTGAATCCACATGGCTAACTCCTTTGGCATGGGATCTGCCAAAACTGATCCTACCTCTTCTTGTTTACACTTTCCTTTTTTATTTTCTTCTTCAAGTTTCTGTTGTTCTTTTTTATCTTGTTCATTTTTTTCCTTCTCCATCTGTTGCTGTAGTTTCTTTTCCTTTATTCTATCTCTATGATTCTTCCATCTCTGGGTTTGTTTACTTGTAATACTTTTCCCAAGCTCTTCTGAGTCTTCAACTACTTGGGTTACATGTATATTCCTTACTCTGTCGCTTTGGTCGTTCTTCCCAGTTTTCTCCGGTGTTTCTCTAGCTTTAGCTCTTGTTATTGCCTTCAATGGCACGGTGTACTCCTTATCACTCCCTGACGACTCTATCACCTCTATCACATTAATCTGCACGTTCGAGTTAACTTTGTTAGGATTTTTGGGGCAAGCTCTAAAAAGGTGTTCTTTACCACAATCACTACAGTACCCTTCCCAAACTCGTTGTGGTGGTGGTGGGTTTGGTAGTGTACATTCTCTGATATAATGGTCACCTCCGCATCTATAACATGGTCCTCTAGGTACAAGCGGTCTATTCATAGGTCGAGGGGGTATGGGTGCCCTGGGGGCTGTGTACATTAATGACACATAATCCTGCTCATATCCGTAAGAATTATTTGGTGCTTCCATGCCATATGTGTATGGGTCGTACATCGGTCCATATTCTATCATAGAGCTCTCATAAGTGGAATAGTTTCCTTGACTATGGTCATAAGATGAGTCATATGGTTCATTACTAGACAATGGTGTGGCTGGATCTATTGCTCTCTCTAAGTTTTCTTCAAGTTGAGCTATTTTCATCGGGACAACATTTTGAGGATGGGGCGGTTGTTGTCCTAACACTGCTTGTGGTTGAGTGTAACTTTGATAAGCATAGGGTCGTGGTGCTGGTGCCTGCTGCTGATATGGAGGATATCTAAAGGCTTCTCCTCCTTGATCTCTCTGTGGGTATCCATAAGGTCTCATGAGTGGTTGTACGGGTCTTGATTGCCGATTGTAAGGACAATTTTTTGTACTGTGGTTTGTGTACTTTTGTTCTATGCTGCAATATTGTAGAGGGCCCGGAATAGGTGGTCTATTGTACGCATAGGCAGGTGGTGGGACTACACCCCTAGTGCACAAGTGAGAGGGATGGTCACCTCCACAATGCATACATCTTCTAAGCATGGGCACTCTCAGTGGGTTGTTGGGGTAGCTCCTCTATCCTTGAACGTTCAGTTTCTTTGCTACTAAGTCGGCTATTTCCTCTACATTGTTCTTAGGGTTTGATGCGCTGCTGACTGAATCTTCACTTTTTACACTACCTTGAGGTATTTTCAGATCTTCCGCAAGGTTGTCCTCTAAATCAATACATTCTTTCATACACTGTTGCAAAGTTTGAACTCTTTTCACATATACTAGAGATCTTAATGATCCATTCACTAATCCTTCCAAAAACAATGACACCATTTTGTTTTGGGTGGGTCTCTCTTCCACTGGGCATCTATCCACATACTGTTTGAACCTTCTTGCTGCCAATATCACTGATTCTGTAGGAGCTTGCTTAAAACTATGGATCAATGAGGAAGAGTTATTTTTAATCCTAGATTTAGTGAATTCCTCAATCATTTCTTGATAAACTTGTTCCATGTTTTGAAAATTATTTGGGTCTAATGGCTGGAACCAAGCTAAAGCTGTGTCTGTCAAAGTTAGACCAAAGGATTCATATTGGATAAAATAAATCTTCCACTTGTTCAGCTCTGATTACTTGCTTGAATTCCGCTATATGATTGTAAGGTTCACTAGAGCCATCATAATGGTTTCTCATGCATTTGGCGACTTGGATGGGTCTTAATCTTCTTCCTGCCTCATGTGGTCTAGGCATCATAGGGAAAACTGGTCTTCCTATCGATATACCAGGTCCTCTTACTACAGGTTGTGTATTTGGAACAGTGATTCTATTCCTTGGGTCAACAGGTGGTTGAGGCCGATAGTTTGGATTATTTGCAGGCATAGCAAACTGCACATGGGGTCTAACCGGGATTTGTGTTTGTTGTGTTTGTCCTGACTGTTGATATGAATTATCTTGAAAGGTTCCTTGAGGGTTCTGAGAAGTAGTAGCTTGATCCCTAGGAGGGAACACCATAATGTTCTGATACTTCAACCCTGCTCTTTCTAACTCTGTTAGAGGCCAGTATCTCCTATGATTTTTGTCCAAATATGTGATGATGGTGGGGAATTGAGGATCTTGTAACTCATAGACAGTAACTGGGTTAGGGGCTACTTCCCATAATGAAGAGTGGGCTCTAAGGAGATGCTCCATCCCATTGATCAAATACACATTCATCAAGGAGTCATCTTGGGGAACAAGGTCTCCTCTCCAAAACCTAGCAACAGTAGATCTCCGTCTGGGGGTGGTCACTTGTTCTTCATGTCCCTCTGCATTAGGGTTATGAGCATTGTCTTCTTCCCCGTGTTCGTTGATACTTTCAGGGTGTTCCGTGACTACATACTGGATGTCTCTCTTGTCCATATAAATTCCTCCTGCGTACTTAACTGCTGGCCTAGGCACTATTATGCATCTGAAGCTTTCTTTAATCTGGCCACTGATCGGTTTAGACCATCTAGGTAGATAGGTATCTCATTTTGGTTAGTGTTCACATATTCCAAAGATGTCCGATATTCTCCTTCAATGATTGACATCATGCCAATCATTGGTATGGTATTTTGCATATCCTCGGAAGCCATGGGAATTTCTTCCTCTGACTCACTAGAGGTTTCAGAATAATATGAGCGGCTACCGGGTTTGGTTACACTTCCTACTGAAGAGATTACGCTTCTTCGGCTTCCTAGGGTTCTCCCAGACCTTAGGTTCATTCACTTAAAAGCTCTGATTAACCTTAGCCAACCTCCAGCTCCTAGATCAGTTCTTCCCTAAGGGTCTGAATTCTAGAGGACAATTTGGTTGGAAAAAGACTGACAGAGAATCCACAATTCACACGATACTTGACCCCCAAAAAAGTCCACGATACTCGATACTTCACCCAAACAGAGTATGTCACGATACTCAATATCTGACACACTAGAAGGGTACCACGATACTCGATATTTGAACAAACGATACCCGATACTCGACCACTTGATTGGACACGATACACGATATCTGCAAAAACTCGATACACGATACCTCAGGAAACATGATATACGATACTTGAGGAACTCGATAGACGATACTTGTTAGAGACGATACTCGATACTTGGATAAACACGATACTCGATACTTGGATAAACACGAGATACTTGCTCAATATCGTGTGCCAATCACGATACACGATACATGATACTCCACCAAAAATTTCCACGATACTCGACACACGACAAGTATCGCGAGAAAATTCCCGGCGATAATCGATATTTGTCAGGTATCGGGAAAGTTGCCTCTGCGATACACGATATCCAGCAAGTATCGCAATCAGAGACTCACGATACACACTACTCTATGAGTATCGGGATCAGAATTTCACGATAGACGACACTTCCCAAGTATCGTGGAAAATTCCAACGATACTCGATACTTGATAAATATTGCGAAGAGTTACCCTCACGATATACGATATTGCAGAGGTATCGCGACCGGAGATTCACGATAGACGATACTCGATGAGTATCGTGATCTGAATTTCACGATACGCGATATATAACAAGTATCGTAAGGATTTCTCAACGATATACGATATTCGACCCGTTGAAGTGTCGCGATACTCGACCACAGGAGTTCACGATACCTAGGTATCGCGATACTCAACTGAGGGAGAACATGATACTTGACACTTTTCCAATTTTGTGGCAATTGTTTTTGGATTTTAATTGCATACAAAGGTCTCTTAAGCTTATCTACCCTCTCCCCTCAGTCTATAACACAGAAAATAATTCTTTTCTACCCCGGGATGGCCTTCACGATTTTCGCTGCAGGTCGTTTTACTCAAACACTTAATTTGAAAGAGCGTTATGCATCCAAAATCAGTGTGCTCACCTTGGAATCTCTTTCCAAGTTCCTCTAACACTCACTCTCTCTCTGCGTGGCTTCAAGCTCTCTATTCTCCATTCGCGATACTCGACAACCTGCTTTCTCTCTCGATACTTGCTTGGGAACAAGTGACTTGATCAATGACACTTTTTGGTTTTTATACCTTGTGAAAATTCTACTAACTACAAGGACTCAACAAAACTAAGGTTAATGGCTATTTGAACCTCCTAGCTACTTTTCTTCCTCCTACTCTACTCACTCCACTCACTTCCTTAGACTAACAACTTACTACACACACTCCAAGAGT
Organism: Ceratopteris richardii; assembly: GCA_020310875.1. Taxonomy (NCBI): domain Eukaryota; kingdom Viridiplantae; phylum Streptophyta; class Polypodiopsida; order Polypodiales; family Pteridaceae; genus Ceratopteris; species Ceratopteris richardii. Next base: position 17,122,188 of record CM035414.1, on the reverse strand, counting down.
GAGAAGTAATAAGTGCGGATGAATGTGACTTACCAAAGAAGAGAAATTCACAACTCCTCTACTCGCTTCAATGCTAAAATCTACTTGCCATCACACGAATGCCTCGGTTTGATTCGACACTCCCCGGCAACGGTGCCAAAAAACGTGTGTACCTAAGTTCCAACTTAGGGACTTGTGGAGAAAGAGACTATACCTCAATCCCCCTCAAGTACATATAGCGAGGATTCATGTTTTATTTATCAATCCGATGAGTATCAAAACCTAGCCGAGTGTATGAAGACATTCATTCAAATGACGATCAATGCACATGAGTTTCCCAAAGAGTCCAAACAAGGCAAAAACTAAACCAAACAAGCTTCAACTGTCAGTCATGGTGTCGCGATACTTGGTGCAGCAGCCAACAGTACATTGAGTTTTTCTCTTAGCTTCGAACTCCGAATATAGCGAATAGCATATGCGTTTCGAAGCTCTCGAGAAGATGCATCCAATGGTGGTATTTTCACTCAATTTTAACACTTCTATTTCAAGTTATGAGCAAAATACTGATTCATGGGAATGATCTTCCTACACTTCAGCACTTCCTACACTTCACACACACCTTAACTACAGCAAACAAACACTTTCATGGATAGACAACACTTGCTAACACTCTTTTCAAGCAACACACATGCATAGAAGCTCACAAAGAAGAAGATACAGAGAGGAGAAGACACAAATTCGAAATTCTGTGCTCTTGATTCTCACTATGGCAAAAAGTCCTTACAAAGAGTCCCAAATTCACTTATATACATGTGCCCTAAAAATGGTCCTTTCACACAAGAGACTGGCACTTTATTCACTAAAAGGCTAATTTCCTACTAATTTACATGGTAAGCTACTAATCTTCTGTGGGGATGCATCTAAAGGACTCCTCTAGTGCTTTTACATCAGAAATTATATTACAAAATGATTATGATACAACAATAAGATGTCCAAATCGGAAAAATTTTGGGGCCAATCTTTTTCTCTGCCTTGTGCTCTTCTTAGCTCTGCAACACCAAGTATCATGTATCATGATTTTTTTCGTGATACCTACCCAATATCGTGTATCGTGACTTTCAATGTCAAGTATCGCGAGTCTAACTCTCACCTGATATCGAGTATCGTGTATCGTGGGATTCCTCTTGGCGATACCTGTGCAATATGGAATATCGTGAGGGTCCTTCCGCGATACTTGCTGGATATCGAGTATCGTGATCTGTCTAGTGGGTCGAATATCGTGTATCGTGTGGGCTCAAGTATTGAATATCGTAGCATTTTTCCAGTTAGCCAAATATCGAGTATCGTGACTTTTCCAATGTGTCAAGTGTCATGTATCGTTTAGTTGAGATATCGTGTATCGTGGCAAGGCAAGTATCGTGTATCGCCTGTTTTGAAGCATTTCCTGAGAGGTCCTGTTTCCCTGTTTTAACCCCTAGAACCCTGAACCGGCATAACTTTCTCATACGAAATCCGTTTGCTGTGCTTTTGAGTCTGTTGAAGTTGACCCTCATGTTGGACTAGGAAGGAAGGGGTTCCACAAGATTTTGAGCAGTTCAAAGACATTTGTGGAATTGTAGACAAGGAACCCTCACAGGAATAGCCTTGACCTGGTTTCAATCCTTGGATCCAAATTGCTTTGAACATATTGAACAATTCTTCCAAGAACTTATTTGGGAATTCACTAAGCGAGGAATCAAGCACAATTCATCATCCTTAATACATAGTTTCAAACAAGCTCCTAATGAGACAATAAAAAATGCAGCACGAAGATTTAAGCAATACGTAGCCCGATGCTCTGTGACAGAGAGGCCTTCTCAGCAAAAAATGATATCCTTATTTTTAGAAGGTCTAACCAATGGAACATTGAGAATCTTAGTATATGTAAAACGACTACAAACCCTAATTGAGTGTCTTTACGAGTGCATATATTGGAAGAAAACATAGATGAGGATCTCAGAACCACACAAGATCCTACCAAATCAGAGGATACAAGGAACAATGAAACTTCTAGTTCGAGTTATGTGGAGGAAGTGGCAGAGTTAGTGGTCAAGAAATTAGGAGTACAAGGACAAAGGAACTACCAGAACTCCTCCTTGAGAGTGCCAATGTTAAGAAGTTGCACACTTTGCGGTGGGGATCATCCATCTCATGTCTGCACCAAAGAAGCATTAGGGTTATCACAACCTTACCCTTACGATAGACAACCAACTCAAGCGCCTAACATGTACTCTTATAGTGAGCAGAAGTACATCAACTACAACACCGAAAACTATCCAATGAATAGACAACCACGACCATTTGTACCACCCCACTGTAGACCATACGAGTACCCTCCTATAGAACAAGGCAGAGAAGTTCCTAGGTATAACCCATGTCCAGGATCACAAGGAGCATCTAGACTGTATGAACATGGAGGATATGGCCAACCTCAAACTATACCAGGACAACAATCACCCCACCCACTATCTCCAACACAAGGGCAGAAGATCACAATACAAGTTGTTTGTCTTGAGTGTGGCAAAGAACAACTCCTGAGAGATTGTCCCAGACATCCCTCTAGTGCACCAAAGGTTACACCCATTAATGTAGTAGGCCTAGCAAGGGATTCAAGTTCCAGTAGGGATAATGCGGCTCCTATACAGGCAGTTACCAGGGCACAAGCCTTACAAAAAACTAAACTAGCTGAGCAATCAGAGCCAAGTGAATCAGGAGAGCCTAGTAAGTGGAAAACAAGAACTTGGAAGGATACTAGAGAGAAGGCCAATCGTAAGTGGACCAAAAAGTTATCCGAACTAGAAGAAAGCCTGAAAGATGCAAAAACAAAAATAGAAGATATTGCCTCTCGAAGCCCCGCGGAGGTCAAAACTCCATCCACACCACCTCATCCCCACCCACCAACCAGTGTAAATAGACCACCACAATCAGGGTCTTTTCTTGCAGATCCAACCCTAGAAGACTTGGACATGATGTTCAAGGCATACCAGGCTCGACTTCAAGAAGGGCCAACACCTGCAAACCTAGAGAAGAGCTACCCTAGAGCAGATTTAGAGATTGAAAGGACAAAAATGTGCATAAAAATGGTGGAACTAGCTCAAGCTATGTTCAAGGCTAGTCAATCGTTCAATAAGACAAATGCCATTACACCGGCTTTGCACTTCTAGGGCTTACTAGATAGATTAGAGCAGATGGTAAATAAACCTCAAGTTTCTTTACCTCCACAGGATCAACCAACTGTTGAAAGAGAAAGCTCATCACCAAAGAAAGTCTATGTTCCTGACTCCATAGATGATTGGGAACCTCTTTCAATTCAACAACACTCTCAAAAGTTCTTGCGGGAAATACAAGAAGAGAAATGGGCCAAGGAGAAGGATGTCCCCCCTCCTATTCTTGAGATTGATGACCTTCATGATCAATTTACAGAAGACATTCCATCTATTTATGGAGACCAAACAGAGCAACAAGAAGATGAATGATTAGATTTTGAATCTAATTCTTTACAAGAGTTGCCTCAGTTCACAGGCCCATGGGAATTTGAATCTCTCCAGATCAGAGCTCCCACAATATTGATCAGGAATGAAGACTCGGTGGTTCCAAGAAACACTGAAGTCATGACGAACACTAAGGTTCAGTGTCATCTCACTTTAGAAGAGCTTCTCAAAGTAAAACTTGAGTTATGGAAACATGTGGCAAATCAGGTTCCAGAACTTGATTTCGATATGCCAGAAGCAGGCTCTAAGCAAAAAGTTCCAAAGGTACCTCTAGACAAAATAGGGGACATGTGTGAGGGTGACGAAGGTAATACTTATCTTCCAATCACCTACCAAGGTTACACAACCAAAGCAATCATAGATTCAGGTGTTGGTACTGCTATTGCAACCACCTCCTTGTGGAAGCGATGGGGCAAGCCCACATTAAGACCAACTAGAATGAAGCTTCAAATGGCTGATGGCCATGTGGAAAGACCTCTAGGATTGCTCGAAGGGATAACTCTAACCACCTGTGGTGTAGAGTTTGAACACACATTTGCTATATGTAACTTTGAGAAAAATAATGCCTACGAGATGATTCTAGGAAGGCCCTTCCTACGACAATTGCAAATAGTACAGGATTGGGGAACCAAATCCTTGTACTTGTAGTGCTTAGGGGTCACAACCAAGGTCAATTTGAAGGATTACACCTTCAGAGATGTACCACCCCTACAGTGGAATCCTATCCACAAGGAGCAAGAAGATTCAATCTCAGTGCATTCTAAGAGTTCATCTGATACATCTTGGATGCATGAAGATACTCATTTGTGGATGTGCAAGGTCGCAAGGAAGAGGAAAAACGCTTAAAGGCAAGAGAAAAAGGAATTTCTCAAGGAGATAGACCAGTTAGAGACCCAGCCTATACGCCGATGATATTTCCAGATGAGGAATTTGAGCCTCATGGTTGGGCAGAAATCTTAGCTACCATGGACATTGCTTTCAATGAAGAACAATGGACACCTCATTGTGATGAGGAGGGTTATGATATTTCAGTGTTCATGTGTCAGACCTTGCTAGAAGAGGGTGACTCTAATGACTTCATAGAAGAAGAAGAGAACGATGATGATCTAGAGTCCATTGTGATGGATAATTGCTTTATTTCAGAGGAGCACTATCTAGAAGAGATAGGAGTATTTACACAAAAAGAAGAAGAACCTCTCACAAGCATCAAGACGGTAAATTCAAAGGATGGGAGTGAAGGTAGTCAAAAGAAAAAGAAGAGAAAAGTAGTGAAACAGGACAAGGAGGAACCATTGTTTGAAGTACCAAAGAATTTCAAAAAATATGAAGTTGAGGACCGAAAAATTTTGGTACGAATGCCTACGATAGAGGCCACAATAGGAGAAGCATATGATAACAAAGAAAAGACCAAAAAAATCATAGTCACCATCGAAGAGAATGAAGAGAGATGTACATACATAGGAGATGACCTAAGTAAAGAAGAGGAAGTAGAGTTGGTAGCGTTATTAAGGGAATACAGGGACGTATTTGCATGGCACTATAGAGACTTGAAGGGAGTAGATCCAAAAATTTGTTCTCATACGATTCCCATGATAGCAGACGCCAAGCCCACCAAACATAAGCCCTACACATATAATGACACTTATGCAGCGAAAATAAAAGAAGAAATTGATAGATTGATTGAAGTTGGGTTCATCTATGAGATTGAGCATACTGAATGGGTGTCCCCCATTGTAGTGGTGCCCAAGAAGAATGGAAAGTTACGTGTGTGTATTAACCTTAAAAAAGTTAATGCCGCCACGATAAGAGATAGTTATCCGCTTCCAATCACTGAACATTTATTGGAACGTGTTGCAGGCAAGGAAGTTTATAGCTTTCTTGATGGATTTTTAGGTTACAATCAAGTAGCCATTGCCCCAGAAGATCAACACAAAACGGCTTTTGCCACAGAATGGGGAATCTTTGCATTTCGTGTGATGCCATTTGGGCTCCCCAATGCACCTGCAACATTCCAAAGGCTCATGTGTAAAAGGGCTGGAGAGCTCATTTTTGAGGTTAGCTTGTTGTAGTTTTCAGCTTTGTAAGAGAGTCCTTTTTTCAATTGTTCCACTCTTTGCTCTTACCTTGTGTGCGTGTGTGTGTATGTGTGTGCATCTTTGTGTGCTTTCACTCACGCACTTGTGCCTTCACTTGCTCACGGTCTTCATACCGGTCCTCACATCTCCAAACTCCTCACGTTGGTATTCACCATTGAAAGTCAAGGACAAAGCATGGAAGCGCATCAAGGAAGTGGACACACAAGAAGAAGGAGCAAGTAGGGAGCTCCAAGAATCACATGTCAAATTTTCAGAAGAAATCCCTATAAAAATAGTGATTTTTATCACTAAAAATCATTGTAAATACCATTTTCTATTTTTACAACTCCATTTTGTTCAAGCCAAGGAGTCCTTGAGATTGAGGAGTATTAGATGTATCATACTACCAATTTTCATAATTTTTAGATTCCGTTTGAGCCCCCAAATAAGCCCTAGAACCTAATTTTTAACTAGACCGGACACTATGTCTGGACAGGGCCAAAACCACTCAAAAACTATAAAAAGGGCTGGAGAGCTCATTTTTGAGGTTAGCTTGTTGTAGTTTTCAGCTTTGTAAGAGAGTCTTTTTGTAATTGAAGTCCTTCCATTGTTCCACTCTTTGCTGTTACCTTGTGTGCGTGTGTGTGTATGTGTGTGCATCTTTGTGTGCTTTCACTCACGCACTTGTGCCTTCACTTGCTCACGGTCTTCATACTGGTCCTCACGTCTCCATGGATTGACATTTATGAGGTGAAACTCCTCATGTTGGTATTCACCATTGTGCTAGAGTGACAAATCTCCCACTAAAGGCCAATATGGCCAAAGTAACTATGGGAGAAAAAATGAAGAATGATAAAGAATACCTGAGTGTAAGTATACAAACTATACCTCCCACCTGATGGGCATGTTACATAGTATACAAATGACTATGTAGGATCATGAATCAAGTAACCCCCATCAAGTGACAATAGTTTTGAAAATTATCCTGTGGTAGAGCTTTAGTCAAAGCATCTACAACATTATCTCGAGTGTGAACCTTCTCAAGAATAATGTGCTCAGTGGCTAAGCAATCTTGAATCAAGTGATACCTCACCTCAATGTGCTTGGTCTTTGCATGATAGACCAGATTTTTAGCCAAAGCAATGGCACTTTGGCTATCACTGAGCAAACAAGGTACATGCTGAAAAAGCCATAATGCTTCCTTACATGCCTCACTTGTTGCAATATACCTTGCTTTTGTGGTGGAAACAACGATCTCCAAGACATAGCACCTCCAACAAAATGGAAAATGTACCTTGATATAAACTTACAATTGTTTACACAACTAGCATAGTTAGAATCTATGTAACCAAGAATGGATGCTTTCCATCTACCTAAGCATAGACACTTGTCCTTAGTGCCACTCAGATATCTCAAAATCATCTTGACTGGCTCCCAATGCTCCTTGCTAGGATTAGACATATATCTGCTCACAACTCCCCTTGCAAATGCAATGTTTGGTCTCGTAGCTACTGTTGGTGTGATTAATCCAAGTCTAAATGCCTTCACAAACATGTTTTCCAGGTGCCTCAAGTTTGGGCAAAGAGGACACCATTTCAGATTTCTGCAGGCATAGCAAAGTAGCAAAATTCAGATGCCCAAAGCGTGCATGCCAAAGCTTTGCATCTGATATAGCCTGCGAATCATGAACTGCACATGCCGAATCATTCACAGATCTTTCATAGTCTATGAGCTTATACAGTCCATGACATAAAATGCCAGAAGTAATAATAACATTTCCATTTGACAGATCATGAACTGTACATCTGTCATCAACAAATTTCACAACCAAGCCAATCTTGGCTAATGCAAAAACTGATAACAGATTCTTCTTGATCCCTGGCACAAACAAAGCATCTGACAAGGTGAAAGAACTACCATCAATAGTAGTCAGAATGATCTTACCAACTCCCATAACAGGATAAGAGGAGTTGTTGGCGCATGTGACAGTATTCCTTGTAGGGGCAGGCTTGAGTGAAGAGAAGAAACTGCGCTGCGAGGTAATATGTTTGGTCACCCCACTATCAAAGTACCAAACATCTGAGTCCACTGCAGACATGCACTACTCATGAGAAGATGGGTCAAAACTTCAAACGGTAGTAAACACCCATTCTTTTTCCTGCACAAGATTAGTAGACTCTATTTTTGGTGTAGAGGCTTCTGCAACAACCTTTCCAGCCTCCTTTTTCTTTGCCTCTTTTGCAGCCAGTTCTGGACAGTTCTTTATGATATGATCATTCTCTTTACAGTACTTGCAAAACAATTTCTATTTTTCTGATTTCTTCTCATCTTTATCCTAGTTCTTCGAATGTGCAGCATTTGCAGATTTCTGCTTACTAGTAGAAGAGCTCCATTTTCCTTTTCCCTTCTGACTAGCCAGGAAAGCTTGATCTCCAACACGCATAATGGACCTGCTCTGCCTCGACTGATCTTCCTGCAACATAACAGAGACTAACTCCTCAAATGACAAGGCATTTGGATTGCCTTTCATCATCAACCGAAGAGTAGAAGCAAAACTTTGATATGAATCAGGAAGACCATTCAGAACGGTCTGCACAAGTGAGCTATTTGGTATAACCTCATCAGCAAAAATCAATTGTTCCTTCAAGTCTTTGATCTTTGTTAGGAAACTGTCCATAGAATCACCTTCATTCATGTACTCACTCTCCAACTGTTTTCGGAGGTAAGCAACACGAGCCTCATTCCTAGCTTGGTACATTGTGGTAAGTGTATCCCAAGCATCCTTAGCTGTTCTACAAGAGCGAATATGAGGAATAATGGCACGTTTGACAGACAAAGCTATCAATGCATGTGCCTGGGCGTCTCTGCCATCCCAATGGATCTGCTCTGTAGTAGGTGCAGCAGAAACAATAGCACGAACAGGAATCTGCACAATATCATCTTCGACACCATCTTCATCAGCTCCAGCACTTGTATTCATAGTACCTGTTGTTACAGGTGTAACAGGACGTCTTTCAACACCCTGCACAATGTTCCACAATCCTTTTGCAACCAATACATGTCACATCATATAAGCCCATAATGGGTAGTTGGTACCATCCAACTTATCCTCAACAGCCAACATACGGAATACATCACTGCTTTCAGCCATGGCCGATGACTAAAATACCTTGATGCAAAAAATTGACTGTATCTCAAAAATTTGAATGGAACTGCCCAAACAAGTTCTGCTAAACCTATAGCAGACTTAGAGACGCTTATACTGGCGAACAGAAATAGGTATATACCTTTGGCACAAAAAGAAGAAATAGCCTACACAAGCGCTGCGATAGTGCATTCGAAGGCCGAAACAACCTCAGATCGCGATTTCGGCACCACAAGGCGAAGCTGTTTTGATCTCGGAAAGACCCTGAGTATGCTCACCAAAATTTGTACGATTTTGAGACTGCAAATGGAGGAGTGTCGACGGCACCCTAGATGAAGCAACGACCTGCTCTAATACCAATTGTTGGAGATAGATGTCTGCGGAAGCACGCGAACAGCACAAGGAAGAAGAAGAAGCTTGGAGCACAAACACACAATACCGAATGTATTACTAGAGAATTTACAAAGATAAGTAGCCCATTAGGGCAATAGGTTTATATACAAGCCGGGAGAAAAAAACCTCCTAAAGAGGGAAAAAAGTGCCCCGGCGGTCCTAGTGTGTTCACACACATCACTACCTAAATATATCAACAAGATTCAGGTGCACAAGTTAATTTGATCAGTTCAGTTTTGTTGGATAAGTTTAACTTAAAAAGGATTGAGAGTAAAACATTTATCAAAACACTGGAAGGACAGATAATACAAAGCTTGTCTTCACAGTCTATTAAAGTTAAGTTCAATGAAGAATATATGAGAATAGATTGTGAAGAATGGCATGATCATATGATGACTAAGAAATTGATTTTGGGACAACCATGGCTCAGGCAAGGTAAAGTAATTTTGGATTTTGAAAATATGAAGCTTAAATTGACAATAAATGAGAAAAGGTTTTTAATGTTTTTATTGAGTGATGAAGAACAGGAAAATCAATAGGATATCTATGACTCAGATCTAGAGGGATTTACTTTTCCACTAGAAGCTACAAAGAAACCACAAACAACACTTCTCCATGACCAAATCTACTTCAATAAAAAACAGGAGGAAATTGAAGGAACCAAAGATGTTGAAAAGACAGAAAATTGAAGGATCCAAAGATGTTGAAAAGATAGAAGAAAGGTGGAAAGTGTGGAATAATCAGAATATCTAGGTATCAAGACTGAAATGATGTGGAGACCTAGAAAGTCCAAGCACTGCTTATCAACAAAATGCAGCAACATTAAGTGGATGTAGAAACCAAAGACATCCAAGTACTGTGTATCAAAAGAAGATTTTTATACTCCACAAAAGAAATCAACAGGAATTAAGTATTTTTGGGTTAAAAAATGAGATCTGCTTCAATGGAAAGAAAATAAGGATCAAGATACAAAAATAGTGCAAAAGCATGATGAGTCACAAATGAAGGAAAGGGCAAAATGGTCATCAGACACACACTTTGGATTCTTATTAAAGAATTCAGAATTTCATCAGAAAGGAATTATGACACCCTAGAAATTATTTCCATTTATTTTACCTCATCCTTTTTCTAGGAAAAGAAATAGGAGGGGAAGAGAGAAAAGAGAAAATTATTGTTAAAAATAAAAAAAAAAGAGAAAAGAGAAAGAAAAAGAGAGAAAAAATAATAACTCTTTTGTTTTCATAAGTTATAAAGCACGAGTAAGATATAGGTTATAAGTCAGTAGGACTAAGAAATCACCGTGTAATTATTTATTGTTTTGGATATTTTTTCTTATATCTGTCTAAATTTTTTTTTTAAATTTTATTCATTATTTTCTTATTTAAACAAAGGGAGTGCACTAGATATCTTGCTAACACATGTGATGATCACTTCAATTGTGTTATACCTGTGATGCCAATAAAGAAGTCATTGATTATCTTTTTTCTTTTCTTGAATATTATTTTGTCTCAAGACAAATGAGTTTTCTTTTATGTTTTTTGTGACTCATGTGGGTGGAGTTTTCTTTTGTTTATGATACATTTTTTCAGAATGGTGAATGCAAAAGAATTACCAATTCATGACTTCAAAGCAGACTTAGTAACCTTGTCTAGAGGACACTGGTTTTTAGATAGTGAAGCAGTAGTGGAAAAGGTGGAGCTGGAGTCCGATGAAGAACAATATATCCTAGAAGAAGAGAAGATAGCCAAAGAACTGAAGGAAACACTCAGTATCATTGGTCAGCACATCTTTACAGTAGGAGCGGGAGGTCATAAGTATACAATGCTATGTCAAGAATTCTACAAATTCCAAAAAATTACAGTTAATTATAAAAGATGGAAAGCAGTGGGGTTACATAGACTACTGGATGAACCTCTTTTCTTTGTGGATTTTGAGAGAGTATCACAAGTGATGAATAGTCGACTAGAAGTTGGCAAAGGCAATGAAGCATATTTCAGATGTTCAATCAAGGACAAGGAAAACAAAGAGGTACAGATTACTATAAAAGTAGAACACATCAGAGCAGCTCTCCAATTCTATCCTATGGGAACTAAGTTGGATAATAGTTTTGTCATGAAGAATAAAGCAACCTATGCTGGATATTCCAAATTTGTGGATTTCAAGGGAAAGGAGAATGAAGAATATGCTGTCAGAATGTTTCTTCAATATTTGTGTTTTCCAAAGCTGCCTAGATATACCATGCCACATAAGCCAGTGACACTGATTATGTTGAATAATAAGGACATGACCAAACCTTTTGGAGTAATGGATGTAACTCCTTACATCCATGATCAATTGAAGGAAGCATCAAAGCATTGGGAACAGAAGAAGTTTATGAATGGAGCACAGTTTCTAACCAGAATCATATATCATGTTTTAGGAATGGAGGATCAAGTGAAATTTGCTCCAGAGGCTCAATATTTCAAGAGTTTGATGTCAGGAGTGAAAAGTCCTTCTAAGATGATGTCCATAAGAGAAGCAGAAGCCCAAACAAGCATGAGGGGATCAGAAAGGAAAAGGAAAGGGGTGTCAGAAGAAGTTATTCCAGTAAAGAAGAGAAGATTGGATCCAAGGAAAGTAGAATTGGAACAAGAGGAAGCAACAAAAGAAGAGCATGAAGCTGCTCAGAAGGAAGTACAGTCCTCAAAGGAACCTCATCCACCTCAAACAAGTAAGGAACAATTGTATGCTTATCTGACTCAAGGAAACAATAAGAGGGCAATCTATGAAGCCCAGTATCAAAAAATGTTGGAAGACTATTCATGTAAAGCAACTGACTGGATAAAAGAAGAAGTGGAACACTATGAAGAGCTACATGATCAGATGATGGCTACAGAAACTGAAGAAGTGTTTGTCAAAAAAGAAGTGGAATTGCTAGCATATTTTAAGGTGTTACAAGGTCCTCCGAAAACCAGAACCACAGTAGTAGTGAAGAAGAAAGTTCAGAAAAAACCTGTGCAGAAAAAGAAGTTAACTAAAAAGAATAAGGGAAAGGCAACTGAACAGGTACAGATGGAGGAGTCAGTAAAATTGTCTTTAGAAGAAAAGAATCAGGAGGAATCAATTGCATTAGAAGAATAGAGAATGGACAAACAAGGGATGGCCAACTCCTCACAGTTTCAGATTCAAAAAGTGACATTGAGAACTTTCTTTTGAAGAGTTTGAATCTCTCAGTACCTAGCACACCAATAGTGATAGTACAAGCTTCTGAAAAAAACAAAACGCTAGAAGATATGAGCCAGAAGTCACAAGGGATACAGGTCCATGAAGAAGCAGCAAAACAAGTTAGTCCTAGGGAGGAAACAAGGATATTAAAAGGTAAAGCAGTAATGAGGGAAGAAGAGGTTGAAGCAAGGAAAGAATTCAGTAGTGGATTGGTGGACACAGGGTTCAAAGCAATATGGACAAAACCATCTCAGCAAACTTATTCCCAACTAAATGAGGAAAAACTAGAAGTAGAAAAGGAAGCTCAGATATGCAGCCCAATACACAAAAAAGAAGATAAAGGTCAGATTGAGGAAATAGAGGAAGTATTGGAAAAGATGGATTTCAAAGAGATTAAATAAGGGAATACAGAAAGAGATGTAAATCAGAGTATAGAAGAGGTACTTTATAATTTAAATCATAATGAAGAGTTCACACATATAGAAAATCAAGAAAAGGAAGAAGAATTAGATCTTATGGACATAGATGAGCAGGAGGATGGACAAAAGGAGTAGCAAATAAATGATGTGATATAGAACTCAGTGGAGAGTGAACCAACCTCAACTTAGGATAACAAAGTCCAGTTAAAGGAAAGACAAGTCATTGAAGAGAAACAACAGGAAATTGAGGAAAAGAAGGCAGAAGAAATGAAAGAAGAAAAGGGCTATGAAGAGCAGGAGAATCAGGTTATAGAATATGAGGAAGAGGATGAAGAAGAAAATGAATGCAAAGAGGAAAAGCAGACAGAAGTGAAGCAAGTGGAGCTATAAAGCTGGGTTGGAAAGGATATCCAAGGATATCAGGTCTGCCTGCAAAGTTATCATGAGTAATATTGAGCAATTGAGACCATCCAATAGAAATATGATTATATCAAGAATGGTGGCTGAATCAGAGTTTGTGAAAGGCAGTAGAATTACTATTGAGCAAAAGAAAGAGAAGGAATAGTTAGAGGAACAACTGAGGGTTGTTCAGGGAAGAAATAAAGATTTGACCAAAAGGATAATCTCATTAGAAGAACTGGAGGTTCAACAACAAAATAAAATTAAATTTCTTGAGGAAAAATGTGCTAAGCAAATGGAGCATAGTAGCAAAGTGGAAATGGAGATGAAGAAAATGGAAGGAAGATTCAGAACTCTTCAAAGCTCATATCAAATCATGGTCAAAGCAAATGAAGATATAAACAGATTATTGATGGAGGAAGGCCAAATAAAAGAAGAGAGTAAGATTGTACAAGTAACACAGGATGAGAGGGACGAGTTGAATAAAGAAATTCTAAGGCTACAAGCAGAATTGAAGGAAGCCAAGGAATTGGAAAAGCAAGCTAGTATACATGCTGCTAGTGCAATGAGAGGATACAACAAACTACATTTGGATATATCAGAAGAAAGGGGTAAATTACATTTGGATAGGGAAAAAGAAAGAAGTGAGTGGAAATCAGAAAAAGAGTTATTGATATCCCAAAATCAAAGCTTAATGTTAATGGTGGAGGAAATACAGAAAAACTTAAAAGATTCACAAAAACAGGTTGAAGACCAGGTGGTGACTACACCAGCAAAGGAATATGAAGGAGCTGAAGATAATAGAATTCAAAATTTTGATGAACAAGAAGACAAAATAGCTGTTGAAGAGTACTCAGATGAGTTTGTTCAAAAACTTTTAACAGAAAAGGAATCAAGAATGGAATTCATAAGAAGAATGCATAATGAATATGAAGAACAGATTGTAAATTTTGCTCTCAACAAAGGAATAAACCCAAACCAGCACCATTGGGCAACAGATGGTCTAGGTATACCATTTTGTATGATTATGGAGAGTATTAAAAATTACCAGATTGCAAGGGTAGGATTACCATCCAATAGATATTTGGAATATGAAGAGGATATCAATGTCACTAAGGAATTATTTGAAAAGGCTAATCCTAAATGGAGGAACAGGTGGTTAGATGCCAACAAAGAGTGCAGGAAAATCTAGAAAGAGGCACCCATTCAGCTAAAGATAAATCCAACTTATTGTCTAGTAGCAAGGAGAAGGGAATGGACAGTGTTTTGGGAAAGAAGAAATGCAAGGCAGATTCCAGCAAAATGGCTGAACTTTCCAAAGCTAGCAGGACCTAAAGCAGGAACATGGCCAACAAAGAAGTATATGATTGACACAGCAGAGTCTGTTATACCTACATATAAAGATGTAAATGATCCAACTTGTATTCTATTAATCAGAGTGATGCAACTCATAATGGCATGTATAGAAACATTTATAGATACAGATGTAAGAACTCTCAATTACATTGGGTTTAATTCACCGACCGATGCTTTTACTTTTTGATCTAAGTGAAACTCTAGACCAAATTTGCTTAATGGCATATTATAGTAGAACAGTATTTTTGGGTAGCCATTACCTTCAAATTTTTGAGGATGCCTTCGACTACGGATTTTTTGAAAGAGAGTTAGAAATCTTTGGGAATTTATCAATAGTCACAAAATCCAAAACTCACTGCATATGAAGCTGCATATATAAAATATTTGAAGAAAGATGTGATAGACAAACCAGAAGCAGCCGTACAATGGAGGAAAGCTTTATTTGAGATGGTGAATAATTTGAACATTACAAAAAGAAGAAGTCATGATCTATTGTCACAAGTTTATCAAAGAAAAAAGAAGTGAAGGAAGCTCTCACTACTTATCTGCAAGAATATTTTTTGTCAGGAGCCAAAAAAGTCTAGGAGGGGAAGAATGTTAGAAGAAGCAGTTTTTTGAAAGGAAATTATTTGTAAAATGTCAAAAATTTGTAGAAATATTTATACAAGAGTCTTCCTCGTGTAAATTAGAATCATATGTATTTTTTCTAGAATTTTTGGAAGCTCTTTGATAGCATTTTTTTAGATTAGAATGGGAAAGGACCAAAATTCAAGTGTGAAAGAGGACACTTGAAAAAGTATAAAAGATAATTTCCTCTATTTTGAGAGGGTTGGTTGTATTATTTTTGCCATCCAAGTAATTTGAAGAGCTCTCCTGTAGAAAATCGTGTTTTCTCCTTTCATGATCTTTCTTTTGATTTGTTGAGTCTATTCTTTGTGTGATCCGTGGAATTTGTAAGCTTCAGTTGTGTATTTCTGAGTAAGAGGTATGAAGAGAGGTGATTCTCAGTGTATTGAGTAAGAAAGTGCAGAAGAACAAAGCTGGAAATGGAAATTCTCAGTTTTCACTTGTCTCCTCTGTGTGATACAGGTACTGTTTTTGAAATTTGGCTTCATAATTGCATTCTACTGTGGAAATGGCACACTTTAGGCACAAAGATCATTGAAAATGATGTTATATAACTCAAGATAATCAAAACCCTAGATATTTCTCTCCTTCTTCATAATTTCTTAGAAAAACAGTCATCTTAACCCTTATTCTTGGATTCCATTAACTAGAAGGGGCTGTGGTCTTTGTATACTTCCCGGATTGAAAATTGAAAGATGTGTAGTTGATCCTTTGTGCTATAATGATTGGAGAGGACAACTCCAAAGGGTAACAACAAACAGCATGTATCCTCCCCCCCTCCCTGATTAGAATGGAGGGTGCCCATTTTACATGCTGATAGATTTTCAGCCAAGACCATAAACTGTTTGAAGCACATAAACGTTTCGGACTTTTAGGACCACAGACATCACCATGAACAAGTTGCAATTTTTGAGTAGCTTGAACTGAACCATCATTTGGGAAGGAGGAATACTACATTTTTCCCAAAATATAGCCTTCACAAACATGTTACAAAGTGTCTCAAGTTTGGGCATAGAGGACACCATTTTAGATTTCTATGGGCATATCAAACTAACATAATTCAGATGACCAAAGGGTGCATGCCAAAGCTTTGCATCTGACATAGCCTGAGTATCTTGAACTGCACATGTTGAATCATTCACAGATTTTGCATAATTTATGAGCTTATACAGCGCATGACATAAAATGACAGAAGCAATAATAACATTGCCATTTGATAGATCATGAACTATACATCTATCATCAACAAATTTCACAACCAAGACGATCTTGGATAATGCTGAAACTGATGACAAATTTTTCTTGATCCATGGCACAAACAAAGCATTTGACAATGTGAAAGAACTACCATAAGTAGTAGTTAGAATGATCTTACCAAATCCCATTAAAGGATAAGGGGAGTTGCTAGTGCATGTGATAGTATTCCCTATAGGGGCAGGCTCAGGTGAATTGAAGAAACTATGCTACGAGGTAATGTGTTTGCTTGCCCCACTATCAAAGTACCAAACATCTGAATCTACTGCAGACATATATTCTTCATGAGAAGATGGGTCATAACTGCAAACAATAGTAAATGCCCATTCTTCATTCTACACAAGATTAGCAAACTTTGTTTTAGGTGTAGAGGCCTCTACAACAACTGTTTCAACCTCTTTTTTCTTTGACTCTTTTGTATCCAGTTTTGGAAAACTCTTTATGAAATGATCATCTCCTTTGCAATATTTGGAAAAAAAAAAATCTGCTTTTCAATTTTCTTTTGATATCTGTCTTCCTTCTTTGACTATGCAACATTTGCATATTTCTTCTTGCTAGTAGATGAGCATCATTTTCCCTTGCCCTTCAAACTAGTTAAGAAATCTTGATCTACAACATGCATAATCAACTTGTTCTGCCTAGGCTAATATCCATGCAACAAAATAGAGACTAACTCCTCAAGCGTTAAGGAATTTGGATTTCCTTTCATCATCAACTGTAGAGGAGAAGCAAAATTTTGATATGAATTCAAAATACCATTAAGAACATTCTGTACAAGTGAATTGTTTGATATCATTTCATCAACAGAAATCAATTGTTCCTTCAAATCTTTGATCTTTGTTAAAAAAGTGTCCATAGAATCTCCTTCATTCATATGCTCACTCTCCAACTATTTTTGGAGGTAAGCAAGACAAGTCTCATTCCTTGCCTAGTATAAAGTGGTAAGTGTATCCCAAGCCTCCTTTGTTGTTTTGCAAGAGTGAATGTGAGGAATAATGGCATGTTTGATAGATAAAGCTATCAATGCATGTGCATGAGCATCTGTGCCATCCCATCAAAGTTACCTTGCAGTAGGTGCAGCAGGATCTGTAGCACATAGGAATTTGAAGATCGTCATCTTCAATGCCATCTGCATCACCTTCAACAATTGTATTTGGAGGTGTAGTAGGTTGTTTTTCAATACCCTCCACAATATCCAAAGTCCTTTTCCCATCAATACATGACACATCATATATGCCCATAATGTGCAATTAGTGTCATCCAACTTTTCCTCCGTAGGCAACATACGGAATACATCATTGCTTTGAGCCATGGCCACTGACTAAAATACCCTAATGCAAAAAAATGTTTGCATCTCAAAAAGTTGACCAGAATTACCCTGTTGAGCTTTACTAAACCTGTAGCAAACTTTGAGGCAGTTGTACTGGAAAACCAAAACCTAGATGATGCACTGACTTGCTTTGATACCAATTGTTGGAGTTTGAGGTTTGCGGAAGCACACAAACAACACAGGGAAGAAGAAGAAGAAGCTTAGAGCACAACACAATACTGAATGTATTACAAAGTGAATGTGAAAAAGATAAGTAATTCGTTAGGGTTTTAAGCATATATACAAGTCTGGGGGACCTCCTAAAGAGGGAAAAAGTTCCCTGAGGGTCTTAAGTGCATTCACTCACATCACTATCAAAATATATTGACATATATCTATTTCACTACTTGAAATTGTTGTAATCCTAAAGTTGCATTCATCACAAACTGAAAGGATTTGACTCACTACAATAGTTTAAATCAAAATTTGAATAGGTATGAAATGACATAATAAAACATATGAATTAGTATATGTTCTTCACAATAAATATACATCTGATAAGGCTTAAATCGTTATTTAAATCAACTTGACATTGACATATAGTGTCACTCTAGCATAATGGCAAGTACCAACATGAGGAGATCCACCTCATAATTATCAATCTGGGAAGATGTGAGAAGGGTATGACGATCATGAGCAAGTGAAGTGCACAAGTGAGTGAGTGAGAAGCACACAAGCATGCACACACATACACACACATGTGCACATGGCAAGATAAAGAGATGGAGCAATGGAATCCTTGATGAGCCAAAAACAAGATTACAAGATATTTTTTCGCTTCAATTCCCAATTTTCTTACGCCAAAAAAGAGCTCTCTAGCTTCTTTTATAGTTTTTGACTAGCTATGGCCTTATCCAAATCTAGTCTCTAGCCTAGCAAAAAAATAGGTTCCTAAGCTGATTTGAAGGTTCAAACGAGCTCTAAAAAATATGAAAATCGGTACATACTTAGATCTAATACTCATCAAGCTCAATGACTCCTTGGGCTATAAAAAACGGAGTAAGAATCATAAAAAATGGTATTCAAAATGTGTGTAGTGATTAAAATCATTGTTTCTAAAAGAGTTATCCTTTGAAAAATTATGTAGGCCTAGTTGTCGGGCCTTTGTTGATTGCTTTGCGTGCTTGGTCTTGCTTGAATCTCCCAGTGTTCTGATTCTCTCCAACTGCTTCGTCTTATAAAGCCACCTTGACTGCCTTGGTTGCTGCCAACACATCCCCACTCTCGCACCTACCATCTGTGAAAAACCCTTGTTGTGAAGAGTGTTTGATGTAGTATCCTATGTCATCCATGGCAAGATGATGTTTGCTCAAGCACAGTCCTCATGCCAGATCTATCATCAAGTGATCCCAATCTACTAGATCTGGGACGTTTGGATGTGGAAATCATAGCTGGTCTGCATGGGGTGCTTGTTCTACTACAAAGAAGTGCAACAGGTGGGTGGGTTTGGGAATCAAAACCTCGGAGTGGTACTCCCAAAACCACGTAGAAAACATCTCCTCAAAGGTATGCTTATAACAAGCAAGTAAATATTTAATGCATGCATGCTAGGCATAGATGGTATTGATGAAGGGTGTTTGGCTCATATCATATACTAGGTCACGATTACCTTCAGAGAACCTTGGGGCAGAAATATACGGTGCTTGGAATTTCCTGAAAGTTTTGAAAACGAGAGTCCTTAGCTCAAAAAGCTTCATGCACCTCTTGGCAGCAATGTGTGGCACATTCTTGAATCTTGATCACTAGTGGTGTATAGTGGATATTACATAAGCATCTGTGGGTGATGCTTTGGGAGCAACAAAATAAGGATAGTTTAACCAATCTAAACACCCTTTGGTATTGCGGACTTTGATTGCAAATGTTGGCCATGGTTGGCGATGGACAATAGGACAGTAGAAAGGGTTATATTTAATGTATAATGGCACATTCAACCAAGTGTGCATAATTTCAGGATAACCTATCAGCGGCCATGCAAGACAATTTGGTTGGAAGATAGTTCCTTCCTGTTCCTTTTTGGGTAGGTCATTCGGCTCAAACTACATAGCAAACACGGATTCTATTCCAGTAACCCTCTTGATTTTTGCATTGTAATTTGCCAATAATACAAAATATGGAATGTATTGCAGTTTTGAGGTGGTGAAGAGTCATTGATGTGAAAGGTTCTCAAAATAAGCCGACTTTAAAACTATTTTTTCAAAATTTGACATAGATTGTATTTGTACAGCTACCCTATCATCATGAGTATGGCCTATTTGTTCTACTCACTTGAGCCAATATGGTGCCTCAATTTCAAAGGTGTCTTGGCCCTATTTTATAATGCATCCACCAAGTACTGGCATGGGTTCATATGGTTCTTCGAATGATTCTCCAACAGGAATTTCCACTACTATTTTTAGCTCTAGTTCTTCAAGCGAAGAGGGTGGTTTTTCATATTGTAATAATCATGCTTGTAGTTCTTCAACCCGTTTTTGGAGGGTATCCTATTCCTCTGTAGTCTGTGTAATGGTGATCGCCTCTGGCCTAGATATGCTTACTATAGTTAATTGCTTCTTGAGATTGGCACACTCTACTTCTAGTTGCTTGTATGAATCTAAAAAGTTAGCATGTTCCTCAAGTAATATCTTGATGCCCCATGAGGGAACAACTTGAAACCTTGTTGGACTGATAGTTGTGCCCGATGTTCCTTCCATAGCGGCCTCAAGATTGTCTTGGTTCTGTTGTTGTAGTCTCTTACTCTCTTCCAATGCAACAGACATGTGCTTCTTGAGAAGCCTTATATTTCTTCATTATTTTTGCATTGGTTACCTGTTGCTCATGTAGCATGACCTCCAAGTCATTGGTAGCTTGCGCATCCACATTCAATACCTTGGCCTCTAGTTCTTTGTGAGCTTGTTGCAGTGTGAGGTATTTAGCATGGAGTGTTTCATTGTCAGCTTCCAATGTTGTAACTTGTGGTTGTAATATTTGAGATTCTACTTGTAAGGTAGCATTTATATCTTCCAATTGTTGATAATCTTGCTGAATCATCATATTGAATGTATTATTTACAGTGGTAGATGCAAAGGAGGTAGGGTTTAATGTTGGGGGAATGGGAATGGTGGATGCAATGCATGATGGTGCCAGTGATGTTGGTGGAGGGGGCATCAGGGATGGTGGAATCATGGGTGGAGAGGGAGGTGCGATGGGTGGAGAAATGTCCTAAGGGGTCGGACAGTGTGGTGTATGTGGGAGCTACCATAAAGATGGGGATGGTAGGTGAGGTGATTGTGGTATCTATGTACACTGAAGTGGATGTAAGTGTTTGTGAACCTAATTTCTATGTGGTGAGAACACGAGTGAAGCTTTCCATCAATGATACATAATGGAATGGGGTGATGGGAGCAGTGGAGGTATAGGGAAAGATGGTTGAGACGAATGGAAAGTGTGGATTTTGGGGGAGGGAGATGTATGAATAGGGGTAAGCAGGGATACCTAATCTACCCTCAGTGGGACTTAAGTGTCCTTCTACACCAGGTACGATGGGATGGCCAATGGCAGATCCTGTGGATAGAAATGGAGAAGAAAAAAGTGGATTGGTGATGGAAGAAAAAAGGGTCGCTTGAGAGATTAGTTCACGGACTGAGAAGGAGGTGGGTGAGTTAGGGGTGTGGGTAGTGGTTGTTAAGATTACAGTGGTTTCTATAGTGGTGGCTGGGAGAGATGGGGGGCACTAAGGGGAGATAGGGAAAGTTTGTACAAAGATTTCAATGGTAGGATCGATGGTGGCTGTTGAAGTAGTGACTGGTTTTGAGGTTGCTTCCTGTTTTGATATGGGGATATGTATATCTTTGCCTTGTTGTGGCCTCCTCTCCACTCCATTTGTCATACTGGATTGACTAGTGCAATGTAGTGTGCACTGCTTCTTGAACTCCCAATGATTTTGTTAATAATTTAAGTGAATTTTGAAACCCTCAACAACTTATTGGACTTAGTACATGCAGATGGATGGGGACCAAGTCAAGAACCTTCATTGGCAAGATCAAGGTATTATGCCTCATTTATTGATGACAATAGTAGATGGACTATTTTATACTTTATCAAGAGTAAGAATGCAGTGTTTGATTGCTTCAAAAAAGTATCTAGCACATGTGGAGAATCATACAGGTAGATCACTCAAGAAGCTCAGATCTGATGGAGGGGGAGAATACTTCTCCAAAGATTTTGATGAGTTCTTGCGGGATAAAGGTATCCAAAGGGAAGTGACTACCAAGTAATCTCCTCAACTGAATGGAATTGCAGAGAGGAGAAGCAAGTCATTGGTTGGATCAGCTAGAACAATGCTTGAAGAGAAGAGGTTGCCACATTATCTATGGGTAGAGGATATTTCAACTGTTGTGTACCTTGTCAATAGACTACCATCCAAATCACTTCAAGGTATGACTCCTTATGAAGCATGGTATGGAAGAAAACCTAGTCTTTGACATTGCAAGGTGTTTGGTTTTTTAGCTTATGTTCATGTATCATCACAAATAAGAGGTAAGCTAGATGAAAGGGCAACAAAGGTAGTGTTTATTGGATATGACTCAACTCAAATGGGTTACAGGTTCTATAATCCTTCAACCAAGCAATTCACTACAAGTAGGGACATTGTGTTTGAAGAACACAGGTCTTGGTATGATGAAGACAAACAAAAGGTAACTCTACCATATGATCTTGATTCTGATTCTCATCAAATAGGAAGCAAGCATGATACATAGGTTCAGGATCCAAGAAGTGGTACAAATGATGACCAAGATGAAAGGGAAAAGGATTGCAAAGTATGGAAGTCAAGATGCAAAGCAAAGATGTAGGAGTGTGGCAAATGCTCTAAGTAAGCACATAGAATATCAACAAGAGAGAAGAAACAACCAGAAAGGTATGTATATGATTCCACAGTTTTTACAAAGCATTCAATCTACTTGGATAAAGACTCAATTTCAGAAGGACATGGACACTTGGGATTTGGTTCAAATGGCATCCAATCAAAAGGTAATTTGTTGCATATGGGTATATAAAGTAAAAAAAACTCAGATGGATCAGCTTACAAGTACAAGGCAAGATTAGTTGCCAACGGATGCTCACAAACTCATGGTATAGACTATGAGGAAACATTTTCACTAGTTGCAAAGATGACTACAATTAGAACATTGATAAGTGTAGTTGCTGCAAGGAATTGGAGACTCCTCCAACTTGATGTAAAAAATGCATTTCTAAATGGTTGGATAAGTGAAGAGGTATACATGTCACAACCTCTAGGTTTTGAAAACCCTAATCATGCATCTTATGTTTGCAGAATTAAGAAAGCATTGTATGGATTGAAACAAGCTCCTAGAGCTTGGAATTACAGGTTGGTTACATACCTTCAAGATCAAGGGTTCAAACCTAGCAACGTAGATCCTTCTTTATTCATCCAAAGGGATCACACTGAGGTTATCTATCTATGTGTATATGTAGATGATATTATTGTGACAGGTGATAATCTAAATGGCATTCAAAGGATCAAGAGACACATGCAAGAGGAGTTCAAAATCAGTGACTTAGGTGAGCTCACATATTTCCTAGGTATGCAAGTGGTTTATACAGATGAAGGGATGTATCTCACTCACAGAAGATACATTGAAGACCTACTTCTCAAGTTCAAAATGGAGAACACAAAGCTTGTAGGTACTCCTTTGGAGATGAATCATAAACTTAGTATTTATGAAGGTGAGAAAATTGAAGACCTTAAAGAATATCAAAGCTTGGTAGGTAGCTTGATATATGCTACTCATACAAGACGAGACATATCATATAGTGTGGGAGTCTTCACATTTGGATATCAAAATCTATTTAGATGCAGATTGGGTAGGAGCTAAGGATGATAGAAGAAGTGTCTCTGGTTACTTAGCATTTACAGGTTCAAAACTAGTGTCGTGGAGCTCCAAGAAGCAACCAACATGTGCTTTATCTTCAACTGAAGCAGAGTACAGAGGTTTGACCATAGATACTCAAGAGGCAATATGGTTCACAACATTGTATACAGATTTGGGACTTGTAAGTTCCAAAACTCATCTACTTGGAGATAATGTAAGTTCCATGCATTTGGCTGCAAATCCAATTTTTCATGCAAGGAAAAAGCAAATAGAAGTGCATTACCACTTTGTAAGAGAGAACCTTATGTCAAAGGAAATTGACATTTCATTTGTTCCTATTGAGAAGTAAATAGCAGACATGATGACAAAGGCACTTGATGGGATAAAACTTTGTAGATTCAAAGCTATGGTAGGTATTCAACCTATCAAAGAATGAAGACTCAAGCATACTTTAGCTTGAGGGGGAGCTGTTGGAACAACAAGATTTCATTATGCTTGAGGTGGACATGATCTTCATCAAAATCATCATTTGAATGATGCCACATATACTCCTTGTAGAGTTTTATTTGCATTTACTTGTTGTCTTGAGAGTTTGATCATAGGGTCACCCTCTTATGTAAGATGCAAAGTATTGAACTTTGCAAAAAGAAAAAGTAAAAGGCCTAGAAGCCACAAGTTATAAGTGGTTGGGATGGATTCACAATCAATCAATCAGCAGGTAGATGTGATTTCAAATTTCCCTTTTCCTAGATTGTAGGAAATGATTCCAATCAATCTAAACTTAGAAATCTGCCTAATTTTGAATTCAAATCCTTGAAGAAAAGGCATCCCATGTACTAAAGAGTCTATATAAAGACTCAACAACACTTGTAAACCAAGTAAGATGATGATTTGAAGCAATACATATACTTCTTGATCATTGCTTGGTGCCACTTCAGCTTACTACTCCTTCTTTTTAGATTTAGTCAACTTGCAGAGAGTATTGCTCTCTCTACAAAGCTCCAAATCCAATAATTAAGGTATCCATAGAAAGATATTATTGTCTAGTTTATGATTTCAAATGTTTAGATCATTTACTTCATTAATTTTAGAGATACTGAAGATTTTTTGTCTCGGGATCATTCTCTAAAACTCCTTGAAATTACAAGATGACACCAGTTCAGTGTTAAGGTGATTGCTCCTTGTATAGTTCATATAAATTATGGCTTTTATGCATTATAGCAATTCAACCCTATGTATGACACTCCCTTAAGAGGAATGTTTCCAATTGTTAATGTGTTGCCTGCTTTGAGTGTTTGAAGTCAAAACTTGTAATCATTTTTAGAAAGTTCTTGTGAGCTAGTCAAGGTGCAATTTACGGATTCTATTCACAAGAATGGTACTTGGGATTTAGTATTTTTTCCAAAGGGAAGGAAAGCTTTACCATGTAAATGGGTATATAGGTTGAAATCCACATCATATAGTGCCTCTCCAAAGTATAAAGCATGACTTGTTGCAAAGGTTTTTAAGCAACAACATGGTGTTGATTTCAAGGAAATCTTCTCTCCAATGGTCAAGATGACTACCCTATGCATGTTGCTTGGATTCATTGCAATGGAGAACATAGATCTAGTCCAAATGGATGTGTAAGTTGCTTTCTTTCATGGAGATCTTATAGATGAGATCTATATGGATCAACCAGAGGGTTATGTAGTTCCTGACAAAGAAATTCTCGTTTTTAAGATCAAGAATAGCTTATATGGACTTAAATAGTCCCTTAGACAATGGTACCAAAAATTTGATGCTTTTATGAATTCTTAAGGCTATTTTCGAAGCAATAAGGATCATTGTCTCTACACAAAGAGATGCTAAAATGGGAGCTTGATATGCTTGATACTTTATGTCGATGATATGTTGATAGCTGGGAATTCCTCTTATGACTTGTCAATTCTCAAAAAGAAGTTGAGTTAGACATTTGATATGAAGGATCTGTGGGATGCCAAACATATTCTTGGCATGTGCATTACTCCTGATAGGAGTAAAAGATGCATATATGTGTCTCAAAGTGAGTACATATCCAAAGTACTTCACAGGTTCAATATTCAGGGTGGAAAGTCATTGAGTACATATTTACCCATATATGTGAAATTGAGCAAGGATGATTGCCCCAAATCAGATGAGGAAAAGGAATTCATGACCAAAATTCCTTATCAATTTACTGTTGGTAGTCTCATGTATGCTATGGTAGTTGTTGGAGGAGATGGTGGACACCTTCCAGAGATGAGATGGTGCTGCAAATTCCTGCTTCACACTATCCAAAATTGAGTTGAGAAGTGTAAGCTAGACCTATTGAGCTTTCCAAGAAGCCCAAATAATCACCCAAGTACTTTGGAAAATGATCCTCAAATCATTGGATCAAAGCAGATAACTTGGACTTTTCACTATGAACCAAAACTTGCTATTTTGGGTATCACACTTCCTCAAGAAAATGAACAGTACTCTTTTCCTGGTAAAATTTAGACAAAACACTTTTGGGAATATCTTATTGACTATAATAGCTAACTTCAACAAGTTGTTTCACTTGAAATGATCAATTATGCTTAGAGAATGGTGCTTAGCAATTCAGATGTCTATCCCAATATTTTGGGGAGTTAGCAATATGGCTAAAGCAATTAAAAAATGAAACTTTATATCATGCAAATAGACTATCTAATAAATCTATACCAACTTAAATCTCTAAAAATGATCAAGTAGACACTAAGAAATAGATCAGAGAAGCTCACTGTTTTGAGTAGTATATGACAGAGTAGAGGAGATGAGACATGAGAAGATTATATGTATTACATTGACATTGGCAATGAATGATTGCACAATGTGAGGTCAATAGAAGAAGTATAATGTGAGCTCAATATGCCACACAAATTTCTTTGAAATCTCTACTACATCTCTCTCATTCTACATGACTAGATAGTCCTCTTTTATAGCCTTTTTGTTGGAGCCAAGATTGAAGTTTGAATTTGAATCTTTACCTAAAAGTGTTCCAAAGTTTTAGGATTTGATTTGCCATAAATCCTCACCAAATACTTCATGGAAAGGTTCTCCTATGAACTCGTGATTGTAAGTGATTCATTTTTACAAGGAGTAAAATCAATCTTTTATATTCATGTGCTAATACATGAAAGAACATATGAGCTTTTGGATAAGTGATCAAGCATTTAGGCTTGGAGTGATTGCACCAACAGATCATCCTCAAGCCTAATATGCTTGGGCTTCAATTTTCTTTGATCTCTTGCAATCCAATCATCACCTTGAACCTGTTTAGTTTAGTTCCATCCAAAGATTCAGTTAGAATATCTGCACATTACACATTTGTTGATACATAGGACAATTGTATGCCCTTGCTAAGTAGCTTCTCTCTCACATAATGATAATGCACTTCAATGTGCTTAGTCCTTGCATGATATACAGGACTAGCATCCAAATGTATTGAGCTAGTATTATCTCCAAAGATCATTGGAGTGTATGTGTTGCTCTAGCACAATGGTGAGAACCACGTTAAGAAGCTTCACCTCCTTAATTGTCAATCCGCGGAAGAGATAGGAGTGATATGAAGATCGTGAATGTGAGATGAAGTGAGAGTGAAGGTGAGAAGCATAGAGATGCACACACACATACACACACACAACGAAGAGACAAGCAAGGCACAATGGAAGGTGAGAAATTAACTCTATTACTCAAGAACACTCTTACAAGTTCAAAGTAGCTCTAAGCTCTTCTCTACTCAAACAAGCTAACCTCAAAAATGAGCTCTCTAGCTCTTTTTATAGTTTCTAGACTAGTTTTGACCGGTTTCACATCTAGTGACCGGCATAGTTAAAAAATAGGTCCTATATGCTATTTGAAAGGGTAAACGGTGTCTAAAAATAACGAAAATTGATACGCTTGTTCTACCTAAGCTCCTCAAGCTCGAGGACTCCTCGGCTTGCACAAAATGGAGCTATGGATTACAAAATGGGGTTTTCTATGTTACATATGTTACAATAGTGATAAAAATCACTGTTGGAGGTTTTTGGAAAGTATTTGAAAACATAATTCTTTGAAAACAGATTTGACTGGCTCCCTGCTCCGTCGTTACATGCTTCCGCGTCTTCTATGCCTCTGGCTGCTTCCAACACCCCCCTCCCTCTCGCTTCTGTCGTCCCTGACATAACCTTGTTGTGAGGTCTGCCGGATATAGTTCTGTAGGAGGTCATGAGCGAGGGTGTGCTCGGAGATACGAATGCCTCGGGCCAGATCTGCCTCGAGTTTCTCCCAGTCGATTGGTTGTGGTTCTTCCGGTGGCGGGAGCTGATAGTGTGTGGAATAGACCATTCGTTCACAGGCAAATAAGTGTAATAAATGTGTAGGCCTGCTTATGAATACCTCTGAATGGTATTCCCAGAAGCCGGTTGTGAACATCTCTTCGAATGTCTGCTTGTAGCACGCCGGTAGATATTTTATTCTGCAATGCCAGGCATAACACACCCGTAGCGATGGCGTTGTACTCATATCATATACCAGATCGAAATTGACATGCTCAAAGCAAGGGGTGTTGACATGAGGTGCCTTGACGCGTCGGAAGACTTTAAAAATCATTTGCATCATGTCAAAGATTTTGACAATCATATGTGCCGCTATATCGTCCATATGCTTTAATCTAGGGAGCCAGTGGCGAATTGTAGCCATCATGTAGCCTACAGTTGGTAACTCGATGGGTGGCTTAAAATAGGGGTAATTCAACCAGTCCTGACACTGCTTATTGTTTTGTACCTTGATAGCAAAGGCAGTCCAGGAGCGGCGTCGTGGTATTGGTCCCCAACACGGGTTGTACTTCAAATGCAAAGGTGCCTTTACCCATGTACTCATCATTTCTGGATACTTCTGTAGTAAATCTTTTCGCCACTCTGGTTGATAGATCTCTCCTTGCTGCGCATCTATTGGCAAATCGTCTTCCTCGAACTGAGTTGCATGCGATGGTTTCTTACCTGTTTCTTTCTCAATGGCTAACTGGTATTCGGCCATTAACATAAAATACGGTTTATACTGTAGCTCGTGCCCAGATATGTATCGTCGCGGGGCCAAATGAGCAAAGAATGGAGATTGTAAAATTCTTTCTTCTATCATCCCCATGGCATGTAATTGTGCCTCTACTCTAGCTGAGTGCGTTGTTCCAAGTTCCTCAATTGTCTTCATCCACGCGGGATTCGGGAGTTCGTAAGTCATCTGGCCTTCAGCCGTGATGCGTCCGCCTGGGATGGGTTGTGGCTCGTACGCCTCTTCAAACATTTCCTCCACCGGGATGGTGACAGTTTCTTCCTCAGCTGGTAGCTCAAGTGGGGAATCTGGCCTTGGTGGTGCTTCATATACTGCAATCCTTGATTCAAGGTTTGATACCTGGGCCCGTAATGCGTTGAGTTCCTCTAAGATGTCAGGAGAGGGGTCCACAGGTGCTGGTATGTCTTGGTGTGCCGGTTCTCGTAACTGGAGTAATTTGTGATCTTCTTTGAGTTTCTGTAACTCCTCGTTCATGCGGTCGTATTCATCTAGCAATCTTACATGATCTTCTAGCAGCATCCTCATGGAGTCTGAGGGAATGGCTTTGAACCAACTAGGACTGAGTGGTTGGTCTGGATGGTCTAGGGCCGCTTCTAAGTTTTCTCGATTCTGGTCCTGTAAGCGCTGGTTTTCCTCCTTTGCTGCTGCTAGATGTCTTCTGAGTAAGCCCATGTTTCGTGTTAGCGTTGCATTGCGAACTGTCTGGGCTCTTAATAAGTTATCCAGGTCAGCAGTGGCTTCCTTGGTTTTTTCTTCGCTTTCTAGTTCTAATTTATGATAGGCCTCTCGTAATTCCTGGTATCGGCTGTTCAGTGAGGCATTCTCAATAGACAATAAATTAAGCTGCGACTGTAAGTCATTGGTTGTCCTCTGCAGCTGCTGGTAATTATCGCCAAGAGATGTGAACTCATCTCTGACTTGCGTTATACACATGAACATCTGTCGAAATGCATTATCTACAGTGGGTGATAGTATTAATGGGGTGCTAAATGAAGATGCAGTGGATGTAGATGCAACGGGAACGGGGAATGGGGGTGGGAAGGTGGATGCTGTAGTGATTGTTGAAAATTGTGATGTGCCTAAAAATGTTTGTGTCGTGAGTGAAGTGAGTGATGGTGCAGTGGGTGGTGAGATGTCCATGTCATTGGACGTGTCCAGTGTAGTGACCGTGAATATGGGTGTGACCGTGGGTGCTTGTGTTGGTGTAAATACGGGATTTACAAAGGTTGAGGAGTAATTTACAGGGGGGCTGGCTGGTGCAGCTTGGTGGAAAGGGGAAATAGGGGTTACCGTGGGTCGGGGAGGTGAGACTGGGGAGAAGGTTAATGGCGGTGGGAATGGGGAAAGGGGTCGTGGAGGTGTGGGGAAGGACGGGAAAGATGGATGGAGGAATGGGTTGAATGGAAAGGTGGATGTGTGAGGGGGTAGACTAGGTCTAATGGGTGCAGGAATTGTGGGGTGAGTGGTCGTAAAGACGATTTCTGCTATGCCACTGGCGAATGAAGATGTTGGTCTGGGAGAAGGAGGGTGAATAGGGGAGGCTGGAGGGATGGGCGGTGATGGAGGAGCGGTTGGGGTGGTCGGTACTTCAGTGACTACTGAGGTATGTACAGTTGTAGCGCGGGGTGGGGAATCTACAAGGATGGTTCCTGTTGCCAACAAACTTTCGGGGACGAGGCGTGCCTCCCTGGCTTGTTTTGAAGACTGTGCTCCTCTTGGTACACGAATGTATTCGCCGGGCTTTGAAAGTAGTCGTACTCTGCGGGGGTCAAACTGTGGTAGTGGCTTTCTTTGCAAGTACCTAAGTGCTTCGTTGGAGCCTACTGATTTGACTAACTCTCTGAATCCTTTGATGTATGCGTCTTCGAATCCGCCTGTGACAAGTTCTTGTTCTATTATCGCTTGACTCTCTTCCTCAGTCAGCTTTTTGCGTGCCCAAACCTTTTCCATAGTTCTATACAGCTTCTTAATAGCCAGTGTGTAAGCGGTTGCTTCGTAAGTTTCATCTTCATGGTTACTTGTATCACCATGTGTGTCTGTTTGTTGGCCTTGGCCATCTATCTGTTCATGCTCTTGGGATTCGATAGTGCCCTGGCTTGCTTCGTCATCGCCTTCGTCGTCATCGGTTGCTGTTCTTTCGTCATCAGAGCTAGACACAATCTGTCCTTGTGGCTGATCCCTGGGTGTGGTAGGGTAGCTAGGCCTTTCAAATTCTTGAGAAAACAATTGTCCTTCTGAAAACTGGAACTCATTGGAGAATACATCGGGCATCTCAAAATCAAAAGTTGGATCCAGTGGTGCTGTTTGTTCTGCTTCTAAATGGGGTATTGGAAAAGAGAACGCTTCCGCACCAATGGTGGTGGGAATTTCAGCTGCTGTGGTGATAGGTTCTGTGGTTGTGGCTGCTTGGGGTGCAACAGTACTGGTGGTGCCCTCCGTTACAACTGGTCTTGATAATCTGATACGAATAGGTTGTACTGTGGGAGTGGCTGCTGTCGGTGACTGCTCTAGAGATGGTTGTGGCGAGGGTGATTCTGGGACTTGTAGGCATGGGATAGTGCCTCTCATTCGCTTTCCGGCTCTGCCTTTGCTAGCCTTTCTAGCTTTCTTTGTGGTTTCTTTAAATGCCTTCAGTTCCTCACTAGTCATGGCGTGCTCTATGGGTAAATCATATGCCAAACACATATATATAATCCTTGTAAGTGCACAACATCCATTGATGACCTTCTTTTGTTCCCATCTATGTTGTGCCAAATAGAGCTGATAAGTACATGCTAAGTATAAACCAAACCAGATTCTCTTGTGGGGCATGGTAAAACGATCCTGAGCTGGGAAAGCAAAAAATGCTGCATGCATATCCTTAAGGGCTTGGAGAGCTCAGGGGTTATAGCTGAAATATCCTCCCACTTAGTAACATCACCATGTTTCATCTACTCTGGGACTAGCCGTTCTCTCTCCGTCGGAGTATGCGTTCCATGTATTTTGAGAGCTGCACGAATTAAATCTTTGGACAAATAAAACCTTCTGAATGGAGGGTCATTTACCAAGGATGGTAACATGAATGTTCCGGGTAGATCCTTGTTCTCTGAAGCTGTCAAGGTGGTTACTAGGTAAAAGCATCTGTAAAAGACGGGTTTAGGCAGAGGGTCACTAAAATATTCTGTAAATCTCGCTCGTGCACAAACATGCGTTAAATCTTGTGTATTTTGTAGTCCTTCAAATTCTCTTGAAAAGAACTGGTACTTGGTCCATGTGCGAAGATCAAATGCCAAATTGGCCTCAAATATGAAATCAACGTCTGTTAATAGTCCTGCTAGGCCTTGAAACCAGTGAGAATTACGATGAATCTTCTCAGTATATCCTCTAGGAGGATCGTCGATTGGCATGGGTCCTGGAAAACCTTGAAACTCTGGTGGTTGCATCGTAGGATAAGATTCCGCGAGTAATTCTCCAATATTGGCCATTGGTGTGCTTGGACCAGCTTCTGATGGTCCTTCTTCGGTTTGCATGATGACTGACGAGCTAATGGAAAAGATCTGCTACAAAAGATTAGCACATTAGTATGGAAATTAATTATGATCCCATTAAGGTGAGACCGCAATCCCTTTCCATAACCGATGTGTAACCCGTGTAGCCAAGTGTCATGAAGTGATTGATGCAATGATTATTTGCAAAACTAATGCAGGTCTCTAGACGCCTACATTGTCAGATTATGCATACATTTCTTGATGAGCTTTTATTATGCATGATGTGGGGTTTTGGTGTATGAATTTATACAAGGTTTGGTTGAGGGTGAATTATTACAAGGGTGGAGTTTAAACGGGGTGGGAGAATTGTTAGATAAGGGGGTACAAGAAGACGTCTGGATACGTTTCGGTATCCATTTCCTAAGAGTCTTTGAGTGGGTGGTGTGTTTCTGCTGAGGGACAAAAAGTGGTATCGGGTTTGGTGGTATTGAAGGATGGAAAGATTTCTGAGGGGTATATATTACATGGCTTGAGGGTTGGGCTATAATACATTGTTTGGGTACCCAAATCTGCATGGGTGTGGGTCGATTGATAAGATACTTCTTGGCGATCCAAATCTGCCGAGTATTTGTACTTGGGGAAGAAGATCGAGGGGACTTTGGATGCTGACTCTGCTTCTGTTGAAACTTTGTCCTGTTCTCGTCTGTAGTGTTGCCAATAGCCTGTGGTTGCTGTCCTTTTGGCACCCATATTTGTTTCGTGCCACTTGTTCTGTGATGTTGATACTGCTGCTTTCTTTGCCTTGTCTGGTGGTGTCATCGGTCTGGGTTCCTCTATTGTGGTTGACTCGTTCGTGGTTGGGTTTGAGAGGTCCATTGGACGCTCTGCTTTGGAAAAGAAGGGAGATCCAACACTTGCGTGACCTGCCCATTAGGACGTGATTCGTTATTTATCTTTAATCTAGGCCAGTCTGCAGCAAGTTTGGAAGGATGAGCACCGCAAGGTATTGTGCTCATTTGGTCGTTGATGCGACCCACCTGACCGCTGATTGTGTCCATCTTCCCTAGCGGTTGGGTAATTGCCCCTTCTAGTTTGCAGGAAGCCCCAGGGAAGATCTCCTGTCATCCTTCTGATTGACAACTGTCTATAGCCAAGCCCGAGTGGGTTGGTGTAGACGTAACGTGACTGATCTGACCCAAGATCTTCTGGTCTTCCGTCGCATGCATTTCATAGGGTCTAGGGTTACAAACCTCAGTTGGAATGCCATTAGGGAAGTCAAGCGGTATCACTCGCTTCTGTTCTAAGGTTCCAATCTGTAAGGAGCCTTGTCTAAGATTTAGGTCCACTGAGTGATCGTATAGCCAATCTTGGCCAAGGATTAGGGGTTCTATCAGGTCGTCATCATGGCACACTAGTAGCTTTGCTGTCATGGTCACTTCCTTAATGAGGATAGGAAGGTCCACCTCACCCATGCAAGGGGTTTCCATGCCTCCTAGCCCTATGAGGTATGCCTCAATTGGCCGCATTTCTATTCCTGAATCCTTATAGTGGGACCATCTAATCACACTAGTCGCAGCACCTGAGTCAATTAAAGCCCTGAGCTCTTGGCAAGGGTTGTCGTGCTCTAGCCTGACTGTAATGAATGGTCTCCTGTCCACTATACTAGGATGAGTGGTTGACTTTACTTGACACATGGCCATGGGATATCTGGGTGTAGTTTCCAGATGGTTATAATGTTCTCTCCCTAGTCCTTGTCTTCTTAACTTCATGCGTTTAATGCGTTGTATTGCTTCTGCCTGAGCTTCCGCTCGTATTCTATTTTCTTCCTCCTTACGCTTCTTTGCCAACGTGAGTCGTCTAAGCATATCCTCAGTAAGAGGTTCCTGATATAGCTTGACTCTACAGCCACTAATATAATTAGGCATTACGTCTCCTTCTAAGGTGGCTAACTGTACTGCTCCACTTGTTGAGAGTCTGTTAATGATCATAGGTCCATAACCTCGCTTTTCTAACTTACGTGTGTGTTGCTTTAGCATATATACTAGAACTAAATCTCCTTCTTTTAGGCCTTTATCTTTCACATGTGCATCAAAATATGCTTTCTGTCGCTTCTTCGCTGCATATATTCCTGCTGCTGCCTTAGCCTGGTTTCTCCTAGTCGTTCCAAGTCCATTATTCTTGCTGATAATTCATGGCCGGTCCACTGATGTTCTTGTGCAACCTTAAGGGTCGGTATCAAGAAGTCCAAAGGAAGCACAGCATTCTGACCAAAAACCATCTAAAAGGGAGTTGCATTGAGTACGGTCTTGTAGGCCACTCGATATGCCCAAACAGCGTGGTGTAACTGTTTGTCCCAATCTGAACGTTTGTTGTTCACGAGTTTCGTCAGTACATTACAAAGGATCTTATTAGTGCTTTCAGCCTGACCATTGGCCTGAGGATGATATGGTGCGGATTTCTTGTGAATCACCATAAAATCCTGTAACAAATATTCAATGACTTGGTTTAGAAAGTGAGTGCCTCGATCGCTCACTAACTCTATAGGCAGTCCATATCTTGTAAAGACATTCTCAAATAAGAATTTTGCAATTGTGTGTGCATCATTCTTTTTCGTGGCTTTTGCCTCTACCCATTTCGTAAGATAATTTGTGGCAACAATAATGTATTCAGCATGTGTACCTTTTGTAGGGGGGTTAATGGGTCCTACAAAGTCTATACCCCACTTAGAAAATGCACGTCCGCCCATCATGGGTTTCAATGGCATTTCATCTCTGCGAGTAGGAAACTGAGTTCTTTGGCACACATCACATTTCTTTACATAGGTATGAGCATCCATGTGAAGAGTGGGCCACCATAATCCTGCAAAGAGGATGGCTTTGATTATCCTATCGGGTCCAAAATGACCTCCTGCAACACCTTGGTGTGCAGTCTCTAGTATGCTCAGATAATCGCTCTCATGAACACATTGTCTTAGATATCCATCTCGGCCTCTTTTGTATAGGTTATCGCCAATAAGTGAATAATCTTGAGCTTCCTGCTCTAGACTGCGTTGTCGTGCTAAAGTCATTCCTTGAGGGAATGTCTTCGTCCTCAAGTATGTCACTAATTGTTCACTCCAGTCTGGTGTGAGAGACCGTGATATAATGTAGCATGCTCTACTGGTGGTCTTTCACAACAAACATTGCATTCCTTACACAACCTGTAGACATCTGCTTCCATCGTAGGCCAATATACTCCTAATCTATGCAGAGTCTGTAATGTTCGATGTTTTGAATGATGTTGCTTTAATGCACCTATGTGTGCTAATTGCAACCAATTCGCATGTTCTGATTCATCTACACAACAAGCAAGAATCTTTTGATTATCCTGTTTATATATGCTTCCTGCCATTATTTGGTATCTCTGAGACTTGGTAATCTCTCCCTCTTTGATCTTTATCCTAGGATTCTTGGGTCCATATGTGAGAATAGGGACTATAGGCTTAGCCCATTCTGGTGCTATCTCAAGGTTAAACAAATATGCGTCTGGTAACTCATCCACTACTCCTTGAGGAGCTTCTCCTGAGGTTAATCTTGAAAGGTGGTCAGCTCTAAGATGTGTCTTTCCTTTCCTGACTACGACTTCAAAATCATACTCCATGAGTAATAGAAACCAACGTATCAATCGTCCTGTGTTACATGGTTTGTTGACTAGGTACAATAGGGCTTGATGATCTGTAAAGAACTTGAACTTATTGGCCAACAAGTAGTGCCTAAACTTCTTTACTGCGTAGATCATCCCTAATCCTTCTCGTTCCATCGTGGTGTAATTTCTTTCTACTGCGTTCAATTGTCTGCTCGCGTAAGCTATGGGGAGATCTATGTTACCTTCATTCGTGGGTTGTGCTAACACGCATCCTATGGCATAATTGGATGCATCCACATGTACATGGAATGGCTTACTCCAATCTGGTGTAGTCAATATAGGTGCTGAGCACAAGCGTCATTTGAGTTCATTGAATGAATTTTCACATTCATCTGTCCATTCAAAGTTGGTTAAAAGAGAGTACAAAGGCTTGGCTATGATTGCATACATGTGTATGAATCTCCTATAATAACCACAATGGCCCATAAATGCCTGTACCTCTTTCACATTAGTTGGTCTAGGTAATTCTGCAATTACCTTCACTTTTTCCTCATCCGTAGAGATTCCATTTTTTGACACAATGTGTCCTAGAATTTTGCCTTGTCTGACCATGAAAACACATTTTTCTGGGTTCAAACAAACCTGATATTCTCGACATTTGTCAAATATTTGTCTTAACTCGGGAATATGCGTCTGCCTGATATTAGAATGAGCACATATGTCATCGACATATACTTCCAAACTCTTGCGTAAGAATTCCTTTAAAACATGACACATGAGTCGCTGGAAAGTGGCGGGTGCATTTGTTAAGCCGAATGGCATCACATGAAATGCAAATATGCCCCATTCAGTGGCAAAAGCCGTCTTGTGTTGGTCCTCTGGAGCAATGGCTACTTGATTATAACCTGAGAATCCATCAAGAAAGCTGTAAACTTCCTTGCCCGCAACTCTTTCCAATAGATGTTATGTGATAGGAAGAGGATAACTGTCTCTAATCGTGGCGGCATTAACTTTTTTAAGGTTAATACACACACGCAATTTTCCATTCTTCTTGGGCACAACCACAATGGGGGATACCCATTCGGTATGCTCAATTTCGTAAATGAATCCTCCTTCTATCAAGCGATCTATCTCCTCTTTAATCTTCGCAGCGTAGTTATCATTGTACGTGTACGGTTTCTGTTTTGTCGGTTTTGCATCTGGAGTCATAGGGATTCTATGAGAACATATATCTGGATCTACTCCTTTCAAATCTTTGTAACTCCAAGCAAAAACATCTCTATATTCGCGCAATAGGGTAACTAGCTCTTCTTCTTCTTCTTCAGTTGTCAAATCATGCCCTATGTATGTACATTTTTCTTCTTCTCCTTCTATGGCTACGATTATTTTCTTGGTTTTCTCTCGGTTATCATATACTTGTCCGTCATTTGCCTTTCTATTAGGCATTCGTACCATGATTCTTCTATCTTCGATTTCATATTTCTTGAAATTCTCGGGTACTTCAAACAAAGATTCTTCTTTTTCTGTCATGGTGTCTTTCTTCTTTCTTTTCTTGCCTTCACTTTTGCTAGTCACTTGAGTGGCTAACCTCACCTCATTCGTAATTTCTTCCTGTTTCTGAGGGTGAGTTTCTACTTCGTGAAAATATTCTTCCTCTGATGCAAAGGGTGACTCCATGATAATTGATTCTAAATCAAAATCACTTGCATCCTTAAATGCATCAGTGTTAGGTTCACACTCTTCTAAAATTGAATCGCACATGATTGACTCTATCGTGAAAACTGTTATGGCATAGCCATCCTCGCCACAGTGGGGTGTCCATTGTTCTTCATTGATGGCTACATCCATGGTTGCTAGGATTTCTGCCCAACCATGGGGTTCAAACTCTTCGTCTGGAAATACTACAGGTGCATAAGCTGGATCCTGAAGGGTTCGTGGATGTTGTTCTGCACCTAAGGTCCTGGCTTCTAACCTTCCTTCCTCTTGTTTTGCTACTTTACACATCCATAAATGAGTATCCTCATGCAACCAAGAAGGATTCTAATGAGTGCACGGATTCCGTCTCTACTGGTGTCTTATGGATGGTATTCCATTGTATTGGGGGTACATCTCGATGTGAATAGTCTTTAAGATTGACTTTGGTAGTCACTCCTAAATGTTGCAAGTACAAAGAATTAGTTCCCCAATCTTGTACAATTTGCAACTGACGCATGAATGGTCGTCCCAATATCATCTCATAAGCATGATTTTTTGCAAAGTCACAAATGGCGAAAGTATGCTCAAATTCTACACCACAAGTGGTGAGAGATATGCCTTCTAGTAAGCCTAATGGTTTTTCTATGTGTCCGTCAGCCATTTGTAGCTTCATCCTGGTAGGTCTGAGTGCTGGCTTACCCCAACGTTTCCATAAAGCGGTGGTAGCTATGGCTACTCCGGCTCCTGAATCTAAGATGGCTTTCGTGGTGTAGCCCTGATGGGTTATCGGAAGATAAGTGTTACCTTCCTCTCCTTCGCTCACATCTCCAATCTTTTCTACAGGTATCTCTGGTACCTTATTTTGTGATCCTATTTGTGAGGGAGTAGTAGCAAGCTCGGGGAATTGATTTGCTACATGTTTCCACAATTCTGGTTTTACCTTTAACAATTCCTCTAGAGTGAGATTACATTGTACTTTAGTATTCTTGATTGACTTCCGTGTTTCTAGGGATTACTGATTCTTCATTCCTCACTATTATCGTGGGTGCTCTCATACTAATAGACTTTGCTTCCCAAGGTCCTGTGAATTGAGGTAATTCTTGTAAAGAATTAGATTCAAAAGCTGTGTGTTCACTCAGTTGTTCCTCCTCTACCTCATCGTAAATAGAGGGGATGTCTTGGGGAAATTGTTCCTGCAAGTCATTTATTTCTTGAATAGGAGGATGGGTTCCTTGTTCCTTTCGCCATTTCTCTTCTTGGATTTCTCTCAAAAATTCATGTGAATATTTATGTATGGAAGACAAATTGTCTTGACTTTCTGTATTGGGTATTTGAGACAGGGAGCATTATTTTCCTGTGTCTCTGGGACAATAGGGTTCCTATGCTGATCCTTTTTCTCTTTGCTTTCTATCAAGTATTCTAACCTTTCCATTAGTCCTTGAAAGTGTAATTCCGGTTTTGCCATGTTATTCCAATTAAGATATCTAGAGGCTTCGAACAAAGCTTGTGCTAATTCTACCATCTTCATGCAAAGTTTAGTTCTCTCAATTTCTAGATCTGCTTGAGGGTAGTTTTTACTCATTTCAGCTACCTGAGGTCCTTCTTTTAATCTAGCCTGATATGCACGAAACATCATGTCTAGATTTTCTGGTATGGGTTCCGCTAAAATTGATCCTGATTTCTGAGCTGGATTCTCTTGATTCAAGTCCTGTGAAGTCAATTCTAGGATTTTGGCTCTAGATTCCTTCAAACTTCCTTCCAACTCAGTTATCTTTTTACTCCACTTTCTCTTTATCCTTTCTCTAGAATCTTTCCAAGATTTTGTCTTTTTACTGCTAGATTCTGCAACTTCACTACTTCCGACTACTTTCTCCTGATTAAGTTGTTGGTTCTGTAAGAGCGTCTGGGCTCTTGTTATAGCTTGGATAGGCACGTATGTAGGGTTGGATCCATCTGCGTTGTTCACAATACCTATCACGTTGATCGGTGTCACATTCGAAGCATTAACTCGATTTTTAGGACAATCTTTGATTATGTGCTCTTTGCCACAATCAGCACAAAAGCCTTGGATATTATAGTACTATGATTGTCCTGCTATCGGGGGATGTGGACAATCCTTTATGAAATGATCTCCTTGGCACCTAAAGCATGGTCCTCTAGGGCCCTGTGGTCTTTGTTGTCTCAATTGGAGCCGTGGATTTGGGTTTGTGTACATCACATTAGCATAGTCTGGCTCCCAACTAGGTTCCACTGGTGGACTATCATAATGATATGTTTCTACGTGTTCTGGTGACTCTGTGTAATATGCGGGTGGACTATCTACATGCGTAGAGTCAAAACTATTCGAATTCGGGTCACCCTCTGTGATCAAAGGTGAAGAAGGCACTAAGACCCTACTTAGGTTCTCTTCTGTAGCAGCGTATTTGACTGAGATGACATTCGCTGGTGGGGGTGGCTGCTGAGCTAAGACAGGTTGAGGTCTCTGTTGAGCCTGGTATGGGTAGTTCTGAGGAGGCCTATAGTAATAAGGCTGAGCATTGTATTGGCCTTGATACCTACCTGGCTGCGGGTATGCTTGCGGGTAGTTCTGTCTCACGGTCTGTTTGTTGTATGGGCAGTCCTGAGCCGTATGATTCGTGTATCTTCTCTCAATTGTACAGTATTGGCCACTAGGTTGGCTTGTGGTTGTGGTGCATTGGGGCACACATTTGCCATATGATCACCACCACAGGTGTAACAACGCTTGTTCATTAGTACCCTAGGTTTACTAGAAACTCCTAGTTTCTGGGCCACTTTTTCTGCTAGGTCTTCTATTGAGCTAGACAATTTTGTGGATGCTAGAGATGAACAGTTTGAGTCCTTATAGACCTTTGAGAGTTCCAACTCGTCTCCTAAGTTGTCCTCAATGTTTATACAAATTCTTACACATTGCTCTAGCGTTCTGGGTTCTTTTAGGTACACGTAGGAGCGTAGTTTAGAGCTCAACAAGCCATCTAGAAACAATGACACTTGCTTGGCTTGTGAGGGTAGCTCTTGCATTGGACATCGTTCAACATATTGTCTAAACCTACGTCCTGCCAGTCTTACTGTTTCTTGAGGGGTTTGTTTAAAGCTATGAATCAACGAAGACGTGTCATGTCTAATCCCACTTTTAGAGAATTCAGTGATGAATGACTCTAAAAAGTGATGGATGTCTCTAAATTGCCTTTGTTGCAAAGGTTGGAACCAAGTTAAAGCTGTATTCTTTAACGTTAGTCCAAATGCGTTGTATTGCGTGAACATGTCTTCAACTTGTTCTGCTCGTAGTACTTGCTTGAATTCTGCGACATGGTCATAGGGATCTCCTGTCCCATCAAAATAATTCTTCATTGATTTTACTAATTGAGTGGGTCTTAACATTCTTGCATGTTCACGTGGTCTAGGTAGAGGAAAATCATCTCTACCACCTGGTATTCCATGATCTCTTTGTCTATCCGCTCTATTAGTGTCTGTGGTTGTTCTATCTCTCCCTACAAGATGAGTGAAGCTTACTTCGGGTCTTTCTTTATTTTTCTCTCTTTGATTTCCATGGGCTGATGATGTTCTTGCCCCTTGTTGACTTGTATTCATGTTCGTTCTAGATGGAGGGAATACCAATTCACCTCTCCATGTGTATGTGTTTTTAGCGTGGTCAGGCACCACAAAGACTCTTTCTGAAGTCTCATCCAGGTATACAACCTTTCCAGGTGTATCCGGGTCCTTGAACTCGTATATCGTGATGATACCTACCTCACTAAGTAGTTCGGTCTTGTATCTCCAAAAGGCTTCATCAGTTTCTTTATTTACAAACAACTCTATGCTTCTGTTGTCTTGAGGGATCCATTCCGGGATTAGTACTCGTGTCAGTACAGATTTCCCTCTAGGTGTTCTAGGCTCTTCTAATGGTTCTTTTCCTTGAGATTTATCTTCTGTCTCTAATTGAATTACGCCAAACTCATTCGTATTGTTTGGCTGTGTACTTAAGATGTACATTGTTCCTTCCTTGTCTATGTACGCGTCTCTCTCGAATTTCACCACTGGATGTTCCAATCCAATGGGTTGATCGGGGTTGTGCATTTGCACCACTTTCCTTCACAAACCATCCTCATAGATGCGAGCACCTAAGCGGTTGGTTCGGAGAAAATCTAGTTGCGTTCTATAGGGTCCTTCTGGTTTTTCTAAATAGGCTACATTCGACCCTTCTTCTGTTCTTTCTACGCTAAATGCCATTATCTGAATCACTAGTGTCTAAGCTCTCGTAGGGGTAATTACTATTCAATTGCTAAGCCCACGATCGTGCAGTAGTTCTTACACTTGCCTCTGATGATCTAAGGCTTCGTCGGTCTGACTTACCTATATGTTTGCCCGATCTAAGGTTCATAAATTTCCTTCCTTGCACACTCAGTACATGCTCAGATCGTCAATGATTCTTTGTTATTACTTTCTTGATTCTTTTTAGATTTCTTTAGATTCTTGTCCTAATGTATGCGTCAGGAATTCGACTTTCTGTGGTACTTTGAGTTCCCGTTCCATCAGACTTATGTTCTTTCCTTTAGGTTTTCGTGTCACACACCTTTACTTTAGTCTTGAACTTGATAAGTTTAATTCTCTTGAACTTGAGGCGTTCTTATCATCTTTAATCCACAATACTACCGTTTATCCTAGGCTAAGAATTGACTGAGGGGGTTGAGTAATCTTCCAACCTCGAGTCAGCTTTTCTGGCTGCTCTGATGCCCAAGAAGCCGCGCTTCCCAAGCTTTATGCCCTTCACTGCCTTGCCTTGGTTGCCCTTGATTGTCCTTGCTAGACCTGGAAAAATCCAATATTAGACCAATTCTCGATGACCATGAAATCAACTTAGCCCCCGTAAAAGATAAGTAGCCAGAGGTGCTCCTCCTATCATCTTTTGAGCCAACCCAATCTGCATCAGAGTATAGCTTGATATCCAAGTTAGATGTAAATGGATAAAATAGTCCATAGCCTCTAAGAACTTTAAGATCCTTTTGGCAGCTTCCATGTGAGGTTTTCTTGGTGTATGCATGAATTAACTCAATGTATTCACCCCATAGAATATATCCAATCTTGTTAGGGTTGCATAATTGAGACTCCCAACAAGACTTTGATAACCTATAATGTCTTCAAGTAGCTCTCCTTCATGATCACTAAGTTTATGATTCAATTCCATGGGTGTATCTACAATTTTTGCATTTTCCATCTCGAATTTCACTAGCATGTCATGGATGTACTTTCTCTAAATAATGAACAATACTTACTAAAACTCTAATGGTTGGCATCTTGGCTACAGGTGAGAAGGTTTCCTCAATCTACTCCATGGGTTTGAGCAAACCCCTTTGCTACTAGCCTTGCTTTATACCTATTTATTGTGCCATCTGAATTCTTTTTCACTTTCTAAATCCACCTGGATCCTATTACCATCATGAATTGGTTTTTTGGGAACTAAATCCCAAGTGCTATTTTCTAGAAGTGCTTCAATTTCCTCCTGCACAGCTTCTCTCCATTTTTGTTCCTTGTTGGCTACTTCAAATGAAGATGGTTCCTTTGACATAGAATCTTTAGCCATGTATATAGAATGCTTGGTGACTAGTGATATGTCATAGCCATACCTTATAGGTTTCTTGCTTTCCCTTTGAGATCCTCTAAGTGCTTGATTGGATGACTCTGGAATGTCTTCCAATTTTTTTAAACCTTACTTTTCCCTTGGGCTTCCAAACTTTGAATTCTTCAAAATCAATTTGTTCTTCATCTTTTGAGTTGACATCCTCTGATGTATGTGGTTCTTCTTTGGTTAGATTTGGAAAAATCATTCTCCAAATCATAGGGTAGCTTCATTTTCCTACAAGCATCCTCAA
Organism: Ceratopteris richardii; assembly: GCA_020310875.1. Lineage (NCBI taxonomy): Eukaryota > Viridiplantae > Streptophyta > Polypodiopsida > Polypodiales > Pteridaceae > Ceratopteris > Ceratopteris richardii. Next base: position 17,078,821 of record CM035414.1, on the reverse strand, counting down.
ACCAAGATTTATTTTCATCAAATACCACATCCCTACTAACTGTAAATCCTTTCTTAGTGGGATTATATAACCTATATCCGTTTTGATTCTGATCATAGCCAATAAATATGCATCTTTCATCTTTTGGATCAAGCTTTCCCCTAATCTGTGAGGGTATGTGTGCATAAGCAATACAGCCAAAGACCTTACAATGATCTAAAGAAGGTCTCCTTCCATTCCATGCCTCAAAAGGTGTCATCCCATCCAGGGACTTGGATGGAAGCCTATTGATTAGGTAAGTAGCTGTGGAAACAACCTCTACCCATAGATAATTAGGGAGTTTTTTCTCATTCAACATTGATCTTGCAGCATCTACTATTAATCTATTTCTTCTCCCCACTCCATTCTGTTCAGGAGTGTACCTTGTTGTAGTCTCTCTCTTAATACCTTTGTCCTGTAAGAAGGAGTCAAACTCATGTGAGAAATACTCACCACCTCCATCAGATATGAGCCTCTTCAGAATTTTTCTTTTTTGATTCTCAACCAATGCCAAATACTTCTTAAAACAAGTGAAGACTTCATCTTTATGCTTCATAAAATAAAGTATTGTCCACATGCTACAATCATCTATGAATGAAAAATAATACCTTGACCCTAAAATTGATGGCTATCTACTAGGACCCCACACATATGTGTGTACGAGCTCCAAGTAGTCTGCTTGAGAGGTACTTGCATCTTATTCATTCTTTTTACCTTGCCTTTATCTTTACTCTTATTTTTATCTGTGTAAAGGGCAGAAGATTGATTACCTCTCGAAGTATCTCCATTCTTGTTGACCTTTGTCTCATATGTGAAGAGTTGCCCCATCAATGTATTGAGGTCAGGTATTTGCATGTCCATATATAGGTCCATTACTGTTGTAAAAGACTCCCATTTGTCATCAACCTTGATGCCATTTATGATCTGCCTTACTATCTACTCCTTTTCTATTTCTTCTCCAATACTCCCAAGTTGATCAGCTACATCCTTCATCTTGGTCACATAGTAAACTACACTTTGCTTTGGTTGCTTCTTCAAGATTGTGAACTCCATCCAAAGCTAGTTCTTTTTGGCCCTTGTATTTGATGAGAAGTATGAAGATAGTACTTCCCAAGTCTCTTGGGAAGTCTTACAATTCCTAATATGAGGTAACAAAAAATCTGATATTGAATTGAGTATGTAAGACCTGGCTAGGGCATCCTTTGCACACCATGTAGCTACTCTCTCTTGCTCCTCTCCTGTAGGTTGGTTGGTTTTTGCTTCTAAAGCTTGGCATTTCTTCATCTTCAGATATGTATCCATTTCCTTGGAGGTAAGCCTTCATCCTTATGGACCAAGCTAGATAATTTCCCCTGTCCAATTTTTCAATGAATGATGGAAATCCATCTCCCATTTTACCTTGATGTTGCTCTGATACCACTATTGGAGGAGATGGTGGACACCTTTCAGAGATGAGATGGTACTGCAACTTTCTCCTTCACACTATCCAAAACCGAGTTGCGAAGTGTAAGGTAGACCTTTTGAGCTTTCCAAAAAGCCCAAATAATCACCCAAGTATTTTGGAAGATGATCCTCAAATCATTGGATCAAAACAGATAACTTGGACTTTTCACTATGAACCAAAAATTGCTATTCTAGTTATCACACCTGCTCAGGAAAATGAACAATACTCTTTTCTTGGTAATAATTAGAAAAACTACTTTTGGGAATACCTAAATGAGTAATAGCTAACTTCCACAATTTATTTCACTTCAAATGATCAACTATGCTCAGAGAATGATGCTTACCAATTCAGATGTCTATCTCGACATTTTGTGAGTTACTAGTATGCAAACCAGAGGGTGATGCTTTACACATAACTTGCAAATAGCTGAGGCAATTAAAATGAAACTTTATACTATGAAAATAGACTATATAATGAATCTATACCAACTTAAATCTCTAAAAATGATCAAGTACATGCTGAGAAATAGATCAGAGAAGCTCATTATTTTGAGTAGTATATGACAGAGTATAGGAGATGAGACATGAGAAGATTATATGTATTAATGCACATAAATTACATTCACATTGGCAATGAATGATTGCACAATGTGAGTTCAATAGAAGACATAATGTGAGCTCAATATGCTACACAAATTCCTTTGAGATCTCTGCTACATCTCTCTCATTCCATGGGACTAGATAGCCCTATTTTATAGCCTTTCTGTTGGAGCCAAGATTCAAGTTTGAATTTGAATCTTTATCTAAAGGTGTTCCAGAGTTTTAGGACTTGATTTGTCATAATACTTTGTGGAAAGATTCTCCTATGAACTTGTGATAAGAAGTGATTTATTTTTACAAGGGGTAAAATCAATCTTTTATAAGATATCATTCATGTGCTAATACATGAAAGAACATATGGACTTTTTGATAAGTGATCACCTAGAAAACATGTATGTGAAGGCTGTATTTTGGGCAAAATGCAGCGTTCCTCATTTCCAACGATGGTTCAGTTCAGGCTACGCAGAAATTGTAGCTTGTACATAGTGATGTCTATGGTCCTATGCAGACACCTTCTTTTGGAAACTATCTTTACTTCATGACTTTCATTGATGATTTTTCTAGGCAAAATGCAACGTTCTTCCTTTCCAAAAGATGGTTCAGTTCGGGCTACACAGAAATTGTAGCTTGTACATAGTGATGTATGTGGTCCTATGCAGACATCCTCTTTTGGAAATTACCTTTACTTTGTGACTTTCATTGATGATTTTTCCAGGCATGCATGGGTATATCCACTCAAAGTAAAGTCCGAAGTTTTCATGTGCTTTAAACAATTTTTGGTTTTGGCTGAAAATCTGTCAACATGTAAAATGGGCACCTTCCATTCTGATCGGGGGGGGATATATGTCTTCTGATTTTAATGCATTTCTGGCTGAACGTGGGATAAAACACCAGTGTACAGTGCCATATACACCTCAACGAAATGGAGTTGTTGAACGAAAGAACAGGTCACTCATGGAGATGGCGAGGTGCATGGTCAAGAGTCAGGCTTTACCACATAGTTTCTGGCTTGAGGCTATCATGTGTTCAACATATGTACTGAACAGGTGTCCCACTAAAGTGTTGCAGTCTATCACTCCATATGAGGCTTGGCATGACTGCAAGCCATCTGTTGCTCATCTACGTGATTTTGGTTGTTTGGCATATGCACTAGTGCGTGAACAACATCGCAGAAAATCGGATGATAAGGCAGTAAAATGTATTTTTGTTGGGTACAATTCTGAAAGTAAAGGCTATCGTCTGTATCATCCACAGACTAAACGCATTCTGGTTAGCCGTGATGTTGTGTTTGTGGAAGATGCTATTCAGCCATTGCTTTCATGTACTAAGGAGACATCTGTTAGCTCTAAAGGCATGTATGATACTTTGATGCCTCTTTTTATAGGTGGACAGTCTAGTGCTGGTCCTAATGAGGCAACTTCTCAGCCTATGCAGGTTTCATATGATGATGCAGATCATTCCATTTCTGATGCAGATTTACATGATGCACTTGTTGATGAGAGAGCTGATATTGAGGAGGCAAAAACTATGCCAAAATGGTTGGTGCAGACTTTGCGTGACAGCAAATTAGATGCACCTTTGTCATATCGCACTTGTTCAGGCTCTCATAGTGCCTCCTTTGTATCAGATTGCTATGCTATGGCTGCGTCTAGTCTCTGTGATGAGAATGAGCCTGTTTCTTTTGATGAAGCACAGAATTCAGAAAATTGGATGGCTGCTATGCAATCTGAATATGATGCTATAATGAAGAATGGTACATGGTCTTTATGTGACTTGCCTCCTGGCAAGAAGGCCATTGGCACTAAGTGGGTATACAAGCTGAAGCGTAAACCTGATGGTACAGTTGACAAGTATAAGGCTAGGCTTGTTGCAAAGGGTTATGCGCAGGAAAGAGGCATTGATTTTGATGAGACCTTTTGCACCTACATGCCATATGACTACTGTTCGGAGCATTTGTGCACTTGCATCCCATCATGGTTGGAATGTACATCAGTTGGACATTAAAACAACATTTCTGAATGGTGACTTGCATGAAGAAGTGTATGTTTTTCAGCCCCGTGGCTTTGTGCAAAAAGGGCATGAAAACCAGGTGTGCAGGTTAAAGAAGGCATTATATGGTTTAAAGCAAGCACCACGTGCTTGGTATGAGAAGATACATGCCTATCTGGTTGCACATGGTTTTGAGAACAGTCCAACTGAAAGCACCTTATATGTTAAGCGTGCTAATGATGTGCTTCTGATCATTGTTGTCTATGTTGATGACATGCTGCTCACTGGTCCTATTGAGAAGCATATTGTTGATTACAAGGCTGATTTGATGCCTCATTTGAGATGTCTGATTTGGGGCATTTGCATCACTATTTGGGCATTCAGTTTATGCAAGTTGATTATAGAATTGCTTTGTGTCAAACGAAATATATTGACACATTATTGCAGCGTTTTGGCCTTGAAGACTGTAAGCCTATTGCCACTCCTATGGAGACAGGTTTAGGATTGAGTCTTCATGATGCTAGAGATGCATTTGATGTTGTTCTCTATCAGCAGGTTGTTGGATGCTTGATTTACTTATGCATTACTTGGCCAGATATTCAGTTTGTTGTCTCATAGATGAGCAGGTTTATGCATTACCCAGGAGTCACGCATTGGAAGGCGGTTAAGCGCATCTTTCGCTACTTGAGTGGTACTCGGCTACTTGGGTTGTTTTATCCCAAGGGGGGATCACTACCGCGAGATTTGCATGCTTTTTCTGACTCAGATTGGGCTGGTTGCTATGACACTCGTGTGTCCACCAGTGGTTTTTGCTTCATGCTTGGTAGCTCATGTATATCTTGGTTGAGCAAGAAGCAGCCTACTGTGGCCACTTCCAATTGTGAGGCTGAGTATAGGGCAGCTTTCACAGCGACTGTTGAGTGTGTGTGGCTCAGACGCCTTATGGCTGATTTGGGCGTTGGCCAGTCTTCTGCCACCACCATCTTCACTGACAGTCAGAGCGCATTGGCAGTTGCGAGGAACCCTTTGTTCCATGCTCACACTAAGCACATTGAGGTGCATTATCACTATGTCAAGGAGAGGTTCTCTGCTGGGGAGATCAGCTTGGCATATGTGCCCACGCAGGAGAACATAGTAGACCTTTTTACAAAGGCTCTACCTAGGGAGAAGTTTGAAGCTTTCCGCAAAGCTTTGGGCTTACTTCCTTTTGTGGCGTGATTTCCACATAGCTTGGCACTTCCTTATACATGAGTGCCAGCTCCTTGTTCACCGCATCACTCCGAGGGGGGATTTGTTGATATATTTAGGTAGTGATGTGTGTGAACACACTAGGACTGCCGGGGTACTTTTTTCCCTCTTTAGGAGGTTTTTTCCCCCCGGATTGTATATACGCCTATTGCCCTAATGGGCTACTTATCTTTGTAAATTCTCTAGTAATACATTCAGTATTGTGTGTTTGTGCTCCAAGCTTCTTCTTCTTCCTTGTGCTGTTCGCGTGCTTCCGCAGACATCTATCTCCAACAAATCTATCAAAACCTTGATTTTCTAATTATGAAGATTCATTGTTATAACAGGCAAATGCTCCCTCACTCTTAAAGGTGTTTCACACAAGAGAACTTCTCTAACATCCTTGATTTTTCTTATCCTTTCCTTAGCCTCCTATTGAGCCTCATTCCTGATTTTTTTCCTCCTCTTTTTTCCTGTTTTGAGCTTGATGTATTCTTCTCCATTCAGAAACAAGTAATGGAAGGTCATACCTTTTTACTCTACATCCACTTATGAAGTTTGGCATGATTTCTCCATCTATATTAGCTAATTGGATAGCTCCACTGTTATTGATTTGATTGATAATATAAGGTCCATGCCCCTTCTTCTAAAATTTTTTCTGATGTTCCTTCACTGTATATGCCAAAACTAAGTCCCCTTCTTGCAAATCGTTTTCTTTAATATGAACATCATGATAAGATTTCTGCCTTTTCTTATCTGCATATATGCTCATGATTGCTTGAAGTCTGGAAGCTCCAAGTTTTTCTAATTCCACCACTCTCTCAGATAACTCATGTCCAGTCCACTTGTATTGATTTCCCACCTTTAATGTTGGAATAAGAAACTTTAAAGGCAAAACTGCATTTTGTCCATATACCAAATTAAATGGTGTTGCTCCAATTGCAGTTTTGTATGCCACTCTATAAGCCCATAAGACATGATTAAGTTGCAAATCCCAATCATTCCTATTTGTATTTACCAATTTTGACAAAACAGTGCAAAGTACCTTATTAGTACTTTCTGCTAATCCATTGGCTTGTGGATGATAAGGGGCTGACTTTCTATGACTGATCATGAAATACTCAGTTATGTTTTCTATTATTTGGTTCAAAAAATGAGTCCCCCTATCACTTACCAATTCAATTGGTAATCCAAATCTGGTGATAATATTTTCATAAAGAAATCTTGCAGTAATCTGAGCATCATTCCTTTTTGTAGCCCTGGCCTCTGCCCATTGGGTCAGGTAATCTGTGGCTACTAGTATATATTCAGCATGGGATTGTTTTGCTGGAGGATGTATAGGTCCAATGAAATCCAACCCCCATTTACTAAATGCTCTTGCTGAAATAAGTGGTACTAATGGCATATTGTCCCTTTTGCTTGGTTGACTCACTCTTTGGCAAATGTCACATCTTTTCACATAGGTTCTTGCATCAAGAAATAGAGTTGGCCACCAAAAACCAGAATAAAATATGAGTTTAGCAGTCCTTTCACTTGAAAAATGTCCTCCTGCCACTCTAGAATGTGCCATCTCTAACATTTCCATACACTTATTTTCAAGAACACAGATGCTTAAATCTCCATCCATCCCTTTCTTGTACAATTGATCTCCTATTAGTTGATACTCTTCAGAAACCATTTGTGAATTCCTTGAGTCTGCACTAGCTCTTACTGGCTCTCCTTTCTTATTTCTTCTCAACTCCTCAATTATATTTGTACTCCGATCTTGATTTTTCTGAAACCAATACAAGGTTGTAATTTCTGAATTTTGCAAGGATTGGCATTCCCTGCAGATGGAAACATATTTTTTTACATCCTGAATCTTGTTAGGCCAATGTACTCCCATCCTATTGAGATTTTTTAAGGTGACTATCATGGAAGCATGCGTACAAGGATTCCAACAATGAGCTCTTCTTAAATATTCCTGCTCCTCATCTTCTAGAGTACAATATTCCATATACCCATATGATTGAGATGATACAAATGTCCAGCTAGTAGTACAAAATTCCTACTTTGTAATACCAGACATGTATTGTTCCCAGATGTTTTGCAAGGTCCCATGGTTAGCAAAGGTACTAAAGTCATGGCCCATTCAGGAATACTTTCTATTTTGAATAGATATGCATCTGTTAAGTCATCATCTAAAGGTGAACTTGGCTCTCTGGTTTGGATTCTGGACAAATGGTCTGCTCTTAAATGAGTTTTTCCTTGTCTGACCACTACCTCAAATTCAAACTCCATCAGTAGGAGGAACCATCTGGTTATCCTACCTGTATGGCATGATTTGTTTACCAAATAGAGTAAGGCTTGGTGATCCACAAAAATTTTAAACTTGTTGGCTAAAAGATAATGTCTATATTTTTTTACAGCAAATATCATTCCCAACCCTTCCCTTTTAGTGGTTGTATAATTTTTTTCTGCTGAATTTAATTGCCTACTAGCATAAGCAATTGGAAAGTCTAATTTGCTGCCCTTCTATTGGTTGTGCTAACACACATCCCAAAGCATAATTTGAAGCATCCACATGAACATGAAAAATTTTGCTCCATTGTGGGGTTTTTAGAATTGGTGCTATTACCAAACAAGTTTTTAAAGTCTCAAAGGCTTGGTCACATTCTTTGGTCCCCTCAAATTTTGTGATCAATGCATACAAAGGTTTTGGAATGTCTGCAAACTTGTGTACAAATTTTCTATAATACCCACAATGTCCCATGAAAGTTTGAAGTTCTTTTACATTTGTTGGTCTTGGAAGTTCCACTATGGCCTTAATTTTTCTTTCATCAGTTGAAATTCCATTTCTGGAAACTATGTGACCTAACATTCTCCCTTGCCTCACAAAGAACACACATTTCTCTGGATTTAAACATACTCTATATGTTCTACATTTTTTGAATATATTTTCCAGATCCTTCAAACGATCTTGTCTTTTTAATGAAAAAGTGCAAAGATCATCAACATAGATTTCCATTATATTTCTAAGGAATTCTTTGAATATGTGACACATCAGTCTTTGAAAGGTTGCTTGGGCATTGGTTAAACCAAAAGGCATAACCCTAAATGCATAAATTCCCCATTCTGTGGAGAAAGCAGTTTTATGTTGGTCCTCCAAGGCTATTGGCACCTGATTATATCCTAAAAACCCATCCAAAAAGCTATAGACCTCTTTACCTACAACTCTTTCCAAGAGATGGTCTGTTATTGGTAATGGATAGCTATCCCTTATAGTTGTAGCATTCACGTTTTTCAAGTTAATGCATACCCTAAGTTTTCCATTTTTCTTAGGTACCACAACTATAGGAGATATCCACTCTGTATACTCAATCTCATAGATAAATTTGGCAACCAACAACTTGTCAATTTCTTCCTTTATTTTAGTAGAGTATTTGTCATTAAATGTATAGTGTCTTTGTTTGCTAGGTCTTGCATCAGGAGTAATAGGAATCTTATGTTCACATATGTTAGGATCAATTCCTTTCAAATCTTTGTAACTGTAAGCAAACCCATCTCTATATGTCTTTGCCAATTTTTTCAATGCTTCCTCCTCTTGATCTGTCATGTCATCAGCTATATTACCTTTTGAATTGATGCCATTGGAACCAAATCCAAGTGTCCATCTCCTTCAATACATCTATTTCTTCTTTCATGGACTTTTTCCAATTAGGGATTCCCTTCGCCTCTGTTGGAATCAATGTCCAGCAATGGTCCAAGAACTCAGAAACTAATATTATATGAAGTTCTCTTTATAATTCTTGTAGAACAAAAGGAGCTAGGTGTCGTGGCTACATCGTAAGCCTCCCAAAGCTCCCACCAGAGTTCAATACTGTTAGGCGCAGATCGCATAGCGGTAGTATATGATTTTAGATCTTTATGAAAATCATGCATGCATCGACTGGGATAAAGTGTAGCTTTTTTTAATGAACGCCGATTCTGCAAGAGATTGCTTTTGGAGCAATTGTATGAAGATTGTGTTTTATTGCTTTTACTTGTGCTTTTCAAGAGATACTCTAGCTATAAAAGGAGGAGCCATCCTCATTGTTTAGTATCACTCAAGTCTCTCAAGTGCTCAAGGCTAAGGAGAAGGAGGTGATCAAGATCATGGAGAAGATCTTTGGAGGCCGATTTGGAGGAGGATTTCTCACACTCCTAGAGGAGTTGTGGTCTATGTCTTGGCGATTATTTGGAGGAGATTTTGCCAGCTTACCATCAACATCCATTGTTGATTTATTGTGAGTAGCAAGTCTATTTCCGTCCTTACTTGCTAGGTCACTTGTTTCTGATTTAGGTTGATTAGAATTTGGGTTTGCTGTAAAACAGTTCTAAACTGTTCATATTCTCCATATTCACACACACACTCTTCATACCTCTTAGGCACACAATCTCTTGTATCTAGTTCCTATTTATGCCAGTTTGTATCGTATGCATACATTGTAATTTGATTCATATATAAGTTAGTGTAGGTGAGCCTCATAGCTTACCATTACACTTGAAATCTCATCTATTCTCTCTCTATCTCTCACTCATCTATTTTTTAGTCTTAAGGTGTGTATCTTAAGGTCCATCTATTGGAAGATCCTGTTAACCTGTGATTTATTATTATTGGGGCCCGTACCACTTCCAATATATGGTATACAAACCTTAGAATACCAACATTTGGTATCAAAGCCTAGTTGACATACACCTTTAACAAGATGAGTGACTATAGACTTGAGAATGAAGATAAGCTTGAGGGCATGTCTAATTATCCAATGTGGAGTTTTATGATGATGAATCTGTTAGTATCAAAGGACTTGTGGAATATTGTCAATGGCACTTATCCAAGGCCAAGACAAGTCGGAGAAGAGGCTAATTCATCTTCTAGAAGACCCCCTGTTCCTATTTCTGCTCAACAGGCGATTAGTGAAGAAGAAGAAACTCTTTCATCATCAGGAGTCCATACTACTACCAGATTAGTTCCTACAGAAGAGCAATCTAGATGGGATTCAAGGGATGCACTAGCACTTTCATATATTGCTATGGGAGTCAAGAGGCATATTATACCCCAAATCAAGTCTTGCAGAAGTTCTCATCAAGCTTGGTTGGAGTTAGAGAATCTCTATCAGAGTAGAAACCCTGCTAAGAAAGCTCATCTAAGGAGACAATTAGCAACACAAGAATGAAAGTTGGTGAATCGGTTCAGACACACATTTTAAAGCTTAAAGATTTATGAGATCAGTTACTCAATGTTGGAGTAAATATTTCAGATGAAGAGATGGTAAACACACTTCTAAGCTCACTTCCATCTACATATCGTGATTTTGTTACTTCTTTATCTCTCTCTACAAGAGATAGAGAAATTTCATTTGAAGAGCTACAATTCCTATTACTTCAAGATGAAGATCAACAAAAGGCTATGGAAGAGAATGATGAAGTCATGTTATCATCATCGAAGGGTAAGAAGAAGATGGAGACAAAGAAGGAGAAGAAGAGTCAGCAATCCAAGAAAGAAAGTAAGTCTTCTAATCCAAATTCTTCCAATCCTTTTCATAATGCTTCCTCTACACCCAAAGAAAATTGTTCGACTACATCTGATTCAAAGAAAGGAATATGCCATTACTGTAAGAAACCAAGTCATTATATAGTAGAATGCAGAGCAATAATTTTTAATGAGAAGAAGAAAGCAACAAGTAATAGTGTTGAAGATTATCCAAAACCTAAATCTTCAAAGGTAGATTCATATGCATATGCTACTATTGAAGAGATAGCTTTTGATCAAGCAGCATTAAGTGCAATCTCAGATAGTCCTTCAATTTTTTATTCTAGAGCCACTAAACATATGACAGGTTGCAGAAAGGTATTTTCCTCACTTTCTAACTCTTCAAGGAGAAGAGTGACCATTGCAGATGGTCATGATTTGAATGTTGTGAGTGTTGGAGAAGTGAACCTTAAGTCCAGAGCAGGTAGAAATTTCATAATTTCCAATGTTCTTTATGTTCCATACATTAAGAAGAATTTGCTCTCTATCTCTACATTCTTCTCAGATGGTTATAAAGTAGTTTTTGAGAAAGATTCATGTCAGATCCTCTCACCTAATGAGGAGCATTGTCTACATCAAGGTGAAAACAAAAGTGGGATGTTTGTGTTATCCAAAATAAGTCATGCTAATGTTGCTAGGTTTACTACACCTAAGGAGAACATGAAGTTATGGCATGCTAGATTTGGTCATATCAGTTACACAGCTCTCAAGCGTATCAAAGATCAAGGTATGGTGGAGAGTTTGCCTAGTTTTGCTATACCAGATGATGCAGAGTCATGTGAAGGATGTCTTGAAGGAAAGCTTCACAAACTACCTTTCCAGAAACATGGATTTATCATGGCCACAAGGAAGTTGCACATCATAATTTAGATGTGGATGGTCCGATGAGAACAGATTCTATTCAAGGTTATAGGTACTTTGTTATGTTCATTGATGATTTCTCAAGATATTCATGGATTTACGGTCTTAAAGTAAAGTCAGAGGTTTTTTCTACTTTCAAGAAGTTCTTAGCTATGGTTGAAAATGAAAGTCATTAAAAGATCCAGATTTTGAGAAGTGTTAGAGGAGGAGAGTACATGTTAAGAGAGTTTAAGTCTTTTTTAGAAGACAAAGGTATCTCTCATCAACTCACTATTGCTTACACGCCAGAATAGAATGGTGTTGCAGAGAGAAAGGATAGGATACTTGTTGAGATGATGCATAGTATGATGTCATCCAAAAGGCTTTCTCCCAAGTTTTGGTTTGATGCAGTACATACAGCTAATCACATTCTGAATAGGTCCTCCACAAAAGCTTTGAAGGTCATTACACCTTATGAAGCTTATTATGAGAAGAAACCCAATGTGAGTTACTTCAAAGTTTTTGCTTCCCCAGCTTATGTTCACATTGAGAAGAAGGATCGTGGTAAGCTTGATGTAAAAGCCATTAAAGCGGTCTTTATTGGTTATGCAATTGAAAGCAAAGGATACAGATTCTATGTTCTAGATACAGGTGATATCCTACTCTCACACAATGCATATATTACAGAAAGTCAAATTTATGATAAGAAGGAAGAGATTCCACAATTCATAAAGGCAAATGACTATGCATTTTTTAGAAAGAATTTGGATGCTTACATTCAGCCATACAAGGGGGGTGATGAGCCTTCTCAAACCCTAAGAGATACAGGTGAAGAGAGAATTTCATTACCTATACCAGTACCTAGTCCATCATCCGTACCTCTTGAAGTTCCAACCTATGAGGTTGGAGAAGGTTCTAGAGTTCCAGAAGAAAGAGATACGGAAGAACCAAAAGAAATACCACCACTTTTTAGGAATACACCAAAGTGGTTATATCAAACTTGGAAGGAGAGTGGTATAAAGGAATACACAGGAAGAACCAGAAGTTAGACAAAGAGACAACAAGGAGACCAGGTAAATTATGTAGAATATTTTGAGGATCATAATATTTTAGCACTTACTTCAGATGAGAATGAACCAACTAGTGTTCAAGATGCACTACAGAGTGATATGATTATCATTAGTTCCAAGATTCAGTTTCAAGTACAAAAATGAGTGTATCTACATGACATAGCAGAAATACATTGAGAAATTATTGGAAAGGTTTGAGATGATAGATTCCAAGCCTATGCAGACACCCATGGATGTTAATGTGTTATTACACTCAGTAGTAGATTCAAAACCATGTGATGCTACACTATATAGTCAAGCAGTTGGTTGCTTGATATATCTATATAATACACATTCGGACATTCAATTTGCATTTTCTCAAGTATACTCATTCATACATAGTGAGCTCAAAATTCAGTGGAAATTAGTTAAGAGATATTTGCAAACATTAGAAGTTTTGCAGGTTATTAAACCTTGTACCATTGTGACATTGAAGGGGGGATTGTTGGAATCAATGTCCAACAATGGTCCAAGAACTCAGAAGCTGATATTATATGGAGCACTCTCTATAATTCTTGTAGAACAAAAGGAGCTAGGCACCGTGGCTACATCGTAAGCCTCCCAAAGCTCCCACAAGAGTTCAATACCCATCAAGTGTAGATCGCAAAGCGGCAGTATATGCTTTTAGATCTTTATGAAAATCATACATGCATCGACTGGGATAAAGCGTAGCTTTTTTTAATGAATGCCGATTCCGCAAGAGATTGCTTTTGGAGCAATTGTATGATGATCACGTTTTATTGGTTTTTACTTGTGCTTTTCAAGAGATACTCTAGCTATAAAAGAAGGAGCCATCCTCATTGTTTAGTATCACTCAAGTCTCTCAAGTGCTCAAGGCTAAGGAGAAGGAGGTGATCAAGATCTTGGAGAAGATCTTTGGAGGCGAATTTGGAGGAGGAGTTCTCACACTCTTGGAGGAGTTGTGGTCTACATCTTGGTGATTATTTGGAGGAGATTCTGCCAACTTACCATCAACATCCATTGTTGATTTACAGTGAGTAGCAAGTCTATTTCTATTCTTACTTGCTAGGTCACTCATTTCTTATTTAGGTTGATTAGAATTTGGGTTTGTTATAAAACAATTCTAAATTGTTCGTATTCTCCATATTCTCTCTCACACACACACACTCTTCATACCTCTTAGGCGCACAATCTCTTGTATCTAGTTCCTATTTGTGCCAGTTTATATCATACACACACATTGTAATTTGACATTCATATATAAGTTAGTGTAGGTGAGCCTGATAGCTTACCGTTACACTTGAAATCTCGTCTATTCACTCTCTATCTCTCACGCATCTATTTTTGAGTCTTAAGGTGTATATGTTAAGGTTCATCTGTTGGAAGATCCTATAAACCTATGATTTATTATTATTGGGGCCTGTACCACTTCCAATATATGGTATTCAGACCTTAGAATACCAACAACCTCTTCAGTTCAGGGTTACTCTGAAATTGAGCCTTTTTCCAAGTAAATTGAATGCTTTGTAACAAATATGGAATCATATCCATACCTTTCTGGTTGTTTCTCGTCTCTTGTTGATCTTCTAGGTGCTTGCTTGGAGCATTCTCCAGGCTCCTACATCTTTGCTTTGCCTCTTGACTTCCATAGTTTGTCATCCTTTTCCCTTTCATCTTGGTCATCATCTGTATCACTTCTTGGATCGTGGACCTATGTATCATGATTGCTTCCTATTTGATGAGAATCAGAATCAAGATCATATGGTAGACTCACCTTTTGTTTTTCTTCATCATACCAAGACCTGTGTTCTTCAAACACAACATCCCTACTTGTAGTGAATTGCTTGGTTGAAGGATTATAGAACTTGCAACCTATCGGAGTTGAGTCATAGCCAATAAACACTGCCTTTGTTGCCCTTTCTTCTAGCTTACCGCTTATTTGTGATGGTACATGAACATAAGCTAAACAACCAAACACCTTGCAATGTCCAAGACTAGGTTTTCTTCCACACCATGCTTTATAAGGAGTCATACCTTGAAGTGATTTGGATGGTAGTCTATTGACAAGGCACACAACAATTGAAATAGGCTCTGCCCATAGATAATGTGGCAACCTCTTCTCTTCAAGAATTGTTCTAGCTGATTCAACCAATGTCTTGTTTCTCCTCTCTGCAATTCCATTCAGTTGAGGAGAGTACTTGGTAGTCACTTCTCTTTTGATACCTTTATCCTACAAGAACTCATCAAAATCTTTGAAGAAGTATTCTCCCCCTCCATCAGATCTAAGCTTCTTGAGTGATCTGCGTGTATGATTCTCCACATGTGCTAGATACTTTTTTAAAGCAATCAAAACACTTCATTATTACTCATGATAAAGTACAGAATAGTCCATCTACTATTGTCATCAATAAATGAGACATAACACCTTGATCCTACAGATGAAGGTTCTTGACTTGGTTCCCATACATCTCTATGTACTAACTCCAATAAGTTGTTGTGGATGTAGCCTTTGTGGTTGAATGGTTGTCTTTGTGCCTTCCCAATCTGACATGCATCACATATGTTGATCATCTGTTGCTTTGATATGTTTGGCAGTCCTAGAATACTTTGTTCCCTGCATATATCTTTCAAAGCTTCTCACCTCTCGCTATCTTCTTGAAGCATTGACATGGATCTTCCACAAAAGCTCCATGTTGGGTGAACCTAACTTGCAAGCCTTTTTCAACTACTTGGCTTACACTTATTAGGTTCTTAGTGATAGTGGGAACATAGACCTTGCTCATAATAGTTGTCCAACCATTGGAAGTTTTGACATTACCAATCTTCTCCACACTATGCTTTGTATCATCCCCTATTTGAACTTCATTTCTATGCTTTGGACTTTCCAAATAAGATAAGAGATCTATGTTGCCTACAACATGATTTCAACATCTTGAATCCACGTAGAATAAATGATCATCCTCTTTACCTTCTTTGTGGCTTAGATTCATCAAGAGCAATGAGCCTTCATGTTGTTGATCTTCAAAATAATTGTTGTAGTCCCTTTTGTTATGGCCTCCATTGTTATTGTTGAAGTTGTGTCCACCTTTGCCTCTATTGTTGCCATATCCACCTCTTCCACTTCCTTTCTGGGCCTTCCCATTGAACCAACAATTTTGAGCTGTGTGGTTTGTCTTATCACAAATGGCACAAGGTTGAACATTCTAGCCTTCGTTCTTGTCATGCTTTGGTCCTTTCTTCTTCCCTTTCCACTTGCTCTTGCCTACAAAGTTGGCTTGGGAAGTCTCCTCTTCATCTTCTCCCTTCTTCTTGCCTTTCAGCTTCTTATCCTTCTTATCTGCATATAGAGCACTAGTTGAATTACCATGATAGGAGTTACCTTGCTTTATGATATTTTTGGCCTCTTGATTGAAGAGTTGTCCAAGAAAGATGTTGAAGTCTAGAGTTTGCACATGCATGATGAGATCATAGGCTATGGTGAAAGATTGCCATTGCTTGTCACCTCTTATCCCATTGAGAATTTGAATGATGGCTTTTTCTTCAAACAGCTCTCCAATGGATGCTAATTGATCAGCAATCTCCTTGACATTTGTAAAAAACTCAGTGATGGTTTGTTTTAGACTCTTCTTCATTTGGTTGGACTCATTCCAAAGATGGTTGTTAGTTGCTTTTGTACTAGCAGAAAAGAAAGTTTCTAGGGCATCCCAAGTCCCTTGAGATGTCTTGCATCCTCTAATATGTGGTAATAGAAAATTAGAGATAGAGTTGAGTATGTATGACCTTGCTTGAGCATCCCTTGCACACCAAAATGTGAGCCTATCTGTTTCCTCTTGAGTAGGTCCTCCTTTGGATCTTGGAATATGCATAGCTTCATCACTTGATACAATCCGATATAGGTTTCTTCCTTGCAAATAAGCCTCCATTCTAATTTGTCAAGCAACATAATTGTGTCTATCAAGCTTGTCATCCATTGATGGAAATCCATCTCCCATCTTGAAGTTGCTCTAATACGAGTGAAAGAAGTTGGAGAAGCTTAGAAAGATGAGTTGTCAAGTGGTGAAGTTGATCCAGCAAAACAGCATAGGACCATCCCTAGCTCTTTGGATATGTAAAGTATACCTTGGAAGCTTGTGGTTAGTACAATAAAACCCAATATGCACTTTGGAACATCAACAAGAACAAGTTGATGCAAAACAGATAACTTGCACCTTTACTAGCTCACAAGAACTTTCTAAAAATGAATAGAAGTTGTGACTTCAAACACTTAGAGCAGCCATCATAATAACAATTCGAAAAATTCCTCTTAAGGGAGTGTCATACATAGTTTTGGCATGCTATAATTCATAAGAGCCCTAATTTAAATGAACTATACAAGGAGCAGTACCTTAACATTGAACTGGTGTCATCTCAAAATTTTAGGGAGTTGTAGAGAATGACCCTGAGACTGAAAATCTTCAATATCTCTGAAAGTAATGAACCAAATGATTTGAAAACTTTAGGCATAAAATAGATAGAATATGTTTCTAATGCGACCTTAATCACTGGAATTGGATCTCTGTAGAGAGAGCAACACTCTTTGCAAGTTGACTGAATGTGAGGCAGAAAGAGAACTAAACTAAAGTGGCAACAAGAAATGAAACAAGAAGTATATGTATTGCTTCAAATGATCATCCTACTTAGTGTAAAAATTTTGTGGAGTTTTTATATAGATTCTTGAGTACATGGCTACACCTTTTCTTTAAGAATTTGAATTCTGAATTAGGCACATTTCTACATTTAGATTGATTGGAATCATTTCCTACAATCTAGAAAAAGGGAAATTTGAAATCACATCTACCTTTTCATTGATTGATTGAGAATCAATCCCAACCACTTCTAACTCTTGACTTTGAGGCCTTTTACTTTTTCCTTTTACAAAGTTAAATGCTTTGCAACTTACATAAGAGGGTGATCCTATGATTAAACTCTCAATACAACAAGTGAATGCAAATAAAACTCTACAAGGAGTATATGTGGCATCTGAAGATCATGTCCACCTCAAGCATAATGAAAGCTTATTGTTCCAACAAAAATCACCCCAAAAAATGCTTCAAAAGTAGGCTTTGAAAGCAAAGAATGAAGCTTTGAGGGACCAAAACATGTTCAAGGTAATGTTAACATTAGTCTTTCCCCTTCTTCAGACACCACAAGAGTATAGCTCAATGGCAAGAGATTGCCATGGTTAAGCGAGCTTTGGGGGGAACAATATAGAGATGGGTGACCTCCTGAGAAGTATCGCCAACCTCAATCTTCCTTGATCGTTGAGGTCCTCCCTTGCACACAGCCAATGGTGCCAATGGTGACTTCAGTGACTTGGATGACAAGGTATGCCAAGGTCTATGCCTTGGTCGCCACCTTAGTCATAAGCCTTGGAGAAAGCCTTGGGTGGGTGGGCAGGTGCTTGCTTCGCTCACACAAAAGGAACAAAGCTTTTGCATCCAAATTCTATAATACTAGTGAAGTATTTGGCGATGCACCACAGTGTGGTATCCTTCTCGAGAGCTCCACAACGATATCCTCAGAGTAGAAAATCGAGCTCCAAGTGCCGTACATGGTACTCTGCACGGAGGCTACAGAATACGTAGAAAAACACAGTACATAGGGATCACAAACACAAACTTCTTAGGTTTTACAAATGCAATTGGACTTATAGTCTGTGGCTAACCAAGCCGCTATATGTTTTTTTAAAGAACATATACAAAAGTGTCCGATGGCCATATGGCCTTTCACATGGACACTAACTGTAATAGAAAGGTATCAAAATGTATATGCTAATGAACATATGATATAAGGGAAGTGTAATGGACTACACATAGATAGTGTAAGCTCAATGTATGCTCAAGTTTGTAGCTCAATCTTCTCGGAATGACTTTATCATCCCATGAATAAAACCATGTCTATTTATACTCACACTTTGAGTTTGAATTTGAATTTTCCCTCACCAAAAAGTGATCCTACAATTTAGGGACTTGATTGATTTGAATCCTTCACCAAATAAGTCATGGGTTCACTCTTTGATGCTTGAGCCTTTAGTCCTTCAAGATTTCCTAGAATCCAATCATTGACTTGAATCTATTCAATTTGCTTCCATCCAATGCCTTTGTCATCATATATGCACATTGTTGATGAGTTGATACATATGAGAGTTGTATCTTCTTACTCATAATCTTTTCTTTGACATAATGGTAATGAACTTCTATATGTTTCGTAATGGCATCATAGATAAGGTTAGGAGAAAGATGTAATGAACTAATATTGTCTCCAAATATATGTGGAGTTGAAGTGTTCAACCCACAATCTGAATATATCCACATAGCTTCTTGTGTGGCATTTGCAAGTCCTCTATATTCTGCCTCTATTGACGAAAGAGCAATTGTGGGGTGCTTCTTGGAAGATTATGAAACCAACTTTGTACCTACAAAAGTGAGATAACCAGACTTCTCCTATCATCTTTAGAGCCTACCCAATTTGCATAAGAAAACAATTTAACATCTATATCAGATGTATATGGATAGTACAACCCTTCATTGATTGTGCCCTTTATATACTTTAGGATTCTCTTGGCTACATCCATGTGAGGCTTGCTTGGAGTGTGCATGAACTAACTCAACACACTTACTCCATAACATATATCTACTCTAGTTAGAGTAGCATAATTTAAGCTTCTAACTAAACTTTGGTAGCTAGTTATATCCTCAATGAGTTCACCTTCATGAGAACCTAATTTCAGATTTACCTCCATGGGTGTACCTACAACCTTTCTATTTTCCATCATGAACTTAGAGAGCATGTCTCCAATGTACTTTCTTTGTGTGAGGAACATAGCTTTCTCTGTATATAGCACTTTCAAACCTAGGAAGTATGTGAGCAAACCAAGATCACTGATCTTGAACTCCTCCTTATTTGAGCTTTAATATTCTTGATTCCATATGTATCACTTCCCATAATGATTATATCATCCACATATAAACAAAGGTATATGACTTCTGAATGATTCCTCTTAATGAACAGTGGAGGATCTGCTTTGCTTACAATAAAACCTTTATCTTGCAAGTAAGTGACAAGTGTATGATTTCAAGCTCTAGGAGCTTGCTTTGAAACATACAAGACTTTCCGCAACCAGCACACATGTTTAGTGTATGATTGATCTTCAAAACCAGGAGGCTGAGCCATATATACCTCCTCTGATATCCAACCATTTAGAAAATCATTTTTAACATCCAGCAAAAGTATCTACTGAAACTCCTTAGAGAATTCCAAGATGTATTTTCCAGGGACTACCAGGACATGAAAGGTATCGACCCCATAATTTACCAACAACAAATAGTGCTACAACCTGATGCCAAACCAATTCGGCAGCCTAGCTACCATATGAACCCACACTATGCACAATTAGTTAAAGAAGAAATCGATCACCTCTTGAAGGTTGGTTTCATCATTCCCATCGAACATGCTGAGTGGATATCACCTATCATTATTGTTACCAAAAAGAACAAGCAACTCTATATATGCGTAGACTACTGTAAATTCAACAAGGCCATCACACTAGATGTTTTTCCTCTTTCGTTCCTTGACACTATGCTTGATGATGTAGTTGGATGAGAAGTTTACTCCTTTCTTAACGGATACAGTGGATACAATCAAGTGTGAATGTCTACTCTTGATATACCTCAAACTGCTTTCATCACTTCATGGGGAGGCTTTGCCTGTACAGTGATGTGGTTTGGTTTGCGTAATGCTCCGAGAACCTTTCAATGATGTATGCAATATATTTTTTCTCCTTACCTGACCACCTTCACGAGAGTGTTTCTCGATGACTTTTCTGTTTTTGGTCGGAGAGTGGACCACTTGACTTGAGTTATGATTATGCTTTATTAAGTGTCATGACTATAGACTTTGCTTGAATCTGACGAAGTTTGTCTTTTCTTTTTAGTGTGGGAAATTTTTGCGACATATTATATTGGCTCAAGGAATTCAAGTTGACCCGAACAAAGTAAAAGTGGTTTTAGAGGCTCCTGCCTTGAGTAATGTGAAGGAAGTTTTTTGGTTTTTATGACAAATATGGTGGCATAGTCATCACTTATGGTGGCTGGCCCATCTTACGATGCCCTTAAAATAAAATAATTGACCTTTCTCCCAAAGACTTTCACTGGTCATTGGAGTGTCAGCTGGCTTTTGATCGATTAAAGACCTTACTGACTCAGGCCCCTATTTTGCAAGCACCTAACTGGGAACTCCCCTTCCATGTTTTTTTGATGCTTCTGATATCGACATTCGTAGTGTTCTCACTCAGTGATAGGTAAGTGGTATAAACCGTTTTATTATGCTAGTAGATGACTCATTAGTGCAGAAAAGAATTATTCAGTGATAGAATGGGAATGCATTGGCTTGATCTATTCTATCAAAAAGTATCATCACTATTTAGGAGGCCGCAAATTCACGTTCCATGTGGATCATGCTACTCTGCTTTATCTTGTTTAGAATCAGGCCGGTATTGGTAGACTCGCTAGATGGGTTCTCAAGTTGCAAGAATTCGATTTTGATATAGTCCATCGACCAAGTATCCACCATATGTTAGCCAAATTTCTCTCTTGGTTGGATTTTGGTGAATGATAAGATGCCATGGATATGCACCCTCCCGCTATCTATATGGTGCAACCAGCTAGTACGATGATACTATGGAATTTTGCCACCACATATTATGATACTCTACTCTTTTCTAAAGACCGGACTCTTCCCAAATTGTTTATCACTGTCAAAATGCCAAAAGTTAGTTGCTTACAATAAATGGTTTACTATTATAATCCATCAATTGTATTATTATGACCTTTTCTGTGCTTGGCTCCATTGTGTTCCTATCCACAAAGTGCCTGCAGTCATGGTTTCTACTCATTCTGACCCCATTGGTGGACACTTCTCTATGGATCTCACTTTATGTAAAGTATTACAAAGTGAGCTGTGGTGGCTCACCATGATTAAAGATGTTGAAGAGTATGCCCTTATATGTGATCCTTATCAAAGGATTGGTTAGCTCATTGTAGCTAAATATTTTCCCTTGGAGCTTGTAATGCCTTTGGAACAATTTGAAAAATGGGGTTTGGACTTTGTGGGTCCTATTTCACCTCTTATAGTTTCTACTAACAATAGATATATTTTAACATGCACTGACTATGCAATCTGATGGGAATAGGTGTGGGCTTTGATGAATGCTACAACTATTTCAGTAGCTCGATGTCTAACCAGGGAAGTCTTTGCACGTTTTGCAATGATTTGATTAAAGCTTTGATGAATGAATTTACTCTTGTTCATAAGTTTAGTACGTCTTATTATCCATGGGCAAATGGGTTAGCTGAGAGCATTAATAAAACTTTACTCATTATGCTCCGAAAGTTAATTCAATTTTTTGTGGAATGTTGGGATCAGCTTATACCTTCAGTGTTGTGGGCTTATCGCATTGCGTACAAAGTATCGACCGAATTCACACCTTTTAAATTGGCTTTTGGACTTGAAGCTATTGCACCCATGGAATTGGTGGCTCCAATCCTTTGCATCACCATCAAGAACAAACTCTTACCGAAAGAATTGGTTTACCACCGAGTTGATGACCTTCAAGCTTTGGATGAGACCCGTTTCGAGAGTTTCTTAAAATTTGTGCGATTCTGAGATTGCAACCGGAGGAGTGTCGACGACACCCTAGATGAAGCGGCTACCTGTTGTGATACCAATTGTTGGAGTTAGATGTCTGCAAAAGCACGTGAACAACACAAGGAGGAAGAAGAAGCTTGGAGCACAACACACAATACTGAATGTATTACCACTAGAATGTACAAAGATAAGTAGCCCGTTAGGGCAATAGGCGTATATACAAGCCAAGGGAAAAAAACCTCCTAAAGAGGGAAAAAAGTGCCCCGGTGGTCCTAGAGTGTTCACACACATCACTACCTAAATATATCAACAAATGTGCTTGGTCTTTGCATGATAGATCGGATTCTTAGCCAATGCAATGGTACTCTAACCATCACTGAGAAAATGAGGTACATGGTGAGGAAGACCCATATCACAAGCAAGACATGAGTAGTAAGAACCATCTTACTATTCTTCTTGTATGACAGGGTTTATTTACTAAGTAAAGTAATGCTTGGTGATCCACAAAAAATTTAAACTTGTTAGCCAACAAATAGTGTCTATATTTTTTTTACTGCAAAGACCATGCCTAGACCTTCTCTCTCAGTCGTTGTGTAACTTTTTTCAGCTTGATTCAATTGTCTGCTTGCATAGGCAATAGGGAAATCCATATTGCTTCCTTCAATAGGTTGTGCTAGCACGCATCCTAAGGCAAAATTAGAAGCGTCAACATGTACATGAAATATTACATCCCATTGGGGTGTCTTTAGAATTGGTGCAATGACTAAGTTGAGGTTTATAGGCGTATATACAAGCCAGGGAAAGAAACCTCCTAAAGAAGGAAAAAAGTACCCCATCAGTCCTAAGTGTGTTCACACACATCACTATCGAAATATATTAACAAATCCCCCATAGGAGTGATGCAGTGAACAAGGAGCTAGCACTCATGTATAAGGAAGTGAGAACCTATATGAAATCAATCCAAAAAAGGAATTAAGCCCAAAGTTTTGCGGAAAGCTTCAAACTTCTCCCTAGGTAGAGCCTTTGTGAAAAGTTCTGCAATGTTCTCCTATGTGGGAACATATGCCAAATTGATCCATCCAGTAGAGAACCTCTCCTTGACATAATGATAGTGCACTTCAATGTGCTTAGTGGGAGCATGGAACATAGGATTCCTTGCAACTACCAATGTGCTATGACTTTTAGTGAAGATGGTGGTGGCAGAAGATTGACCAACACCCAAATCAGCAAAAGGGCATGTGAGCCACACACACTCAACAATCACTATGAAAGCTTCCCTATACTCAGCCTCAGAAATAGAAGTGGCCACAATAGGCTACTTCTTGCTCAACAAAGATATGCAGGAGCTACCAAGCATGAAGCAAAAAACACTAGTGGACACACTAGTGTCATAGCAATCAACCTAGGCAGACTCAAAAAAAGCATGTAAATCTTGTCGTAGTTACCCCCCCTTGGAATAAAACAATCAAGTAGTTGGGTACCACTCAAGTAGCAAAAGATGTGCTTAACCGCTTGGTAATGCTTGACACCTGGGAAATGTATAAATCTGCTCATATGAGAGACAAAAAATTTAATATCAAGTTAGATAATGCATAAGTAAATCAAGCATCCAACAGATTGTTGATAGAGAACAACATTAAATACATCTCCACCATCATGAAGACTTAACTGTGAACCTCTTTCCATAGGAGTAGCAATAGGTTTGCACTCTTCATGGCCAAAACACTGCAATAATGTGTCAATATTTTTTTTTGCCACAAAGCTATTCACCCATCAACCTGCATAAGATGAATGCCCAAATAATGATGCAAATGCCCCAAATCTCACATCTCAAAAGAGGCATGCAAATCAGCCTTAAAATCAACAATATGCTTATCACTAGGACCAATGAATAGCATCGCATCAACATATACACCACTGATCAAAAGCACATCATTTTCATTCTTAACATATAAGGCGCTTTCAATTAAAGTGTTCTCAAAACCATGTGTGATCAAGTAGGCATGTATCTTTTCATACCAAGCAGGTGGTGCTTGCTTCAAACCATATAATGACTTTTTCAACTTTCACACTTTGTTTTCATGCCCTTTCTCAACAAAACCATGAGGCTGAAATACATACATTTCTTCATGTAAATTACTGTCCAATTGATGTACACTCCAACCATGATGAGCTACCAGTCCACAAATGCTATGAACGGTAGTCATTTCGCATGTGGGTGAAAAGGTCTCATCAAAATCAATGTCTCTTTCCTAAGAATAACCTTTTGCAAGAAACCTAGCTTTGTACATCAACTAATCCATCAAGCTTACATTTCAACTTGTATACCCATTTAGTGCAAATGTCCTTTTTGCCTAGAGGCAAATCACATAAATACCAAGTACCATTGTTCATAACAGCATGATATTTTGATTTCATGAAAACCATCCAATTTTTTTAATTTTGTGCTTCATCATAAGAAATAGGCTCATTCTCATCACAAAGACTAGAGGCTGTCATAACATAGCAACCTGATGCAAAAGAAGCATTATGAGAGCCTAAACGAGTATGATATGATAGAGGTGCATCTAATTTGCTATCATTTGGAAATTGATCATCATGTGAAACCTGTAAAGGACGAGAAATTGCATCATTTGGACCAACACTTGAATGTCCACCTGTAAAAAGAGGCACCAAAGTGTCATACATGTCTCTTGTGCTAACTGATGTCTCCTTAGTACATGAAAGTAATGGTTGAATTGCATCTTCCACAAAAACAACATTAGAGCCAACCAAAATGTGTTTAGTTTGTGGATGATACAAACAATATTCTTTGTTTTCAAAACTATACCCAACAAAAATACATTTTAGTGCTTTATCATCCAACTTTTTGTGTTGTTGTTCAGGCACTAATGCATATTCTAGACAACCAAAGACACATAGATGAGTAACAAATAGCTTGCGACCATTCCAAGCCTCATATGGAGTGATAGACCACAATGCTTTGGTGGGATACTAGTTAAGTACATATGTTGCACACATAACAACCTCAAGCTAGAAGCTATGTGTAAAGCCTTATTTTTTACCGTACGCCTTTCCATCTCCATGAGCGACATGTTCTTCCTTAAGCAAGTCCATTCTGTTGAGGTGTATATAGCATTGTACACTGATGTTTTATCCCAGGTTCAACCAAAAATGCATTAAAATCAGAAGGCATGTGTTAGAAGAAGTAGTTTTTTGAAAGGAAATTATTTGTAAAATGTCAAAAATTTGTAGAAATGTTTATACAAATGATGTAAAATTGAGGAAGAGTCTTCCTCATGTAAATTAGAATCATATGTATTTTTTCTAGAATTTTTGGAAGCTCTTTGATAGCATATTTTTAGATTAGAATGGGAAAGGACCAAAATTCAAGTGTGAAAGAGGACACTTGAAAAAGTATAAAAGATAATTTCCTCTATTTTGAGAGGGTTGGTTGTATTATTTTTGCTATCCAAGTAATGTGAAGAGCTCTCTTGCAATAATCATGTTTTCTCCTTTCATGATCTTTTTTTTATTTGTTGAGTCTATTCTTTGTGTGATCCATGGAATTTTCAAGCTTCAGTTGTGTATTTTTGAGTAAGAGGTATGAAGAGAGGTGATTCTCAGTGTATTGAGTAAGAAAGTGCAGAAGAACAAAGCTGGAAATGGAAATTCTCAGTTTTCACAGAATCGCAATTGTCTCATCTGTGTGATACAGGTACCGTTTTTGAAATTTGACTTCATAATTGCATTCTACTATGGAAATGGCACACTTTAGGCACAAAGATCATTGAAAATGCTGTTGTATAACAAAACCCTAGATATTTCTCTCCTTCTTCATAATTTCTCAGAAAAACAGTCATCTTAACCCTTATTCTTGGATTCCATTAACTAGAAGGGGCTGTGGTCTTTGTATACTTCCGGATTAACAATTTAAAGATGTGTAGTTGATCCTTTGTGCTATAATGATTGGAGAGGACAACTCCAAAGGATAACAACAAACATTTTTCGGCGCTGTTGCCGGGGAACAAAGCAAAAGCTTCATTGAAGTTTGGACCTTGCTGGATCTTCCATTGTTGATGGTATTTGAACACATTGAAAAGGTACTACTCTATAATCAAGAAAGAAAAATTGAAAAGGTAGGTTTCTTTGCTTGTCTTTTGGGAAAAGAAAGCATGAGTTGACCTTTTGGAATAAAGAAGTTGTGAAATTCTTGCAAATTGATAGTTGCTCATACCTTTTAAGAGTAAAGTGCAGGTGTGTGGAAAACATTGAATCAAGATTGTTAAAGGGAAGGTAAAATGTGACTATCTTTGCATATGTAGAGTGCGTTTTGACTAAGTACCAAGCAAATTTGTTAATCTTGGAAAAGATGACATGATTGCAATGAGGAAAGTCAAGTAAAGTAGCTATGTGCAAACTGATAGATCCATTCGTTTATCCAAGGTAAAATAATAATCTTGAGAAAAGATTTATTTGCCTCTTGAAAAAAAAGGTGTTTGAGTTTTTCTTTGCATGAATTGATACTTGTACTTCTTAAGCACATATTTTCTTGGAAAGCTCTACTTCCAAACTGATTAGATTGCAAGCATAAAAGAATATAACCAATCATGAAACAAAAGATCAATGGATCTTGGAACAAGAAAACCCTAAGATAAGTGTTTACCTTGATTTAGGGTTCAAAATACTAAAAAAATTCATAAAATTCATTAAAAATTCAAAAAAATTTCTTTTTTCTTACAGTGTTGGACAGGAGGATTGTTGTTTGAAAGTGGAGGGGGAATAGTGAAAGAAAAAAAAAATCTAGAAATTGAAAGAAAATAAAAAATATCTAGAGTAAAAGTTGCTATTTAATTTTTTTCAAAAATTTCTTTGAATGAGCTTGGTGATGTATAATTGCAGGTGACAAGTGATCTAGAGTTGGTGAAGAACATTGGAGAAGACCAGAAGGGAAGAAAAGTCAAAAAGTGCAAAAGCAGGAAGTTCAGAGAAAAACACGATTCTCATCACAAAATCACGATTTTCAGTAAGATAAAGAATTTGACTTAGTTGCACTATTGGGTACTGAGGTAAGTGATTTTAAAAGGTTTCATAAGTTGCATGAGTAAAGGAAATCAAAATTTCAAAATTTTAGTAAGAATTGAGCATCAAGTGATTAGATTGGAGAATTGGGTACAGAATCGCGATTTTCATCAGTAGAATAAAGAGAGCAAATTTTGTTGGAAGGAATACGAATTGTGAATTAAAACCACAAAAGTGCTAAGGGACAAGAATCATACAGTGAGAAGTTAAATTTTGTGAAAATCACTGACAATCGCGATTGTCTGAAGACTATAAAAGCCTGAAATCTCATAAAATTATTCATTTGAGTGAGGGAGTGAGTGCAGAGAGCATTGACAGAAGCGCGACTTCCAGCAAACATAAAATTTTTGAACAATGGTGGATCAGCCTACAAGGTAATCTTCTTAACATAAAGATTTTACATATTTTCAAGATAGAAGTACTGAAAAAAACTCAAAAATGCATTAAAAAATGGAAAACACAGAATCACAACTTTTTTTTTTTAATTTTTTGGTAGAAAAAATCATTGTTTTGACAAAAGTTTTTTATTGCATGTCATTATTTTTCTAAGGTGCTTCCATTAGAGTAAGAAGATATCAAAAAACAAAAACAAAAAATTTACAAAAATTTTGACAGAATCGCGATTCTGTAATCAAACACACAATCGTGATTCTGTAATCAAACACAACATCGGAATTCCTAGAATACGATTTTCATAAGAAAATCGTATTTTTTACGATTGTGAGCAATCACGATTGTCTGAGAACAGGATCGTGAAAATCACGAATTCCTTCACATGATCGTTTAAAAAAAAAACACGATTCCACTCACAGAATCGTGGAAATCATGATCCCCTTCACAAAATCATGAAAATCATGATGTCCTTCACAGGATCGTGAAAAAACACGATTCCATTCACAAAATCATGGAAAACACGACTCCCTTTACAGGATCGTGAAAAATACGTGAAAAATACGATTCTATTCAGAAAATCGTGGAAAACACAATTTCCTTCACAGAATCGTGAAAAAACACGATTCCATTCACAGAATCGTGGAAAACACGATTCCTTTCATAGGATCGTGAAAAATACGATTCTATTCACAAAATCGTGGAAAACACGATTTCCTTCATAGAAGCATAAGAAACACGATTTCTTTCACAAAATCGTGGAAATCACAATTCTATTCACAGGATCGTGACAAACACGATTCTCTTCACAGAATCGTGAATTAGTTGGATGATTTTGAGATCTGGTAATAAATTGTTCACACCTGATAAACAAGAGTTAAAAAGGAAGGAGATAGAACTAGTATTAGGAGATTTACAAGAAAAGGATTTAGGACAGATAGATAACATGGAAAACCTAAATGAAACAAATGAAGCCTCTGAAACTAGTGATTATAGAAATATTCTCAAGTACATGTATACAAATAGGTTTGGAACCTATGTGTATCAAGATGGTATGCATAAGTTTCTCATTAGGATGAGAAACTTAGAAGTTCCTTTAAATATAACACCAGTAGCACAATTTAAGGATGGAAGATATGAGGATGAACAGGGATGTGTATACATATTTTCACAAGATCCAGAAAACTCTAATGATTTAGGGCAATGTGCAGATAAGAGACCTTGGGAACAAAACCTAGGGCAACCAGACTTGCCAAGACAAAATGAAACTCACGCTAATATTGAAAAACAACAAGGTAGGAGAGTACACACTTCCCCAAATCCTTTTGAAAGAGAAGCAGAAGGAATGAATGATTTTCCTATTAGAAGGAGACATCAGTGGCAAAACCATGGAAGAATGCTTAGGCCCTATCAAGTAGCTAAATGCATGAAGAATCAATATGAAGGGTACTCTGATCCTCATGCCCATGCTGTAGAATTTAGACAATTAATTAGGACAAGAAGTAGAAGATTATAAAGTACAATTTGAAGCATTTGGTCTAACCCTAACTGGACCTGCATTATCCTGGTTCATTCCATTGAGAAAGGAAATGTATCCAGATATTGAATCCTTCCTTGAAGCCTTTATAGGGGAATTTTCAAAAAACAGAATTAAACATAGTACAGCTACCTTGATACATAGTTTCAAACAACAAAAAGATGAAAATGTCAGAGAGGCAGCTAGGAGATTCAAGCAATACATTGATAAATGTCCAAGAGAAGAAGTACCATCAATGGTAAGACAAGTGTCTCTATTCATAGAAGGATTGAGAAGTGCACAATTAAGAACCTTAGTGTATTATAGGAGATGTCCTGATCTAGGAGCATGTGTGAAAGAGGCAATAGACTTAGAGGATAACACAGGACAAGATTTATTAGCATTTGACTAGCCAAGAACAAATGAAGATAAAATTCCACCAGCAGAAGAATTGGCACAAGCTATTGCTAAAGCCCTAGAAGTTAACACCAAGACAAATTTGATAAACACTAGGATAGCAACCAATAAGAAATGCTATAATTGTGGAGAAAATCATTTGGCTCAACAATGTCCTTATCATAAACCACAACATTTGAAAGATAAAAAAACACTCAAATACTGTACCTTAGAAAGAAAATGGACAAACCATACCAGAGAAGAATGCTTATATAATAAACAACCCATTAAAGAAAGAGAATATGTGAACCAACACAACCTACAAAGAGAATCTGGATTTGCGGAGCAACCAAGGCCTGTACTTGGACAACAACCACCATTACCAACAAATGTAGTACCAGTAAAATACACACCAATAGAAGAAGAAAGCTCAAGACTCAGATCATCTTACAGAGAGGATCATCATTGGAATGAAGGATATCAGGAAGATTGGGAAGGATATGAACAGAGGGAACCAAAATTGCAAGTCTTGGACTTGGGAAACGGGAGAATTGAAATGGACACAACCACATTCATGTACATAACTAATAATTACATGTCCAATCAGAAACCCCAATTCAAAGGAAGTCTAAAGATAACTTGTTATAGATGTGGGGGGGAACATTTTATTAGAGACTACCCACAACCTCCTACACTAAGAATAGAAGGAGCCTATTGCAAGGATTGTGGTAGGGAACACTTAATAAAGGATTGCCCAAGAAACCCTCAAAAACAACAGAACACATCTAGTAACATACCATTGAAAACATTTAACATAATGGAGCAAGAAGAATTGAGTGACCATGATCAAGTAACTGTAAATGTTATAACAAGAGCACAAGCTAAACAACAAGAAACAACAAAGGAGACACACACACAGGAACATAAGAAAATTCCATTTTCAAAAGAAAAGAAAAACAGACAAAAAGGAAGATGAGAAAGAAAGACGAGAATGGGTAAAAATTTGGAAGAAGAAACCATGGAATATTCAAACAATAGTCAACCACAAAATACACAAACTCAGGAGGAAAAAAAAAATTCACAAAGTCTGAAGACTCTGATAAAAGCATACAAAGAAAGAATACAAGATGGACCCAAATAATACACATCATGTAATGTCATATCCTATGCCAGATTTAGAGGATGAAAGAATGCAAAGATGTAAACAAATCATACAAGAAGCACAAATTCAGATTGGGGAAATAGACAATCACCAAGCAACAATTGAAGGGACAAATGTAACAGAAAGCAGGAAACATCTTGATCAGGAAGATATTTCACAAATAACCTTCCAAATCAATTTAGACAAACACTGTACAATTTTATACCACACCACAATGGAGGAGATAGTAAAACAAAATCCTCATTTACAACGCAATATAAAAAATTGGGAAACAAAGTCAAAGAACCTAGATCCACAACAACAAGAATTGGAAGAATTGGTGTACATACCTATTGATAAAATAGGAGGATACTGTGAAGGAGAAGAAGGGAACTCAACCTTGAAAATACAATTTGGTAATAATCATGCTAAGGCCATATTAGACAGTGGATCAGGAGTGGCTATCATGACTAAACAAACCTGAGAGAAATGGGGAAAAAATGAGTTAATACCCACTAAAATGAGATTACAACATGTAGATGGACACATAGAAAAACCCCTCGGAATATGGGAAAAGGTAATTGTGGAAATATGTGGAATAGAGATAGACCATAATTTTGCCATAGTTGAATTCCCACAATCCACTTCATATGAAATTATCCTAGGAAGACCATTTATGAGACAAATGCAAATTGTGCAAGACTGGGGTAATGATTGTCTATATCTTCAAAGCAAAGGAAGGATAACTAGAGTAAATTTAAGAAATGGTCAATATTGTGATATGTCCCCTCAGGAATGGTTCAAAGTACATCAAAATCAGGAATTAAGTGAAGAATCAGGGATTGAAGATCAGAATGAGACAGAACCATCAATTTGGAAATGTAATGTGATAAGGAATCTCACAGATAAAAAAAGGATGTTAAGAAAGGGAGATTGTCTAGGAGAAAGGAAATCACAAGATGAAAAGCTACATACCACAGAAATTTAAAGATGAAGAATTTGAGCCTTATGGATGGAATCAGATTTTGACCACAATGGATTTGGCCAATGATGAATATGTGGGAGTGAAATTTCAAAATGAAGAAGGATATGATATTTTTCATATAGGAATACAAATGATCAAGGTGTCAAAAACAGAGGAAGATCAAGAGGAAAAAATAATTTTAAAAACTGGAAAAACACAATTCCTGGAAGAAGTAGAAGCTGCAGATGCTATAAAAGACAAAATCTCAGGAAAATATAGAAAAAACAAACACAAAGAAATAGAAGAAGAACGAGAAGTTGAAAAAAATAAAAAAATAACAAACAAAGATCAACAATTTGATATACCTTCAAATTTCAAGACCTATGAAGTAGAAGACAGACTACTTCTAAAAATAGTAACTTAGATCCTTCCTTATTCATCAAAAGGGATCACAATGAGGTTATGTATCTACGTGTATATGTAGATGATGTTATTGTGATAGGTGATAATCTAAATGGCATTCAAAGGATCAAGAGGCACATGCAAGAGGAGTTCAAAATCAGTGACTTAGGTGAGCTCACATATTTCCTAGGTATGCAAGTGATTTATACAAATGAAGGGATGTATCTCACTCAGAGAAGATACATTGAAGACCTAGTTCTCAAGTTCAAAATGGGGAACACAAAGCTTGTAGGTACACCTTTGGAGATGAATCATAAACTTAGTGTTTATGAAGGTGAGAAAATTGAAGACCTCAAAGAATATCAAATCTTGGTAGGTAGCTCGATATATGCTACTCATACAAGACGAGACATATCATATAGTGTGGGAGTGCTTAGTCAGTTCATGCATTCACCTAGAAGGCCACACATGGATGCAAATAAGAGAGTACTTAAGTATCTCAAAGGTACGATCAATGAAGGTATATTCTATCCTTACTCTTCAGATTTGGATATCAAAATTTATTCAGATGCAGATTGGGCAGGAGCTAAGGATAATAGAAGAACTACCTCTGGTTACTTAGCATTTGTAGGTTCAAAGCCAGTGTCATGGAGCTCCAAGAAGCAACCAACATGTGCTTTATCTTCAAGTAAAGCAGAGTATAGAGGTTTGACCATAGCAACTCAAGAGGCAATATGGTTAAAAGCATTGTATACAGATTCGGGACTTGTAAGTTCCAAACCTCATCTACTTGGAGATAATGTAAGTTCCATGCATTTGGCTACAAATCCAATTTTTCATGCAAAGACAAAGCACATAGAAGTCCATTACCACTTTGTAAGAGAGAAGCTTATGGCAAAGTAAATTGACATTTCATTTGTTCCTACTGAGAAGAAAATAGCAGACATGATGACAAAGGAACTTGATGGGATAAAGCTTTATAGATTCAAAGCTATGGCAGGTATTCAACCTATCAAAGAATGAAGACTCAAGCATATTTTAGCTTGAGGGGGAGATGTTGGAACAATAATCTTTCATTATGCTTAAGGTGGACATGATCTTCATCAAACTCATCATTGGAATGATGCCACATATACTCCTTGCATTCACTTGTTGTATTGAGAGTTTGATCATAGGATCACCCTCTTATGTAAGTTGCAAAGCATTTAAATTTGTAAAAGAAAAAAGTAAAAGACTTAGAAGCCACAAGTTAGAAGTGGTTGCGATTGATTCTC
Source organism: Ceratopteris richardii (assembly GCA_020310875.1). Taxonomy (NCBI): domain Eukaryota; kingdom Viridiplantae; phylum Streptophyta; class Polypodiopsida; order Polypodiales; family Pteridaceae; genus Ceratopteris; species Ceratopteris richardii. The sequence goes on along the minus strand of CM035414.1, from coordinate 17,045,234 downwards.
AATCAATCAATCAAAAGGTAGATGTGATTTCAAATTTCCCTGTTCCTAGATTGTGGGAAATGATTCCAATCAATCTAAACTTAGAAATCAGCCTAATTTTGAATTCAAATCCTTGAAGAAAATGCATGGCCATGTACTCAAGAGTCTATATGAAAACTCCACAACATTTTTACACTACTTAGGATGATGATTTGAAGCAATACATATACTTCTTGTTCATTGCTTGGTGCCACTTCAGTTTACTTCTCCTTCTTCCTCAAATTGAATCAAGTTGCAGAGAAAGCTGCTCTCTCTATAAATCTCCAAATCTAGTGATTAAGGTCTCATTAGAAATATATTATTGTGTAGTTTTTGCCTACAAATTTTCACATGATTTGGTTCATTATGTTCAAAGATATCAAATATGTTTAGTTTCAGGGTCATTCTCTGCAACTCCCTAAAATCTTGGGATGACACCGGTTCATTGTTAAGGTGATTTCTCCATATAGTGCATATAAATTAGGGCTTTTATGAATTATAGCAAGCCAAACCGAAGCTTTATCAGAGTTTGGTGGGTAGCCTGATTTATGCTACATTAACAAGACCTAACTTATCATATGCAGTTGGAGTTCTATCTCAATTCATGCATTGTCCTAGAAAGGAACATTGGATTGCAGGACAAAGAGTACTCAGGTACATCAAGGGCACACTTAAAGAAGGTTTGTATTATGATTTTACTTCAGATACAAGATTCAAAATATACAGTGATGCAGATTGGGCAGATAATTCTGATGATAGAATATCAACACATGGATACTTGTGTTATGTGGGAGATAAGCTAATTTCATGGTGCTCTAAGAAGCAACATACAGTTGCTTTATCATCTACAGAAGTAGAATACAAAGGCATGGTAGAAGCTGCAAAGGAAGTAATATGGTTAAAGACTCTTATGAAGAGTTTCGATATTGTTCAGAGTACTCCTATCACTTATGGAGACAATATGAGTTCTTTATATCTGGGAGCAGATCCTGTATTCCATGCTAGAACTAAACATATTGAGATTCAGTATCATTTTTTGAGAGAGAAGGTTGTTGATAAAGAAATAGAAGTTATGCACACTCCTACAAAAGATCAACTTGCAGATATGATGACAAAAAGCTTGGATGGACCAAAGTTGCAGAGGTTTAAAGATATGGCTGGAATAAAGAAGATGCAGGTAATCACAATTGATGATTGAGGGGGAGCTGTTGGAGCAGGACAATCAACAATTGGTGATTATGAAGCCTAGAAGTGAAGATATGAAGAAAAGTTTGAAGTCCAAATGAAGAGAAGGTTCAGGGAGCAAAGTTCTTTAAAACATATGTACATTAGTTTTGTAAATACTTCAATATACTTGAAGTAATGACGAATCAATACTCATATGTATATATAGATACGTGTAGATGGTCGTATTAAGAATATAGAGATGAAATATAGATGAATAGATGATGAGTATTGGATGTATCATCCATCAGATGTATGAAGAGTTGAATAGAAAGAATGTTCAGAGAATTGCGCGTCGATCTTTTCTCTAGTTCTCCTTCTGTGTTTGATTTTATTAGAAATCCTTTTGAACACATCTAAGTCCATAGTTAATCTATCTATGGTTAAAGTTTGAGAGTCCAATTCCAAACACGTTGAGAGAATTTTGTGTAGGAACATCTATATGTGAGAAAGTGTTGAGTGTCTTCTAAAACAAGCGCAATTTTGATGGTCAAAGAAATGGTTAGTTCTCAGTGTACAGTGTAAATTTTTACACAAATGAGGAGTCAAAATCTAAGTTGAAAGGTAATCTATCTATGGCTAAAAGCATTCATTTAAATGTGTTCTAGTTTGGGAGAACCATGTGTTCGAAGTTGTAGGTATCAAAGTCGACTCTACAAGAAGGCAGTTTCAGACATAGGTAGATTGTTTAGATCATTTCTCATAATTTACTTAAGCTTTTGAAGTGATTTAACTTGGAGGAGGTGCGCAAACTCTCGGCGACATATTCTACAAAGTTTCATCAGAAACTTTACACAAGTGATTAGTCAATGAGTCAATAAAGTGCAGCAGACTTTTCTGTGAAATGACTTTCTTCACAGTTAGTTAAAATCTTGACAGTTTGGTGCTTGTCTTCCAAAATTGGTTGGAGTTTAAAGTTATTCTTGATATAGAGGTGGTCTAACATCAAGGATAGCTTTTTTCTTTTGGAGATTAACACTCTCCATCAAGGAGATGGTACCAATTATCCATTATGTTATTATATGATGCATAATGTATTGGTTGCAAAAGGACTGTGGAATATTGTGCAGGGTGTTGAAAAATGTCCTATGACACCTGCAACTACAGTTACTGAAGCTGATGCAGATGGTGATGAAGGTAGTGATATTCTTCTTATTTTTGTTCGTTCAGTGGATCTTGTTGCACCTACTATAGAGCAACTTCAATGGGATGGCAGAGATGCTCATGCACATGCATTGGTAGCCTTGTCTGTCAAACGTGCCATTATTCCCCACATTCACTCCTACAAAACAACAAAGGGTGTTACAGATACATTAACCACTTTATACCAAGAAAGGAATGAGGCTCGTGTTGCTTACCTCCGAAAACAGTTTGAGAGTGAGCACATGAATGAAGGAGATTCCATGGATAGTTTTTTGACAAAGATCAAAGATTTGAAGGAGCAGTTGATTTCTACTTATCAAGTCTTGCCTGACAGTTCACTTTTGCAGATTGTTCTGAATGGTCTTTCAGATTCATATTAGACTTTTGCTTCTACTCTTCGATTGATGATGAAAGTCAATCCAAATGTCTCAACATTTGAGGAGGTAGTCTCTATTATGTTGCAAGAAGATCAGTCTAGGCAAAACAGGTCCATTATGCATGTTGCAGATCAAGCTTTCTTGGCTAGTCAGAAGGGCAAAGGAAAATGGAGCTCATCTACTAGTAAGAAAAAACCTCCTAATTCTACAGAATCAAAGAAGGAGGATAGAGATGAGAAGAAAACACAAAAGCAAAAAGTTATTTTGCAAGTACTATAAAGGAAATGATCATGTCATAAAGAGTTGTCCAAAATTGGCTGCAAAAGACGCAAAGAAAAAAGAGGTTGGAATGGTTGATGTAGAAGCCTCTACACCCAAAACAAAGTATGTTCATCTTGTGTAGAATGAAGAATGGGCATTTACTATTGTTTGCAGTTATGACCCATCTTCTCATGAAAACTGTATGTTTGCAATAGAGTTACGTGTTTGGTACTTTGATAGTGGGGGACCAAACATATTACCTTGCAACACAGTTTCTTCACTTCACTTGAGCGTGCCCCTACAGGGAATACTGTCACATGCACCAACGACTCCTCTTATCCTATCATAGGAGTTGGTAAGATCATTTTGACTACTATTGATGGTAGTTCTTTTCTATTTTTGGATGCTTTATTTGTGCTAGGTATCAAGAAAAATCTGTTACCAGTTTTTGCATTAGCCAAGATAGGCTTCATTCTAAGATTTGTTGATGAAAGATGTACAATTCATGATCTATCAAATGGCAATGTTATTATTGCTTCTAGCATTTTATGTCATGGGCTATATGAGCTCATAGATTATGCAAAATCCATGAATGATTCAACATGTGCAGTTTATGATTCTGAGGCTATGTCAAATGCAAAGCTTTGACATGCATTCTTTGGTCATCTGAATTTTGCTATTTGCTATACCTGCAAAAATTTGAAATGGTGTCCTCTTTGCCCAAACTTGAGGCACTTGGTAAACATGTATAAGAAGACTATATTTTGGCAAAATCTAGTGTTCCTTCTTCCCAAACGATGGTTTAGTTCAAGCTAGTCAGAAATTGCAACTTGTTCACAATGATGTCTATGCTCATATGTAGACACCTTCTTTTGGGAACTACCTTTACTTCGTGACTTTCATTGATGATTTTTGCAGGCATGCATGGGTGTATCAACTAAAAACAAAGTCAAAAGTGTTTATGTGCTTCAAATAATTTCTGGTTTCGGTTGAAAATGTGTTAGCATTTAAAATGGGTACCCTCCATTCTGATCGGGGGGAAAGGATATATGCCTTTTGACTTTAATGCATTTCTAGCTGAACGTCGGATAAGAAATCGGTGTAAAGTTCCATATACACCTCAAAAAAATGAGTTGTTGAAAGGAAGAACATGTCACTCATGGAGGTGGTGAAGTGTATGGTCAAGAGTCAGGCTTTACCACATAGTTTCTAACTTGAGGCTATTATTTGTGCAACATATGTACTTAGTAGGTGTCCCACTAAATCATTGTAGTCCATCACTCCATATGAGGCTTGGCATGGTCACAAGCCATCTGTTGCTCATCTGCATGTCTTTGGTTGTCTGGCATATGCATTAGTGCCTAAACAACAACGTAGGAAATTGGATGATAAAGCAGTGAAATGTATTTTTGTTGGGTACAGTTCTAAAAGCAAAGGCTATCGTCTGTATCATCCATAAGAAAAACGCATTTTGGTTAGATGTTGTTTTTGTGGAAGATGTTATTCAGCCATTACTTTCATGTACTAAGTAGACATCAGTTAGCTCCAAAGATATGTATGATACTTTGTTGCCTCTTTTTACAGGTGGCTAGTCTAGTGCTGATCCAAATGAGGCAATTTCTTAGCCTTTATAGGTTCTGTGTGATGATGTAGATCATTCCATTTCTAATGCAGATTTACATGGGCACTTGTTGATGAGAGAACTAATATAGAGGAGGCAAAATCTATGTCTGAACGGCTAGTGCAGACTTTATGAGATAGCAAATTAGATGCACCTCTATCATAACATACTCATTCAGGCTCTCATAGTGCTTCTTTTACATTAGATTTCTATGTTATGGCTGCCTCTAGTCTTTGTAATGAGAATGAGCCTATTTCGATTGATGAAGCACAAAATTTTGAAAATTGGATGGCTGTTATGCAATTAGAATATGATGTTATTATGAAAAATGGTACCTGGACTATATGTGACTTGCTTCCTAGCAAGAAGGAAATTGGCACTAAGTGGGTATAGAAGTTGAGGTGTACGCCTGATGGAGTCCACCAGTGGTTTTTGTTTCATGCTTGGTAGCTCATGCATGTCTTGGTTGAGCAAGAAGCAGCCTATTGTGGCCACTTATAGTTGTGAGGCTGAGTATAGAGAAGCTTTCAAAGTGACTATTGAGTGTGTGGGGCTCAAATGTCTTATGGCTAATTTGGGTGTTGGTCAGTCTTCTGCCACCACCATCTTCATTGATAGTCAGAGCACATTGGAAGTTGTGAGGAGCCATGTGTTCCACACTCGCACTAAGCACATTGAGGTGCACTATCATTATGTCAAGGAGAGATTCTCTACTGGAGAGATCAGTTTGGCATATGTGCCCACATAGGAGAACATTGTAGACCTTTTCACAAAGGATTTGCCTAGGGAGAAGTTTGAATCTTTCTGCAAAGCTTTGGGCTTACTTCCTTTTTTGGATTGATTCCACATAGTTTGGCACTTCCTTATACATGAGTGCAAGCTCCTTGTTCACTGCATCACTCTTAAGGGGGATTTGTTGATATATTTAGGTAGTGGTGTGTGTGAACACACTAGGACGGTTGATGCACTTTTTTCCCTCTTTAGGAGGTTTTTTCCCTGGCTTGTATATATGCCTCTAACCACAATGGGTCATTTATCTTTGTACATTCTCTTGGTGATACATTCAATATTGTCTGTCCTGCTCCAAGATTCTTCTTCTTCCTTGCTGTTCGCGTGCTTCGGCGAACGTCAAACTCTAGCATTTCACCGATTGAAAAAGTGTTTGAAGTGCCTACTTTGGATGCTCCCAAAGTGAACTTGGAGATAGAATTTTAACTTTGAACCTATATGCCTGTAGAAAATACTCTAGCCAACATATATACATAAAAATAATCAAATTTGGATATCATATAATACGTTTTCAAAGGGGTAAAAAATGCCCTCTTTCAAGATTTGGACTTTTGTTCTCTGTGATTAACTTTTGACTATTGAAGAAGAATTCTCATGTCAACTTGTGTGGTTAGTGCATCCACCTTCAAATGAGAGTACTTGGGTTCAAAGCCCATCTAGAAGAGATGCTCTTCAAGTTTTGCTACCAGCGAGCGGGAAGAAAACACTTGTTAAATCTATATAAGAAATTGCTCACGAATCAATAGGCAAGCAATCTGCATGGCAAGATGGATAACAGATCCTCTTCTTGTTAAAGATGTCCTGGGGTCAAATCCTAGTGCCAAAGCTCATGCAAATCTTAACTTACCTCTTTTTATCCTTCTCCAAAAAAGGATATCGACTATTTAGAGGAAAAAAATGCTCATAGGAAAGAAGAAATGGTGTCAGATATCTGCAAAGAAGAAGAAAGATAAGAAAGATCTTCAAGATTCCTCCTAAGCTCAAGGTCACCATGGAAGCTCCACCATGTCTCTGATACCAATGAAGCATGGTGATGACCACACAGAGAGATGAGTCTCTTTTCCTCCCAACCATATGCCTCTATATATAGCTCTCTCCAAGGGACTATCCACTATAGTAGGTAGATACTAATCATCCAAGTGTTGGTGATGTAACTACATGTGTGCCAATTTTCCTAGTTAACTTGACTTAACTCAACTGGATGCTTTTAGAAGGATCTTGAGCTCTTGGGGTAAAACACTCTCCCACATCTCTCATAGGACTTGAACCCAATACCTCTTCCTTCTTATCCATGAATTAACCACTAGGCCAAGCACCTTTTCTTGTCTAAAGAGTATGAGCAACTTCACTTAAGTCTACTCTTGAGAGTTCTGCCCTAGACTTGAATGAACAAATGATGTCCGATCACAGATCCATCTCAACCTACCGGACCCTCATGTCATAAACTTCCTTTATAACACCTATTTAAAGTTGGTGACATACTATGATACCAAGTGTTGGAGTTCAAGGTTTGCGGAAGCACACGAACATCATAGGGAAGAAGAAAAAAGTTGGAGCAAAACACAATAGAGAATGTATTACCAAGTGAACGTACAAGAGATGAGTGACTTGTTGGGGTTATAGGCATATATACAAGTCAGGGGAAAGACCTCACAAAGAGGCAATAAAATGACACGATATCTTAAGTGTGTCCGCACACATCATTATCAAGATATATCAACACATTAGCTTTTGGAATATGATTAGGTTATTGGTTAATCTGAATGGAATCACCATGCCCCCATTCCATCGCAAAGATATTTTCATGTTGATTCTCTTCAGCAATAGGCACTTGATTATAGCCCAAGAATCCATCAAGAAACTATATACTTCGTGACTAGCTACACTTTCTAGCAAATGATCCGTGATTGATAATAGATGGCTATATCGTCTAGTGGCTGCCTTTACCTTTTTGAGGTTAATGCAAATTCTAAGTTTTCCATTCTTCTTTAGGACAATCACTATGAGTGAGACCCAAATTTTATGCTTGAGTTCATACATGAAAGTGGCTACTAATAATTTATCAATTTCCTCTTTGATTTTCATAGAGTATGTCTCATTGTAAGTACAAGGTCTCTGTTTGGATGGTCAAGAATATGGTGCCATTGGTATACGATGCGGGCATATGTCTGGATCAATCCCTTTTAGGTCCTCATATGTCCAAGCAAGGGTATTTTTGTACTATCATAAGAGGTGTATGAGATCATCTTCGCGAGAACCAACAAGTTGTTTGCTATGTAAAAGCACCCTTCTTCATTTTTTTCAATTGTTATGACCACTTTCTTAGTATCTTATTTGTTTTCATAAGTTTCTCCCATCTTCTTTTCACGTTTAGGCATTGTATCAATATTTTTTCCTTCCTCAACCTGATATTTCTTAAAATGCTTAGGCCTTTCAAAACTTTCTATTTTGGATGACTTATTACTAGGGAGATTGTTGGGTGTGTGTAGAAGTGCGAGAGACACACGAGAAGCACACACAAGGAGCACAAATGAAGCAAGACACACAGAGAAGATGAATGCTGGAATAGCTCTCTCTATTGACGATGAACTGAACTAAAGTAAGAGCTGAATATTATCCCTAAGTACAAAGTACCACCACATATGAGTAAATCATGTATGTGGTAACATGGGGAAAAAACCACTAGCGAGCACTAGAGTAAAAAGTGCCCATGTATAGGGAAAGGTTCACATCAAAGCTACTCGAGGAACACATAAGTGTAACAAACCCCCCTAGAGCGAATGATGTGAACACATAGAGGGAGTGATAGATCAGCCCCCACAAGGTAACAAGCCTAAAGCTTTGCGAAAAGCTTCAAACTTTTCCCAGGGAAGAGCTTTGGTGAATATGTCTGCCACATTATCTTGTGTAGGCACATATACCAAATCAATATGTCCTACATGAAGCCACTCTCTCACATAGTGATAATGCACCTCAATATGTTTGGTCCATGCATGAAACACTGGGTTTCGTGCAATAGCCAAAGCATTCTGACTATCAGTGAGAATATGCGTAGCAGCAACAATCTCCATGCAAAGATCCATCAATAGGCATCCCAGCCATATACACTCCATTGTAGCTGTGAAAACTGCCCTGTACTCAGCTTCACAACTCGATGTCGCCACTGTAGGTCGCTTCTTACTCAACCAAGATATGCATGAGTGTCCAAGGAAAAAAGCAATTGCCACTAGTGGACACGCGAGTATTATAACAACCAGCCCAATCACTATCTGTAAAAGCATGCAAGCATGGCTAAATATCTCTTCCATAAAAGAGACCTAAGCTCAAAGTGCCTCTAAGATATCTAAACACACGTTTTGCTGCTTGCCAATGCTTAGTGCCAGGGCTATGCATGAATCGACTCAGCTGGGAAACTTCTTAGCATTTGACGAATTTTTAGCCATAGGCATGCCGGATTCCTTCTTCTTTTCATTGCGTTTAGCAAGCTTCCTACATTCATCAATAGTATGACCAGCCTTTTGGCAATATTTGCATCTCTTCTTCTTTTGCAAATTGGCATCATTAGAGGAATGAGTGGAAGAGAAAGGTTGAGGCTTTGGTTTTGATGAAGTCAAAGTTGAACCTTGTCTCTCAAACATGCCATTATTCCCCACATTCGCTCCTACAAAACAACAAAGGGTGCTAAGGATACATTAACCACTTTATACCAAGAAAAGAATGAGGCTCGTGTTGCTTGCCTCCGAAAACAGTTGGAGAGTGAGCAAATGAATGAAGGAGATTCCATGGATAGTTTTTTGACAAAGATCAAAGATTTGAAGGAGTAGTTGATTTCTACTTATCAAGTCTTGCCTGACAGTTCACTTCTGCAGACAGTTTTGAATGGTCTTTCAGATTCATATTAGACTTTTGCTTCTACTCTTCGATTGAAGATGAAAGTCAATCCAAATGTCTCAACATTTGAGGAGTTAGTCTCTATTATGTTGCAAGAAAATCAGTCTAGGCAGAACAGGTCCATTATGCATGTTGCAGATCAAGCTTTCTTGGCTAGTCAGAAGGGCAACGGAAAATGGATTTCATCTACTAGTAAGAAAAAACCTCCTAATTCTACAGAATCAAAGAAGGAGGATAGAGACGAGAAGAAAACAGAAAAGCAAAAAGTTATTTTGCAAGTACTATAAAGGAAATGATCATGTCATAAAGAGTTGTCCAAAATTGGCTGCAAAAGAGGCAAAGAAAAAAGAGGTCGGAATGGTTGTTGTAGAAGCCTCTACACCCAAAACAAAGTATGTTCATCTTGTGTAGAATGAAGAATGGGCATTTACTATTGTTTGCAGTTATGACCATCTTCTCATGAAAATTGTATGTCTGCAATAGAGTTAGGTGTTTGGTACTTTGATAGTGGGGGAACCAAACATATTACCTTGCAACACAGTTTCTTCACTTCACTTGAGCCTGCCCCTACAGGGAATACTGTCACATGCACCAGCAACTCCTCTTATCTTGTTATAGGAGTTGGTAAGATCATTTTGACTACTATTGATGGTAGTTCTTTTCTATTTTCGGATGCTTTATTTGTGCTAGGTATCAAGAAAAATCTATTACTAGTTTTTGCATTAGCCAAGATAGGCTTCATCCTGAAATTTGTTGATGAAAGATGTACAATTCATGATCTATCAAATGGTGATGTTATTATTGCTTCTAGCATTTTATGTCATGGGCTATATGAGCTCATAGATTATGCAAAATCCATGAATGATTCAACATGTGCAGTTTATGATTCTGAGGCTATGTCAAATGCAAAGCTTTGACATGCATTCTTTGGTCATCTGAATTTTGCTAGTTTGCTACACCTGAAAAAATTTGAAATGGTGTCCTCTTTGCCCAAACTTGAGGCACTTGGTAAACATGTATGTGAAGACTATATTTTGGCAAAATGCAGTGTTCCTTCTTCCCAAACGATGGTTTAGTTCAAGCTAGTCAAAAATTGCAACTTGTTCACAATGATGTCTATGCTCATATGTAGACACCTTCTTTTGGGAACTACCTTTACTTCGTGACTTTCATTGATGATTTTTGCAGGCATGCATGGGTGTATCAACTAAAAGCAAATTCAGAAGTGTTTATGTGCTTCAAATAATTTCTGGTTTCAGCTGAAAATGTGTCAACATGTAAAATGGGTACCCTCCATTCTGATCGGGGGGAGGGATATATGTCTTTTGACTTCAATGCATTTCTAGCTGAACGTGGGATAAGAAATCAGTGTAAAGTGCCATATACACCTCAAAAAAATGGAGTTGCTGAAAGGAAGAACATGTCACTCATGGAGGTGGTGAAGTGTATGGTCAAGAGTCAGGCTTTACCACATAGTTTCTAACTTGAGGCTATTATTTGTGCAACATATGTACTTAGTAGTTGTCCCACTAAATCATTGTAGTCCATCACTCCATATGAGGCTTGGCATGGTCACAAGCTATCTGTTGCTCATCTGCATGTCTTTGGTTGTCTGGCATATGCATTAGTGCCTAAGCAACAACGTAGGAAATTGGATGATAAAGCAGTGAAATGTATTTTTGTTGGGTACAGTTCTAAAAGCAAAGGCTATCGTCTCTATCATCCATAGGAAAAACACATTTTGGTTAGATGTTGTTTTTGTGGAAGATGTTATTCAGCCATTACTTTCATGTACTAAGTAGACATCAGTTAGCTCCAAAGATATGTATGATACTTTGTTGCCTCTTTTTACAGGTGGCCAGTCTAGTGCTCATCCAAATGAGGCAATTTCTTAGCCTTTATATGTTCCATGTGATGATGCAGATCATTCCATTTCTAATGCAGATTTACATGGGCACTTGTTGATGAGAGAACTAATATAGAGGAGGCAAAATCTATGTCTGAACGGCTAGTGCAGACTTTATGAGATAGCAAATTAGATGCACCTCTATCATACCGTACTCATTCAGGCTCTCATAGTGCTTCTTTTACATTAGATTTCTATGTTATGGCTTCCTCTAGTCTTTGTGATGAGAATGAGCCTGTTTCGATTGATGAAGCACAAAATTTTGAAAACTGGATGGCTGCTATGCAATTAGAATATGATGTTATTATGAAAAATGGTACTTGGACTATATGTGACTTGCTTCCTAGCAAGAAGGCCATTGGCACTAAGTGGGTATAGAAGTTGAGGTGTACGCCTGATGGAGTCCACCAGTAGTTTTTGTTTCATGCTTGGTAGCTTATGCATATCGTGGTTGAGCAAGACGCAGCCTATTGTGGCCACTTCTAGTTGTGAGGCTGAGTATAGAGAAGCTTTCATAGTGACTGTTGAGTGTATGTGGCTCAAATGTCTTATGGCTAATTCAGGTGTTGGTCAGTCTTCTGCCACCACCATCTTCATTGATAGTCAGAGCACACTGGAAGTTGTGTGGAACCCTGTGTTCCATGCTCGTACTAAGCACATTGAGGTGCACTATCATTATGTCAGGAAGAGATTCTCTACTGGAGAGATCAGTTTGGCATATGTGCCCACATAGGAGAACATTGTAGACCTTTTCACAAAGGATTTGCCTAGGGAGAAGTTTGAATCTTTCTGCAAAGCTTTGGGCTTACTTCCTTTTGTGGATTGATTCCACATAGTTTGGCACTTCCTTATACATGAGTGCAAGCTCCTTGTTCACTGCATCACTCTCAAGGGGGATTTGTTGATATATTTAGGTAGTGGTGTGTGTGAACACACTAGGACGGTTGAGGCACTTTTTTCCCTCTTTAGGCGGTTTTTTTCCTTGGCTTGTATATATGCCTATAACCCTAATGGGTCATTTATCTTTGTACATTCTCTTGGTGATACATTCAATATTGTCTGTCCTGCTCCAAGATTCTTCTTCTTCCTTGCTGTTCGCGTGCTTCCGCGAACGTCAAACTCTAGCATTTCACCCATTGAAAAAGTATTTGAAGTGCCTACTTTGTATGCTTCCCAAAGTGAACTTGGAGATAGATTCTTAACTTTGAACCTATATGCCTGTAGAAAATACTCTAGCCAACATATATAAATAAAAATAATCAAATTTGGATATCATATAATACGTTTTCAAAGGGGTAAAAAATGCCCTCTTTCAAGATTTGGACTTTTGTTCTATGTGATTAACTTTTGACTATTGAAGAAGAATTCTCATGTCAACTTGTGAATTCACCTTTGTGGTTAGTGCATCCACCTTCAAATGAGAGGACTTGGGTTCAAAGCCCATCTACAAGAGATGCTCTTCAAGTTTTGTTACCAGCGAGCGGGAAGAAAACACTTGTTAAATCTATATAAGAAATTGCTCACGAATCAATCGGCAAGCAAGCTACATGGCAAGACGGATAACACATCCTCTTCTTGTTGAAGATGTCCTGGGGTCAAATCCTAGTGACAAAGCTTGTGCGAATCTTAACTTACCTCTTTTTTTCCTTCTCCAAAAAAGGATATCGACTATTTAGAGGAAAAAAATGCTCATAGGAAAGAAGAAATGGTGTCAGATATCTGCAAAGAAAAAGAAAGATAAGAAAGATCTTCAAGTTTCCTCCTAAGCTCAAGGTCACCCTGGAAGCTCCACCATGTCTCTGATACCAATGAAGCATTGTGATGACCACACAGAGAGATGAGTCTCTTTTCCTCCCAACCATATGCCTCTATATATAGCTCTCTCCAAGGGACTATCCACTATAGCAGGTAGATACTAATCATCCAAGTGTTGGTGATGTAACTACATGTGTGCCAAGTTTCCTAGTTAACTTGACTTAACTCAAGTGGATGCTTTTAGAAGGCTCTAGAGCTCTTGGGGTAAAACACTCTCCCACATCTCTCATAGGACTTGAACCCAATACCTCTTCCTTCTTATCAATGAATTAACCACTAGGCCAAGCACCTTTTCTTGTCTAAAGAGTATGAGCAACTTCACTTAAATCTACTCTCGAGACTTCTGCCCTACACTTGAATGAACAAATGATGTCCGATCTCAAATACATCTCAACCTACTGGACCCTCATGTCATAAACTTCCTTTATAACACCTATTTAAAGTGGTGACATACTATGATACCAAGTGTTGGAGTTCAAGGTTTGTGGAAGCACACGAACATCATAGGGAAGAAGAAAAAACATGGAGCAAAACACAATAGAGAATGTATTACCAAGTGAACGTACAAGAGATGAGTGACTTGTTGGGGTTATAGGCATATATTCAAGTCAGGGGAAAAACCTCACAAAGAGGCAAAAAAATACCACGATATCTTAAGTGTGTCCGCACACACCATTATCAAGATATATCAACACATTAGCTTTTGGAATATGGTTAGGTTATTGGTTAATGTGAATGGCATCACCATAAAGCAAAGATGCCCCCATTCCATTGCAAAGATATTTTCATGTTGATCCTCTTCAGCAATAGGCACTTGATTATAGGCCAAGAATCCATATAAGAAACTATATACTTCGTGACTAGCTACACTTTCTAGAATGATCCGTGATTGATAATAGATAGCTATAGTACAAGGTCTCTATTTGGATGGTCAAGAACATGGTGCCATTGGTATAGGATGTGCGCATATGTCTGGATCAATCCCTTTTAGGTCCTCATATGTCCAAGCAAGGTTATTTTTGTACTATCATAAGAGGTGTATGAGATCATCTTCGCGAGAACTCAACAGGTTGTTTGCTATGTAAAAGCACCTTTCTTCATTTTCTTCAATTGTTATGACCACTTTCTTAGTATCTTATTTGTTTTCATAAGTTTCTCCCATCTTCATTTCACGTTTAGGCATTGTATCAATATTTTTTCCTTCCTCAACCTGATATTTCTTGAAATGCTCAGGCATTTCAAAACTTTCTATTTTGGATGACTTATTGCTAGGGAGATTGTTGGTTGTGTGTAGAAGTGCGAGAGACACACGAGAAGCACACACAAGGAGCACAAATGAAGCAAGACACACGGAGAAGATGATGGCTGGAATAGCTCTCTCTATTGACGATGAACTGAACTGAAGTAAGAGCTGAATATTATCCCTAAGTACAAAGTACCACCACGTATGAGTAAATCATGTATGTGGTAACATGGGGAAAAAATCACTAGCGAGCACTAGAGTAAAAAGTGCCCATGTATAGGGAAAGGTTCACATCAAAGCTACTCGAGGAACACATAAGTGTAACAATCCCCCCTGGAGCGAATGATGTGAACACATAGAGGGAGTGATAGATCAGCCCCCACAAGGTAACAAGCCTAGAGCTTTGCGAAAAGCTTCAAACTTTTCCCACAGAAGAGCTTTGATGAATATGTCTGCCACATTAACTTGTGTAGGCACATATACCAAATCAATATGTCCTGCAAGAAGCCACTCTCTCACATAGTGATAATGCACCTCAATATGTTTGGTCCATGCATGAAACATTGGGTTTCGTGCAATAGCCAAAGCACTCTGACTATCAGTGAGAATATGCGTAGCAGCAGCAATCTCCATGCAAAGATCCATCAATAGGCGTCTCAGCCATATACACTCCATTGTAGCTATGAAAACTACCCTGTACGTAGCTTCACAACTTGATGTCGCCACTGTAGGTCGCTTCTTACTCAACCAATATATGCATGAGTGTCCAAGGAAAAAGAAATTGCCACTAGTGGACACGCGAGTATCATAACAACCAGCCCAATCACTATCTATAAAAACATGCAAGCATGGCTGAATATCTCTTCCATAAAAGAGACCTAAGCTCAAAGTGCCTCTGAGATATCTAAACACACGTTTTACTGCTTGCCAATGCTTAGTGCCAGGGCTATGCATGAATCGACTCAACTGGGAAACTTCTTTGCATTTGTTGAATTTTCAGCAATAGGCATGCCAGATTCCTTCTTCTTTTCATTATGTTTAGCAAGCTTTCTACATTCATCAATAGTATGACTAGCCTTTTGGCAATATTTGCATCTCTTCTTCTTTTTGCAAATTGGCATCATTAGAGGAATGAGTGGAAGAGAAAGCTTGAGGCTTTGGTTTTGATGAAGTCAAAGTTGAACCATTCTTGCTTTTCCCCTTTTGTGCGATAGCAAGTGCTTGCGTTCCCTCAATCAAACCACTCCTATTCACTCTAGGTTGCTCTTCTTGCAAAAGAAGAGACACAACCTCATCAAATGCATACATATTAAGATTCCCCTTTGCAATCAAATGGAGAGTAGTAGCAAAGCTTTGAAAAGATTCCGATAATCCTTTCAACAATGTAGAAATGAGTGATGCATCTGGAATAATCTCATCTATGTTTGACAATTGCTCTTTGGAGTCCTTGATGCGTATCACATACACATCCACCAACTCATTTTCAACCATACATACATCTTCAAGTTGCTTCCTCAAGTATGCAACACGTGCTTCATTATGCACTGCATACAAAGAAGCAAGAGTGTCCCATGCATGTCGTGATGTAGAACATGACCGAATGTGTGGAATCACATCTAAGCTTCTCCTGTGTAGGTGGAGAAGGAGAAACCATTGTACTCGAAGAAGAAGCTCCATCTATGACAGTAGACTATGAAGTAGAAGAACCTACGAGGTCTTTGATCTACATCTACCACTATGTTCCAAAGTTGTTTAGCAACAAGAAATTGCTTCATCATGTAAGACCACATCGGATAGTTGGTCCCATCAAGCTTATCTTCAGCATGAAGCATGCCAAACAAGTCATTGCTTCCCCGCCATTTCACTAAGGAACAAGAATGTGACAAAATCTTCACTTCGACGAAAGCTGAAATGAATGCTGAAATTTCAGCTCACAAACCGTCACTTAGATGGCGATTCTGATTGCACGAATGGCTTTGAAATGGGGGTAAAACTTCAGTGTAACTCTAGTTGAATTGTTTCTTGGCTGCTGAAATTCATTGTTCTATGCTCCGAAGTCGATTTGCACTGTTAAAAGTGCGCGTGCACCGCGATGCGAAAAAATGAAACTTGAGAAGGAGCTGAACCTACTCTGATACCATTGTTGGGTTCGTGTAGAAGTGCGAGAGACACACGAGAAGCATACACAAGGAGCACAAACATAGCAAGACACACGGAGAAGATGATGGCTGGAATAGCTCTCTCTATTGATGATGAACTGAACTGAAGTAAGAGCTGAATATTATCCCTAAGTACAAAGTACCACCACATATGAGTAAATCATGTATGTGGTAACATGGGGAAAAAACCTCTAGCCAACACTAGAGTAAAAAGTGCCCATGTATAGGGAAAAGGTTCACATCAAAGCTACTCGAGGAACACATAAGTGTAACAGAGACTAGCTTGCTCAGTTACAATCTCTTGTTCATGGATTTGGAAAATGGCTCTTGTTTTTGCTCATCCATGTTGGAAGGATCAATTAGGATCCTCGTAGCATTCAAGTAATCGTTTTCATTATCATAGGAATATCCATATAGAGACTAGGGTAGTCACTAGTGGTTGATCCTATGTCATTTGTTGAGTGTTGTAACTCTTCACATGGAAATAGCATATTACAAATGGGACCTTCTTCCATGAGATCCACTAGACCCACCAAAAATAAATCCAAGTCACAACCATATTCATCGCAATGATGAGTCAATGTTTGCTCATTCACATCTACTTTGATGACTCCCAAGTTATGTGGAAAACTAAAAGGATCAAAGTCATCCTCTCTTAGATTAGAGGCCACTATGTAATCTAGATCCTCAATTGATCATTCTGGTGGTTGACTTGGGTCTATCTATATTTCCTGCTTGATACAACTAAAGATAAGATATCTCTTTGTGTATCTAGGATGGCTGACTTGGACTTCCACTCTCATTAGTTTGCAAATTTATCTTGTTATTTTGTGTTGAGAAACATGGCCCAAGATACACACAAACCATTAATAAACTTGGAGGTTCAAAAACTAGAAATGACACAATGAAGAAATGAAATAAAATGAACTAAATTATGAAAAGTAAACTCACATAAGAAGCATGGAGCTTGCACCTAAAGGAGAGATCCTCATGGTAGGGCATGAGTGAATGATGAGAGGTGAAATGAGGCCCTCCTTATATGGAGTAGAGGACAAAGTACCTCCTATGTGGGATAAATAGAACTTGCATGAGAGTTTTTGAGAGGCTCTCTTGCATGTGGGATAAAATGGATGCATGTGGATGCAAAAGGGTAGTGCATGGATATCTCAACACCCCCCTCTCTGTGATGAACCTTTTGTTTGCAATGTGGGAATGACATCACCTAGTTCATTGGATTTTTGGATCTATGGACATATGGATCCTTAGACAAAACTTGGACATATGTCATCCAAGTGGGGGACATATAGCATTCCTTAGTTTTCATGGCCATATGGAATCCACATGGTTTTGGTTTCCATGGGAATGTGGCATCCATGGTGTTGGGACATATGGCATCCTTGGGATCTACAAACATATGGGATCCCTAGACATATACTTAGGTGCTTGGGACCCAAGTGGTTTTGTGGGGATATATGGACATATGGGAGCCCTAGACATATAGAAGGGTTTAAAGTCATGAGGTGGGTAGTGCTTTGAATCCATGTGCCTCCTTTGTATGCCATCTCTTGTTCTAGAACGTGAAGAGCCAATCGAAATGCAAATAACCTTGCATCGATTTCGTAAGTTGTCGCATGTGAGGGAGTCGAGCAAAGCACACACTCGTCTCTTGTGATTGTTTGGCTTGAAGATGAGGGAGTTGTTAGCACTCACCTCACAAAGATGAGAAGATGAAGAGCAAGGCTTGCGATATCTCACCTTAGTCGACCTTGCGATGCTGACTTGGAAAAGATAGGCCGAAGCCATTCCAGTCAAACTTCATGTGTAGCCAATGTTCCATGCTCTAGTGGACCATCATAGATGCCCACAAGAAGAAGGCTCTAATACCAGGTGTTATGCACCGACTCAAAGTTGATGGATGAGGTTGAGTGGCGGAAGCATTTTGACGAGATGAGGTTTTTAGAGTACATGTGAAGGCATCTAACAACTTAGGGGCTGATACATGGCCCATCTTGAGTAGCAACCAAGGTGCCAACATACCAATTGACCAAAAACATAGCCCTCATGAGAGCATATAGATCCAACATTGCCCACCATATTGGGTCCTATGTTCCATCCTCGTGGAGAGGAGACCATCCGGATACCCAAGCACTCATGGAAAGGTTGGGGAAGCATTTTCGTTATCAGTTATCTACTTGACTTGAGAACCAAACCGTTGCCAATGCCAGATAAAAAAAAAAGGGCTTAGCGCACATACTTTCTGATATGTCATTGCCATACGATCATGAGACACCCACTCCACATCTAAAACATAGGGAAAACTCAAAATCGGTTTTAGGAAGAGCCGTCTTATTTTGAGTGTGGCCTTCGTGCTCACCTACATAGCACAACAAAAGGGAGTCTCGTATGCACTTAAGAAAAAAAAGAGTAGGTCGAAAGTTGGAAGTTAAAAAAAACAAAAAAAATGTATGACTAGTTTCAATAGCATGGCAAAATAGTGGCAAAATAGATTGAGAGGAACAATGAAAGTTCATTGCCACATTCGAGAAAAGAATAAGTTCTTTTTTTTTTCAAAAGAAGTTCGAACTTGAAATGGAGAAAAGGAAAGTTATTGCGGCCCATCACTTGCACTATAACATTTTTGTCTTTGTTATGGCTTAGGTCAGTTAAACCCACTTGTAACCAAGTCTCTTTCAGTTGTAATCTTGTCTAACCCTTGCTTTGTGGGATACGAGGGGTTCCGTGGGTGCTATGCCCATTCACTTGTACAGTTGCAATTTCAAAGTTAAAGACCGGGGGAGTAGGCTTCGGCTGAACCTCCATTAAAAAAAAAAAAATGTTTTTGTTCATTGCCACATTCGAGAAAAGAATAAGTTCTTTTTTTTTTCAAAAGAAGTTCGAAGTTGAAATGGAGAAAAGGAAAGTAATTGCCACCCATCACTCGCACTATAACATTTTTGTCTTTGTCCCAAGCCGCTTGGTTGGGTGGTTGGGCCTTTCGCCTCTTGAGGCGGGGGCGAGGGTTCAACCCTCATCGACAACATGTAAGAGACATGTTAACATGGAAACCTTGTATTGTGGTTGATGTGCCACCGTTTATCTTGCTACGCGGTAGATGTAACCGCAGTCTAATCCATCTATGTAAACCCCTGCTCTTGTGGGATAAGGGGGGTCCCATGGATACTATGCCCTTCCTTGTACAATTGCAATTTCAAAGTTAAAGCCTAGAGGAGTAGGCCTTGGCTGAACCTCCATTTGTAAAAAAAAAAAAAAAAAAAAAAAAAAAAGGAAAAAAGAAAAAAAGTCTTTGTTGATATTCTATTATTTTAGTGGTTGAGTCTTTGGTCTCTTGAGGAAGATGTCCAGACTTCAATCCTCAAGCTGAACATGTAATGGCTTTTGTCAGTCTAAGCCCTATTTTGTAAAATCTAGAGTCTTACGGATACTATGTCCATTCACTTATAGGATCGTTCTTTCAAAATTAAAGCTCAAAAGAATAGGCGAGAATAGCTGCTTACCAAACTTCCATTAAAAAAAAAAAAAAAAAAAAGACAACCTTCATTTGCATGCCATGTGCAAGAAGCACTCGCAAAATATTTACTTAAAAATTTTTAAAACTAGATTCTCATTTCTATTTTAATTTAGGCAATCACTCCATTCTCAACGATTAACAATTTTGACTTACTCTTGGAACATGGATTGCAAATTGCAATCTACCCGCCTTCTTATCATCATCATCCATAACTCAGCCTTCTTCTCAACAGCTGCTGCTCGTTTCAGCGGCATGAACAACCGAATACACATAACGCACAGTTGTCTCTCCGATGGGCAAGATCTATTGTTTAAGATAGCAGGACAACCATCTTGTAGTTCGCCACTAGACAGTTCACATATGCTGGTGAACGCACGGTTCACGAGAATGGCAGAGCTTCTTCCTCGTCATAACCCCCGGCCCTCATAAGAGGTCTTGTGTTATGATGTCACGAAGAGAGCCATTCACGTTCTTCTTCTTCTTCACCTTCACCTTCAAGAGTACCGTGTTAGCAACGTCATATATTAAAAACAAGCCTTGAACATGCATCAGACTGCAATCATAACAGCTTACATGCCATGTTAGTAAAAAGTCCAACCTGCACAGATGGCAACCCACAAAGAAGCTTCTTGCTTATTATGAGTTAACGCCATATAAACAATGCAAGCAGCTGAGCTGTGCTCCAACTTCCATTATGGTAGATTACACACAGTAAGCTCTCTCTCTCTCTCTCTCTCTCATAAGCTTCGAAAGTTCTCGTGCAGTTCGCTGCAGAAGGTTTCCTCCCCGGTGATCTGAGCTCCTTGCTCTAAAAATTATATCTGGCAATGGCATTTGCCGGGACACAGCAGAAGTGCAAGGCCTGCGGCAAGACGGTGTATGTGGTGGATCAGCTCTCTGCGGATGGGGCTGTCTTCCACAAGGCTTGTTTTAGGTGCCACCATTGCAAGGGGACGCTCAAGGTTAGGTCCTGCTTCTGAAAATGCCGCCACGATACGCGCATATCAACACATCAGACGTTCTTTAATACGTTCTCCCTGATGATAGACACACGGCTTGGCTTAGTACGTGTGCCTGTCACGAAAAAGGCAACGAACCTGTTTCTCCCTTGCGTGCAAGTCTCATGTTTCTGTTTATGCTGCCATCGTACCAATGTTTTTAGCCGTGTTACGAGTTATTTATTGAACAAAGCTGGGAAATAGAATATTCCTACACTAAGACTTTTCTGCTATTCTGGCCTCGTTTGCTGCGTAGTACGGCCGCCATAGAACGCACTGGATTGCAGAGATCACGAATGTACATATGTTTGATTAACCTGTACCAAAGTGATGTTATCTGTATTTGCTTGTAGCTTCTATTTTTGATGGTTTCTGTGCTTATAACCTACATGTAACTATGTGGCTAATGAAGCTGATGCGGGGATTCTCTGCTATATCTCTACCCTTCAAAGACGAATGAAAAAAGATCACACGAAAAATAGTGTCCGATCAGGATGTGCCATGTGTATACAGAGACTGATGGAATACGCCTATCAGCTTCTGTCAGATTCAGCAGTGGATAAGTTCCTTCTTTTTATTTCAGCTCTCCAACTATTCGTCATACGAGGGTACTCTGTATTGCAAGCCGCACTTTGATCAGCTTTTCAAGAGGACAGGAAGCTTGGATCGGAGCTTTGAATCAACCCCAAAGACGCCAAAATCTTCAGATTCGGGATTCGACAGCGACTCGGTATGTTCTTTGTCGCGTTTCTATATAGAAGAGTCTCTCTCTCTCTCTCTCCTTCATTTATGTGATACACTGATAGTGAATAAGTTCTTCAGAGCGGGTTTGATCTCTGCATATATTATTCCCTTATTTTGGATCGTGTGGCTCTTCGGACATCACGTTTCTGTTTCTTCTTTCAGAGGACTCCTTCAAAGGTATCATCAGCTTTTGCAGGCACACAGGAAAAATGCATTGCATGTGGGAAAACCGTCTATCCAATTGAAAAGGTACTTATGTTCTGAAAGCAACTTGCAATGTTCTGAAAGCAACTTGCAAGGTTTTGATTTATCCTTTTGCGATCTTCACGAGGCGTCCTAAATCAGTTATGTTTTTGGCGGTTCTGTGAGGTGTGACTTCCATCACTAGTGATAGTAAAAGGTGCTGCATAACACAAAGACACTTGGCTCCTCTACGAGCTCTGATTTCCATCACCAGTGATCGTAAAAGAGGAAGCTTAACACAGTAAGTTTAGCTGCTTATTGTGACGGGGAAGGCTGGAAGAATTCAAACATTTGATCGTGCTCTGTGAGCTGTGTATGTGAATGTCATCATTAGCGATAGTAAAAAGAGGGTACATCACATTTAAATGAGTAGCTTTTTATTGGAGTGGGAGAGAATTTTAATGTTTGACGAATGACCTTGTTTGAAGATGCGATATGTTTGTTTAACTATTTGCTGCCATTAATTTCTTTCTTTTGTTAAAGGAAGTGCAATCTTAAGATCTACTCTTCTTGATAGCTTGAATTAATTTGAAAGTACAATGAAGGGCATAGAACCCATGGGACACCCTGAATCCCACAGAAGCAGGGGTGGAATGCCTAGCACCTACTAGGAATGAACATAGACCGAAGGTGCACCAAGGGTAGAAACTGGGTAGGGACAGTCTGGCGGGTAGGGACAGCCCTAAGGCCAGATGAGGAGACTGGATTCAATCTGCCCCAATGCGCATGGCCCTTGCCACTGACGTCATAGTTCGATGAGAGCACCCGAAAGCCCACATATCCCTGAAGGGAGCTAGTTCTCATTTCACCACATCAAGTCAATGAGGGGCGTCGTGCCAATGCAACCTTACGGGGTTTGAAACCCCCCCCCCCCCCCCCCCCCCCCCCCCCCCCCCCCCCCCCCCCCCCAACACACACACACACAAAAAAAAAAAAAAAAAAGGAAAAAAGAAAAAAAAAAAGAAAGGGAGGCAAACAGCTCAACCTTAGCCAGCACTACTGGCCAGCCATTAATTTCTTTTGCCATGTCTAGAACTCAAGCATTTAGTTCATGCTAACATAAAGCTTTAGAAATTTTGTGGTTCATATGATGTAAATGTTGAATCATGATTTTGCTCTTCTACTCATATGCAAGCTCAATAAGCTCCTTTGATTTTCATCTACAACAGGAATTTATAACTTTGGTTTCTTTTTTGTCTTGGCATCATTTTCTACAGAAATTACTTTGGAATAATGCTCAAGCTAAGCTGCAGTTTTCTTTAATTGTTTGTGACATAACTTACTAAAATCAGTTAGATTATTTTGGCTGCTCTGTTGGCTCTTGTTCTATTATAAATGATGACAAAAGAATGTACATACCACTGAAATGCTTAGCTCTTAAAGATTTGACGAATAACCTTTTATGAAGTTGCTGTATGACAGTTCCACTATGTGATGCCATTGACATTTTTCGTCCATCTATATTTCTTGCATTCGATTCATGTTAATATCTACTCATGAAATTTTTCTGCTCATATGATTGTGAATCCTGATTGGGTTCGAGGCCATTCACAGTAACTTTTGGCTCACTTGATGTGAATATTGATTGGCATCTTTTGATTGTATTTCAATAAGGTCTTTGAAGTCCATTTACATGACGGGATGTATGGCTTTCTTACTTCTTGACTTGGCCAGTAATTTGTACAATTTAACATTGAACTGGCACATGTTTTCTTTATTTTTCTTTCCTGATCAACAAATTGGCTGAACAGATCAGTGTGGATGGAATTCTGTATCACAAGCTATGTTTCAAGTGTTCTCATGGAGGTTGCAGCTTGAGCCATTCAAACTATGTCTCACATGAGGGAAGGCTTTACTGTCGGCACCATAATGCCCAACTCTTCAGGGAGAAAGGAGATTTCAGTCAACTGGAGAAAGTTCCAGTAGTAAGAGGACTACCATCTGCAGATATTTGAGCTTCATTGTAGAAAGCAAGTGTAGCTTAGATTGATGATTATTTCCATTGTATAATCCTCCCATTTAACCACATGAAGAAGATGTTTTGCTCTATCAAGCATGTGGATTTTCGGAGTTGCTTTCAAAACCCTGGAACCTTTACACCACTGATTCCTTCTGTTATACAATAAATGGGTCAGCATCGCAGATGGGCTTGCTGTTATTGATGTCTAGTGTAGCCTTGAATTTTTATCACGTTTAAAATATATTCTTATTTTCTTATTTATGTTTTTCAAAGTGCAAAACTACTTATAATTGTGACAATAGGTTCATTGCTATCCCCAGATTAGCAGAGTATCTGTTGCTTCATTCATAGAGTTTATCCCAAGGTGTCAGGATTTTTTATCTTCATATTATGTTTGCCAACTGTAATGTATTGCCATCAAAGAACAGTGATATACTGGACTTGTTCAACAACAAGATTTTGTAACTGGAGAAATAATTTCAATTTTCCAGTTAGACTATCAACAAAAAGGGAGGATTTGAATTCTTTGATACAGCCTAGTGCGAGAAAGCACGGAATATTTCATTAAAGCGCTGACTACACTATGATGGTTCTTGGACGGAATGTTTCATTGAAGCATTTACCACAGGATGATGGTTTTCTGAGGCTGACTTTCTCAAGCACCTGAAGATGGTCAGGGTGCAGTTACAGAAACCTTGTTAGCTAGATTTTATTTAACTAATTAATCTATTTAAAATTTTGGGCTTTTAGGTCTCAGATACAAATTCACCTCAATGCTTAAGAATTTTTTCGATTATTTCTGTGTCTTGAACTCTGAATCCTGATCTAACAAGGACTCTGATCTTGTTTCTGCTTTGTCATTTCGAGTCATTTTCAAATGTTATGTGCATGCTGTTATGCATTTTAACCGTTATGGACTACCTCACCTATGAGAATTTGCATTGAAAGCTGATCATATTCTAGAGCATGTATATACCTGACTTACTTGAAGAGTAGTGTAAGGTCTTTTTCAGAGCTTCGTTTTAGCTGGAATATACATGACAGGATCAAGTAGGAATATCTACTGGAGCTCAATAGGCAATAATGCAGTCATAGTTGCAGTTGTGTATCCATACACTAGCACAAATTTCTGATGTTGACTTTACTTTCTCTAGCAGAAAGTTGCTACAATATCAAATGATTGTGCATTTATTTTCTTAACCTCTTTGTCCAGGATGTAATTTCGTATGCATGGCTGTTCTCAACCATAACACTTGGCGCATGATTCTCAACTCAACTATAAACTTACAGCCCTCGTCTCAAGTATTTAAAGAAAAGTCTTTATACCTCTTCTCCATCAGTTGATTGAAGCAATTTGCCTTTAGAGCTGAAGCAAATTTAACATCTTATAACATTTGTGCAGAATGCCTTAAGTACATTTTTAAGTAGGTTTGTGCAGGTCTTGTGGCGCCATCTAAAAGATTGATTTGACATAGAGATTTATGTTTTTGTGTGCTATGCTGCTTGACTTGGCCATTGCTTTTCTTGATTTTTGTTTATATACACAGTATTAGTGGAGCACAAGATTAGTATATTCCTGCAAGTTCTTGCACATTTTCAGGCGCTTTTGCTTGTTATGGCTAACTCAAAGCAGGTAAAATCTGTCGATTGGGTTAGTTTTGTTAGTACTTTGGACCTTTGGATCTTTCCATATAATGCACATCCAAGTTGTATTCCATAAAGTTGGTTTTTTGCGGTTC
This sequence comes from Ceratopteris richardii, assembly GCA_020310875.1. NCBI lineage: Eukaryota > Viridiplantae > Streptophyta > Polypodiopsida > Polypodiales > Pteridaceae > Ceratopteris > Ceratopteris richardii. Next base: position 17,019,574 of record CM035414.1, on the reverse strand, counting down.
TTATATGGGTATGCAGACACAGGTAACATAATAGTATCAATCACTTACTGGTTTTAATGGTTTTTAGGAGAAATTATGGGGTTCGATAACCTTTCAGAGATATGTGTTTGGTAAGGAGAATCTTCCCATTTTATTGATGTTCCTGTAAATGCACAAAAGAAATTGTTCAATAATATGTGACTTTATTTAAATGCCTTCGCTACTCTTGGCAGAATCCTCTTAGAACAGATGATACTCAGGGAGCTTGATTTATAGTATTGTATTGATGGTTAGGTAACTTAAAAGAAACGAATCAAGTAACGAAGAACGTGATTGATGAGCGTTATCATATTAGAAGACAAATATTGGTGTCTTTACCTTCGTCTTTGACGCCCCTGGATTGTACACATGCACAAATCCCTGCGGGCATCTATTTTTGTTAGATTTCCATGGCACATGTGATTATGCAAGTTTCTTTTGCCACATAATTGGGTGTTTCACATATGCATGAATTCCTGTAGGGCCGTTAAATATTTGTAAAATGCACTTAAAATATGTAATTATTAAAGTTTCTTGATTTTCTTGTCAATATCATCAATCCATGCAACTCTACCCTCCTACCAATTACCAGTCATGGATGTACATCATGCACATATTGGTTGCAAAAGGATTGTGGAATATTGCACATCATGCGCCATGTATTGGTTGCAAAAGGATTGTGGAATATTGCGTAAATTCCCAAAGAATGTTTTTGCTATAGCTACGAATATTTGAACTGTACTTATGTAGGTGTTGAAGATGTTGTAGGTTTCAACTTTTGTGTAGTTTTTATTTTTAGCACTCTTGTTTTGACAATGTAAAGTATATCAACATCATCTTAGCCATTGTAGCATCATCTTAGCCTTCGATGGGAAGATGAATATGCACATGCCTTTATTGCTTTTTTGTTAAACATGCAACTATTCTTCATATGATGGGATGGAAAAGATGAATAGGCACATGACTTTATCATTTTTATGTTAAGCATGCCACTATTCTTCATTTTCAATTATCCAAATTACTTGATGATGCTTGGGTTACACTTGCCATATTCTGGAAGGCAAGAAATGAATCTTGTTTTGCTTATCTTCAAAAAATGTTTGGAAAGTGAGCATATGAATGAAGGAGATCTATGGACATTCTTTTTTGCAAAGATAAAAGATTTGAAGGAACAATTGATTATTGTACATAAGTGTTTTTGAGATAGTTCAATTATGCAGGTTATTCTCAATGAGGTTCTTGATTCTTATAAGAGTTTTGTTTCTACTCTTCGATTAATGATGAAATGCAATCCAAATGCACTAGCATTTGAACAATTAGTTTTTTTTTTTGTTGTAAGAACAATCTAGGAAAATAGACCCATCATATGTATTATCCATCAAGCTTTTGTTGCTAAGCAAAAGGGTGAGGATAAAGTGGCTCTTCCTTTAATAAGAAAAAACTACAAATGTTGCATAATGAACAAAGATAAAAATGAGAAGAAACCAAATAACCCAAAGTAATTTTAAAAGTAGTGTAAGGTAAATGATCATGTTATAAAGAATTGTTCTAAACTTGATGCTAAGGAGGCAAAGAAGAAAGAGGCAAGAGTGGTGGTCCTAAACACTTGTGTTTCTAAAATTATTATGCAAACCTAGCATATAATGTAGAATGAGCATTTATTACAATGTAGTTATGATCCATCATCTCATGATCATTGTAGATCTCTTGTTGACTCGATGTTTGATAATTTGATATTGGTATAACCAAACATATTAGCTCTTAACATAATTTCTTCATCTCATTTGAGCCTAACCTTACTACCACATGAGCTCTTAACATAGTTTCTTCATCTCATTTGAGTATAACCTTGATGGAAATATTGCCACATGCACAAACTTCTCCTACCTTGTCATGGGATTTGGAAAAATCATCCTTGTTATTACTAATAGTGATACATTCACATTGTCATATGCTTTGTACGTGTTAAGTATCAAGAAGAATATGTTATCAATGTTAAGACTAGACAAGATCACCTCGGTAGTAAAGTTTGTTGGTGATAGGTGTATAATTCTTGATCCCTCTAATGGTGATAAAATCAATGCATCTAGTATAGTACATCATGGATCATATAAGCTCACGAATTATGGCCAGTTTATGGATGATTATGCATATATAGTTCGGGATTTGTAGGTCATCTCAAATGCAAAACTTTGGTATGTATATTTTGATCATTGGACATTTGCTAGTTTGTTACGCTTGTAAGAAATTGGTATGGTATCTTCTTTACCTAATTGAGGCATGATCTAAACATGTATGTGGGAGTTTCATTTGGGGCAAGATGTATTAAGAGTTTAACCTAATTTGTAGCGTTTTCATAGTAGTGCTTGTGGTTGTTTTTTGTAAACACCATCTTTTGGTAATTACTTATGCATTCTAATTTTTAATACTTCATGAATTATCTAGGCATGGATGGGTCTATTAAGTGAAGCATCGATGTTTTTATGTGCTTTAAATAATTTATGGTTGAAAATATATCAATTTCTAAAATGAGCATTTTTTGTTTTGTTCAATCTTTCTAATTTAATGCATTTCTAGTTGAGCATGTGATGAAATGCCAATGTATAGCTGTTGTATATACCAAAACAAAGTGATATTGAGAGAAAAATGGGCACTCAATGATATATTCTAGTGAAGAAACTCCTTAGCATTAGAAAGATTTAAATGAGGATATGGATTGCGAAATGCTTCAAACTTCTCATGAGGTAGAGCCTTTGTAAAAAGTTCTACAAAACATTCTTATGTGGGAATATATTCCAAATTGATCTCTCCAATAGAGGTATCTTCATCACATAATGATAGTGCACTTAGTGTGCTTAGGACAACATGGAACGCCAGGTTTCTTGCACCTATCAATGTCTTTCGATTGTGAGTAAATATGATATTGTGAAGAACTCTCTTTCACTTTGATTTTCGTTCAGACAGGTCATATCCACCACTTGTATTGCTAAATTTTATCATTTTCAATTCAATATATTGCATATTATAACTCTCTTCCAAGTGGAGCTTTGTGTATTTCAATTATAAGCTATTTTTTTTTGCCAAAAAAATAATTATATTAGGCGTACTTTGCCATTTTTGGGTGAATTCCAAGTTCATTTGCTACTAAAAATTGGAGATTTTTCTAAACTTACCTTTGCTCAAGGTTATGCTACCTACATATATGTCAACAAAAAATTGTTTTTTTTTTTTTTTCAAAATCTTAAGTTTGAATTTTTTTGAGAAAATTTTTAGAGGTGCATATTTTTGGTGACTTGGACTATTCTCAGCTCATACTTCACCATTCAACCGTTTAGAATATTGTGCATATATTTATGAAAGTGTTTTGTATTTTTAGTGTGATTTGTCCCAAAAAAATCAAATTTTATTAGTTTTTGAGATAATATTTAGAAATTGATTTTTCTCTAATTTGACCTCCAAATAGTGCAAATATGGCATTCTCTTGTTCACATACCAAAAATCTATTTCAGGTTAAGAGACTTGACAACATAAGTTTTGATTTGTGGAAGGAAAAGATGTAGGGAATTATTTTCTTGAAAGAATGTGAAAGAGCACTTGAAGAACAAAAACCAAGTACCATGAAAAATGCAACATGGACCAACCTCAACAAAAAGGCCCTAATCTACATTAAAATGTCCGCATTAGATGGAATTCTTGTTGATCTAAAAGGCATGACTACTACATATGAGTTATGAGAGAAACGCAAGGCCACATATGAGAACACCATTCCTATGAACTAGGTTCACATTAAGAATTCTAATGAGATTGTCGCTTGATAAGTCAAAGAGTGTAGTAGAGAACTTATCTCCTTTTACATGTACCCTCTCTCAATCGCAATATTCAAGACTATGTGTTTTTTATGATAACCTGAGAGCTAGCTTTTTGCTAATTACACTACATAACTTGTAGGAGATATTTTTTATCCCACTTTTTGACAACCCCAAGTTGAGCTTTGATGGTGTGATGGTTTATATCCTCAATGAAGAGATTAGAAGGAAAGTAAGTGAAGATACAAGTGGTTTTGCAAATATGGCATGCGACAGAATATAGAAGAAAGGTGGAAATGCATAAAGAAGAAGATCCAAAAGCAAAGGCAAAGGTGGTGTGACTATCTACAAATGTGACTGAGCTAGATTGTAGGTATTACAAAGTAAAGATAGAAAGAAAGAAGAACACATGAGAAAAATAATAAGAATACTAGGAATTAGGCACAAGAAAGCCCCAAGGACAAAGAAACGGAGAAGGTTAATGTGGCCTCCAATGTAGACATTGAGCACTTGTCTAATATGGAGGACATTATATGTGCTATTATGTAAGTTGATGCCTTGCTTGTTGTGAAAAGGATAAGGTTGATGTGGCTTCCAATGTAGACATAGAGCAATGGTCTAATATGGAGGACATTATATGTGTGCTATTATGTAAGTTGACGACTTGCTTATTATGTAAGTTATGCCTTGCTTATTGTGAATGGTGCACTTTCACAAAATTGAATTATGGATTCAGGTGCATCTTTTTATGAGAATCCTTTCAAGTAGTGTTTTGCTACTTTTCATGCAATAAAGCATGGCCAAGTTTACCTTGGGAAGAATCATGCATGTTCCATTGAAGATACTGGCACTTTGCACTTGTCTTTGTGTGATGGTCTTGAGTTGGTTTTGCATAATCTGCATTATGTACCATGGATTAAAAAGATCCTACTATCACTTGGGTAGATCGATATTTATGGATATAGAAATGTATTTGAAAAAGGCTTTGGTAAACTAGTTAAAAGCTCAAGGCTGATTGTAAAAGGTGCAAAAAACGGGATAGTGACTTTATTCTTGTTGAGAAATCATTGCTTGGAAATTTTATTTCTCTGGATGAAGAAACTCCCACATGGAGTAATGGCATTAAAGTCTTAGACACATGAGTCAAAACGGCCTTGGCATGCTCTCTACTATGCATAGAGTAGATGAAAATGGTACTAAATTAGATTTTTGTAATGAACGTCAATATCGAAAGCAAGTGAAAACTTCCTTTTTACTATGGTGTTTCTCATAAATCTTATATTTTTGACCTTGTGCATTGTGATATCTATATCATTCCTACCAAATCTATAGGGTTTGCTTTGTATTTTGTTTCATTTATGTGATCATTCAAAGAAAATTTAGTTTCATTTATTAAGATCCAAGGATAAAGCCTTTGCTTCATTTAAGAAGTTCCATGTATCTATGATTACTTGAAAGACTACAAAGTTGAAATGCTAAAATACAAAAAATGATTATGAATTTAAAATTGGAAAATACATAAAATATTATGATTTACACGGTATTAGGGGGAGCTAATAGCGCCATACAAACCCTCTTCAAATGATGTGGTTGAGAGGTATAGGAAGGTTTTGAGAGGGTGAGATGCATGCTCTCCTCAATGGATCCCCCTCATGGATTTTGGGAGGAGGCTCTAAAACTACAATACCTATTTGTAATCCATCCCCTTATAAGTCCTTAAAAGGTGGAGTCTTTGAAGAGGTTTGGTATGTCAAACCATCTTCATATAATAACCTATGCATTTTTGGCTATGTTGATTTTGTGTTTGTTAGACATGAGTTGAGGAGTAAATTAGATGCCAAGTCCATAATTGGAATCTTCATGGGCTATGGAGATGAAGGTGAAATGGGGCTATAGGATATGACTTCCTCAACTCAAGAAGGTTATAAAAATTGAGATGTTGTATCTAATGAGGAAAGAATGCTAAACAAACAATCATATCTCTTAAGATGAAAATGAAAGGGTCAAATTTTAGCATGAACAACCACCTATCAAGCTTGAAATTGCACCTCAGGATGAGCCAAATATGGTCTGAAATGTAGATGAACTAGTAGTTTTTGAGTACCAAATCATATTGGACAGCAAATTGAAGCTCCTAAAGATCAATTGAAGCCACATGTACATACTGAGAATAGGGCTCACATGATGTACGATAGCCCATAAATGATGATATTGTTATTCCTCTTGATGTAGATCCATTGCCAAATAATGTTGATCATTGTGTGAGGAGATCATCTACACAATGTGTGAGTACCATAAAAATATATGATCACTCTTTGCATTACATCATGCTATCATATGAGGGTGAGCCTCTTACATTTAGAGAGGACAAAAGACTACATGATCTTGAAACATGAGGGGAAGCATAGCTACTGGAAATGAGGGGTCTCAAAGAAAGAGACCATCCATGGATTGTCTTTACATAATTCTTTTGACAACATGATGAATACGATGTCTGCTGGTGTTTCAAAATCGAATGATAATGTCTGGTATGTTGATTCAGGTGCTTCAAATCACATGACCAGTCATGCAGAATGGTTTAGTAGTTTGTAGAAAATGCCAGTTCTTGGATATGTTGAAACAGGTGATGATACATCGCATCCTATTGAGCATACAAGAAACATAGCATTGTCTATGGAGGACGGAAAGGTAAAACATCTCGTTGATGTGCTGCATGTTCCAAATATAACAAAGAATCTGGTTTCTGTTGGACAAATGGTTGACCAGGGATTACAAGTCAGGTTCAATGCTGATGGATTATATGTAGAAGAGTACAAGCAGGATGGATGATTGGTTGCCAAAGGAAACAAAGTGGGTAGGATGTTCACCTTAAATGTGAAGATTCCTGAAATGAATGCAGCCATGTTTGCAAAAGGTGCAGGAGTTATTGCAGATATAGAGATATGGCACAAAGGGATTGGACATGCAAACTTGCAAAGGCTAAAACTGATGCAGTCAAAGGAGATTGTCCATGGACTACCAAATTTCAAAGTTGCAGAAATGCTAAAGGTATGTGCAACATGTCAATTTGGTAAACAATCAAGAGCATCATTTCCACATGACAAGCATGTTAGTGAGAATGTACTAGAAGTAGTACATACAGATGTTTGGGGTCCAGAAAAGACCACATCTATGGGTGGTTGCAGGTTTTATGTTACTTTCATTGATGTCCATACACGCAAAGTATGGGTATATTTCATGAAAGAGAAGAGCGAGGTGTTTACTCACTTCCAGAATTTTAAAGTTATGGTGGAAAAGCAGACAGGGAAGTACATTCAGACATTAAGATCTGATGGAGGAGGTGAATACATGTCAAATGTGTTCAGCTGTTTTCTAAAAAATCATGGAATTCGGCGTTAGTTTTCATGCAAGTACACACCACAAAAGAATGGTGTTGCTGAACGCAAAAACAGACATATTGCAGAAATAGCAAGAGCCTTAATGGTTGAGAAGAATATGCCTCATTGTTATTGGGCAGAAGCTGTGCATACTGCTGTATACATCATGAACAGAACTTCGACTGCTGCTGTACATCAAGTTACACCTGAAGAGAAGTTTACAGGTAAAAAGCCAAACTTATCACATCTGAAAGTTTTTGGCTGTATTGCATATGTACATGTCCCAAATGAATTGAGGACGAAGCTTGATCCAAAAGCAGGAAAGTGTGTCTTCATTGGATACTCCCTTGAGCAAAAGGGATATAAATGTTATAACCCACTCACACGACAGGTAAAGGTGAGCAAAGATGTGGTATTTGATGAAATGTCAAGCTTCTATGCAGATGCCAAAGAAGGACTGAGTCTTGAACCAAATGACAAAGAAAATGCTGAAAAATCAAGTGCAGAATCTCAGGTTTTGAGTGGACCAAATGCATCACCAAGCAATAGTTCCAACTCAAATCCATGGAGTGGAAGATTACGTGGGAATTTCAGTCCAGCAAATTCATCAAATACATCCAAGAAAGGTAAAGAAAAGCTTTCTGCTGGTCATAAAACATGTGCAGGTTTTGAAGATGTTGATGGAGCTTCAAGCGGTTCAGAAAAGAGTCTTGATGAGGAACTTGGATTGCCCTCTGTGAAGACTCCAGGAGTAAGAAGGGCACATGCAGATGATACAAGGAGAAGTGACCCAGGACCAAGAAGATCTGGGAGGATGCGTAATTCAGTGCAACGATTGACATATGATAGTTACATGGCTCGCCATTATGCCTACATGACAAAGGTAATACAAGATGCTGAACCTTCTTGTTTTGAAGATGCAATTGGTAATGCAGATTGGGAAAAAGCTATGGATGAGGAGATGGCTACACTTTATGGAAATGATACATGGAAGCTGGTTCCATTGCCGCAAGGAAAGAAACCCATAGGCTGTAAATGGGTTTACAAGGTAAAGCATAATGCTGATGGTAGCATAAGCAGGTATAAAGCACGATTGGTAGCTAAAGGATATGCACAAACATATGGCATTGATTATGAGGAAACATTCAGCCCTGTAGCTAAAATGTCTACTGTTAGGACACTTGTTGCATTAGCTACAGCAAAAGGATGGACTTTGCATCAGATGGATGTGAAGAATGCTTTCCTACATGGTGAGTTACAAGAAGAAGTATATATGGACCAGCCACAAGGATATGAAGATTCAAAGCATCCAGAATGTGTTTGCAGGTTGCAAAAGGCTTTGTATGGGCTGAAGCAGGCTCCGCGTGCATGGCATGCAAGGATTGCTGATTACTTAACCAACATTGGGTTTTCTATGTGTGATGCAGATCACTCACTATATGCAAGGAAGGCTGATGATGGCATCACTATTGTGGCTATTTATGTTGATACCTGATTGTAGGTGGTGATAATGAAGAAAGCATCAAAGAGGTAAAGAAACTTCTTATGCAGGAATTCGACATGAAAGATCTTGGTGTGCTGTGCTATTTCTTGGGCATTGAGTTTATACATACAAAAACAGGTATATGGATGTCGCAAAGGCAATATGCCTTGAATATGCTGCAAAAGTATGGTATGGCTGATTGTAAGCCAATTTCTATGCCTTTAGATCAGAATTTGAAATTGGATACTACATCAGGTGAAGCATTGGAAAATGCTACTATGTACAGGAAAATTGTGGGAAGTCTTATATATCTTACAATTACAAGGCCTGATTTAAGCTACACTGTTGGACTTGAAAGTCATTTTATGCAGGTTCCCAAGAAGCCACATTTGGATGCTCTGAGGTGCACTCTACGTTATGTGAGTGCTACTTTGGATTATGCATTGTTTTATGAAGCTGGTGTAGATTTGCAGGTTCATGGATACACCGATGCAGATTGGGCTGGTAGTACTCTAGATAGAAGATCTACTAGTGGCTTTCTTTTCTCACTTGGAGGTGCAGCTATTACATGGAGCAGTAAGAAGCAACCCACTATTGCTTTGTCGAGTACAGAGGCTGAGTATAGAGGTACTGCAATGGCAGCATGTGAGGCATCATGGCTGGAGATGTTACTTGCAGATTTAGGTGTGGAAGTGCAAAAGCCTATCACTATCTATTGTGCTAATCTTAGCAGCATACAGTTAGCACGGAACCTTGTTTTCCATGCTAGAACAAAGCATATCGAGGTACATTATCACTTCATCAGAGAGAAGGTATTAGCAGGTGATATTGATCTTGTTTATGTGAGAACAGATGAGCAGGTTGCTGATATTTTCACCAAAGCACTTGGAGCTGAGAAGTTGAAGAAGTTTTGGAAGATGCTTGGATTACAGGATATGGCATTGAGCTTGAGGGGGAGTGTTGAGATATCAAGCTCAACATGTGATGATCCAAGATGACACGTACCAGTTTTCGTTTCTCTGACATGTATAGTGGTCACGCCGGTATATGTCAGGGATACTTCATTGAGCTTTATTAGATTTATCTACCGAGAGTGATGTCACATTTGTTTCTTGCCAGCTCACTCATTCGCGGACATTATGTTTTTCCTTATGTACTGGTCTTTATATATTGCACTGGTTGTATTCTTGTTTTTTAGGTCATTCTTGTACATTCCTTTTATGTAATAGAAGAAGAAGAAGAAGAAGAAGAAGAAGAAGATCATTCTTCCTTGCCTCAACGTGTGTGTGCTTCTCCTTGAGAGTGAGAGTGTGTGGGTGAGCTCTCTTCCTTATCTCCTTCCTCGTGACAATCCTTACTTGGGGAATGCATTGTAAGAAGTATGGTGCAAAAAATTGGGTCTTGAGCTAAATGCTCAAGGGTATGCTGACGAAGAGGTTTCCTAATCTATCATTTTTATAGTGTTGCCAAAGTAGGGAATTCTTACCATCGTGAAAGGTCGGTGGATGTTCATCTCTTCGTGTTGTACTCCCATCACGGTGATTGACCATTGGCTTGTCTTTCATTGTTGATGGATGTCGTTGTTGATGGTTCATTGATGAGAGTCTTAGAGCGCATGGTCCTCTCCCCCCTTTTTTTTGGAACAATGTCACAAGACAAGAAGAAAGAGCCTGTTAGTATTAATAAAATAGTTTACATATGTCAAATGTGTCTCATGTGCCTTGGATTCTCAATTGCATCTATGCATGAACTTGTAATGTGTCCCTATATTAATGCATACTTTGGAAATGCATGACCTAAATGGTGCAAAAGATGGGGTTATGCCAAGGGCACATGGTTTTCACACATCGAGGCTTCTGATGTTACTAGGAGACATTGATGCAATCTTTGTATGGAGGTATCCATTGGATCTCAAAATGATGCAATCAATCGAAGGTTGAATGATAACTGATCATGAGTACCTAATTTCACTAGTGGGAGCTCCAGAATCGATCAGAGCTTTGATTCTATTATTTGTAGTGTTGTGCCCTAGCTGAATCATGATGAATGGTCGTCTATCTATGATGCTTGGATGTGTACTCTTTTTGGTGCACATAGCCATGTGATATTTTGGGGCATTGGGATTGACATCTAGGCCTTATCGCCTTAAGGTATTTTGCCTTATGCACTCTCTAGTCTCTACGTGTGCTTCTTCTTTAACCCTTAACTCTTCTTCTTTTCACTTCTTAGCAATGTTGAGTCTCATTAGCATATCCTGTGTAAGAGGTTCTTGATATAGCTTGATTTCGGCATCCACTAATATAGCTTGGCAAGATGTCACCTTCTAGAGTGGCCAATTGAACCGCACTGCTTGTGGAAATTCTATTAATGACCATGGGTCCATATCCTCTTTTGTCTAAATTATGGGCATGCTGCTTAAGTGTATAAAACAACACTAGGTCTCCCTCTTTCAATCCTTTATCCTTGATGTGTGCATCGAAGTATGAATTTTGTATTTTCTTTGCAGCATAGATGCATATTGCTGCTTATAGCTTGGTCTCACCTAAGCATTCTAGATCAAATATCCTAGAGGACAACTCATGTCTATTCCACTCATGCACTTGTGCTACTTTTAAAGTCGGGATCAGAAAGTCTAATGGTAACAGAACATTCTATCCAAAGACCATCTAAAATGGGGTGTCATTGATTACCGTTTTGTAGGCAAATCAATAAGCCCAAACAACATGATGAAGTTGTTTATCCCAATTAGAATGTTTACTATTTGCGAGTTTTGTCAATATATTACATAGGATCTTATTTGTGCTCTCAACTTGTCCCTTAGCTTGTGGATGATAGGGACCAGACTTATTATGTATTACCAAGAATTCTTGGAGAAGGTTTTCAATGACTTCTTTCAAGAAGTGCATACCTCTATCACTTGCTAACTCTACTGGTAACCCATATCTAGTGAGCACGTTCTCAAATAAGAACTTAGTCATCATTTAAGCATCATTCTTTGTCATGGATTTTACTTCTACCCACTTTGTAAGGTAATCTGTGGCTAGAATAATGTACTCTGCATGGGTGTTTCGAGCTAGGGGGTCAATAGGACCTACAAAGTCGATACCCCACTTTGAGAATGCACATCCTCCCATCATTGAACTCAAATGCATCTCTCCTTTTTTTATCGGATATTGTGCACATTGGCATGTGTCACATCTCTTCACATAGGTATGTGCATCCATATGAAGAGTGGGCCACCAAAGTGCTTAGCATAGAATGGTCAGTAACCATCTTTGCCTCTTCAGTATAGTTTATCTCCTACTAAGGCATATTTTTGAGCCTCTTGCTCCATTCATATACATGACATTGGAGTATTCTAGCTCCCAATTCGGTTCCATAGGTAGTGCCTCATATTGATACAGTGACTCTTTGTAATAAGCTTGACTATCTTCATGGGTGGTGTAGTCAGAACTCTGAGCATGAGAGTCATTTTTTGAGACCAAAGGGGTCATCGGCATTGATGCTCTATTAGGGTTCTCCTCTACCACTGCATACTTAACTGGAATCACATTGGCAAGAGGTGGTGGTTGGTTTCCTAGGACCGGTTGTGGCCTATATGCTGCCTGATACTGTTGTTTGTATTGAGGTTGATCTTGTTGTTGTGGCCTATAATACCATTGTTGGTATTGGTTCTGATACCTATCCTATTGGTAAGGTTTTTGACAATTTTCTCTAACGGCCTGCCTATTATATGGACAATCTTGAGCCATATGGTTTGTGTGTTTTGTCTCAATAGTGCAATATGGAGAATGAAGTATTTTGATGGCGATGCACCATAGAGAGCTCTCCTTCTTGAGAGCTCTAGGATGATATCCTCTGAGTAGAAAACCAAGCTCCAAGCACCGCACATGGTGCTCCACATAGAAGTTGTAGAATACGCAGAAAACATAGTACACAAGGAGCACGAACACAGACTTCTAAGGTGTTACAAATGCGGTCAAACTTACATTCTGTGGCTGACCAAGCCACTATATGTTTTAAAGAACATATACAAAAGTGTGCGATGGCCATTTGGCCTTTCACATGGACACTAACAGTAACAATCTCCCACTAAAGGCCAATATGGCCAAAGTAACTATGGGAGAAAAAAATGAAGAATGATAAAGTATAATTGAGTGTAAGTATACAAACTATACTTCCCACCTGATGGGCATGTTACATAGTATACAAGTGACTGTGTAAGATAATGAATTAAGTAACCCCCATCAAGTGATAAGGGTGTTGAAAGCTATCCTGTGGTAGAGCTTTAGTCAAAGCATCTGCTGCAATATCTGAAGTATGGGCCTTCTCAAGAATAATGCACACAATGGCTAAGCAATGTCTAATGAATTAATACCTCACCTCAGTGTGCTTGGTCTTTGCATGATAGAACAGATTCTTAGCCAAAGCAATGGCACTCTGACTATCCCTGAGCAAACGAGGTACATATTGAGGTAGACCCATATCACAAGCAAGATGAGAAATCCACAATGCTTCCTTACATGCCTGACTTGCTGCAACATACTCTGCTTATGTGATGGAAAAAGCTATACATTCTTGAAGATGAGATCTCCAAGTGATAGCATTTACAACAAAATGAAAAATGTACCCTGATGTAGACTTATGATCGTCTACACAACCAATATAGTCAGAATCTATGTAACCAATAATGGATGTTTTCCCTCTACCTAAGCATAGACACTTGTCCTTAGTGCCACTTGTTGGAAAATCAATCTTTCATTATGCTTGAGGTGGACATGATCTTCATCAAACTCATCATCGGAATGATGCCACATTTATTGCATTCATTTATTGTATTCATTTATTGTATTGAGAGTTTGATCATAGGATCACCCTCTTATGTAAGTTGCAAAGCATTTAACTTTGTAAAACGAAAAATTAAAAGATCTAGAAGCCACGAGTTAGAAGTGGTTGGGATTGATTCTCAATCAATCAATAAAAAGGTAGATGTGATTTCAAATTTCCCTTTTCCTAGATTATAGGAAAAGATGGCAATCAGTCTAAACTAACAAATCCACCTGAATTCGAATTCAAATTGATGAAGGAAAGGCATGGTCATGTATTCAAGAGTCTAAGTAGCCTGATGATTTGAATCAATACATATACTCCTTGTTCAGTGCTTGGTGCCACTTCAGTTTACTACTCCTTCCTTAGATTCAGTCAACTTGAAGAGAATGCTTCTCTCTCTATAGAGCTCCAGATCCAGTGTTTAAGGTCTCATTGGAAAGGTATTACTATCTAGTTGATGTATAGAAATATTCAGATCATTTGGTTCATTATTTTCAGAGATATTGAAGATTTTTAGTCTCAGGGTCATTCTCTACAACTCCTTGAAATTTTGGGATGACACTAGTTCAGTCTTAAGGTGATTGATCCTTGTATAGTTCATATAAATTAGGGATTTTATGCATTAAAGAAAGCCAACCCTACATATTACACTCCCTTAAGAGGATTTTTTCCAATTATTACTGTACTGGGTGCTCTCAGTGTTTGTAAGTCATAACTTTTATCCATTTTTAGAAGGTTCTTGTGAGCTAGTCATGTTGCAAGTTATGTGTTGCATCAAATTGTTCTTGTTGATGTTCCAAAGTACCTAATGGGTTTTATTGTACTAGAAAAAATCCTACAAGGTCCTTTTTACATATCCAAAGAGTTAGGGCTGGTCCTATGGTGGTTTTCTAGACCAAATTCACCACTTGAATACTCTACTCTCCAAGCCTCTCCAAGCTTCTCCAACTTCTTTTAGTGGTATTAGAGCAACTTCAAGATGGGAGATGGCTTTCCATCAATGATCGAGAAGTTTGATAGACACAATTATGCTACTTGGTGTTGGTGAAAATGGATCCAAGCCCACATACTTGGAGATTTGGATATTCACTTCTATGAACTTACATGAAGTCACATATGACTACCCTCTTGTAAAAACATGAACTTTATCTTTGTAAAAGTGCATATGTAAAAAGAGCACATGCAATCATGAGTTCTTAGGAGAATATTTACGTGAATTATTTGGTGACAATTTATGGAAAATCGAGCCCTAAAACTTTGGAACACTTTTAGGTAAAGATTCAAATTCAAACTTGAATCTTGGCTCCAACAAAAATGCTATAAAGGAGGACTAAAGGAGGACTATATAGTCATGTGAATGAGAAGCCTGAGAAAGCCTGATTTGGAGAGATAATCAGAGGGATTTATATTGTACATTGAGCTCATACTATAGCTCTTCCATTTTCCTCACATTATGCAATCATTAATTGCCAATGTCAATGTAATTTATATGCATTAATACATAAATTTTTCTCATATCCCATCTCTTCTACTCTGTCATGTATCACTCAGAATAGCGAACTTCTCTGATCCATTTCTCAACGTGTACTTGATCATTTGTAGTGGTTTAAGTTGGTATAGATTCATTATATAGTCTATTTGTATGTTACAACATTCCATTTCAATTGGCTAAGCCATTCTCGAGATATGTTCAAAAACTATTAACTCTGCAAATTATCCGGATGCATCTCTGATTCGCTAAGCATCATTCTCTGAGCATAGTTTATCACTTCAAGTGAAAAAATGTGCAAAAGTTAGCTACCCAAGTTAGGTAAATATGCCCAAAAGGATTTTGTTCAATTGTTAGCAAAGAAAGAGAATTGTTCATTTCTTGAGCAGGTGTAGTGACCAAAATAGCAAGTCTTTGGTTCACAGTGAAACTCCAAGTTATCTATTTTGATACAGTGATTTGAGGATCATCTTCCAAAGTACTTGGGTGATTATTTTTACTTCTTGGAAAGCTCAATAGGTCTACTTTGCACTCCTCAACTCAGTTTTTGGCTAGTGTGAAGCAAGAATTTGCAGCACCATCTCATCTCTAGAAGGTCTCCACCATCTCTTCCAATAGTGGTATCATAGCAACATCAAGGCAAAATGGGAGATGGATTTCCATCATTCATTGATAAATTGGACAGGGGCAATTATCTAGTTTGGTCCCTATGTATGAAGGCTTATCGCCAAGGAAGAAGCTTGTATGGATACATATCTACAAATGAAGAAATACCAACCTTTAGAAGAAAAAACCAACCTACAAGAGAGGAGCAAGAGAGACTAGCTACATGGTGTGCAAAGGATGCTCTAGCGAGGTCTTACATACTCAATTCACTATCTATTTTTTTGTTACCTCATATTAGGAATTGTAAGGCTTCCCAAGAGACTTGGGAAGTACTATCTTCATACTACTCATTAAATACAAGGGCCAGAAAGAACCAGATTTGGATGGAGTTCACAACCTTGAAGAAACAACCAAAGCAAACTATAGCTAACTATGTGACCAAGATGAAGAATGTAGCTGATCAACTTGGGAGTATTGGAGAAGAAATAGAAGAGGAGTAGATAGTAAGGCAGATCATAAATGACATCAAGGCTGATGAAAAATGGGAGTCTTTTACCACAACAATGGACCTATATATGGACATGCAAATACCTGACCTCAATACATTGATGGGACAACTCTTCACACATGAGACAAAGCTCAACAAGAACGGAGATACTTCTAGAGGTAATCAATCTTTTGCCCTTTACATAGATAAAAATAAGAGTAAAGATAAAGGCAAAGGTAAGAAGAATGAAGAAGATGCAATTACCTCTCTAGTGAATTTCATAGGTAGAGGAAGAGGTACTAGAGGAAGGGACAGAGGAGGAGAGCAAGGCAGGGGGAGACCATACAACTCTTCACCTTGCAAAATTTTGTGGCTTGCCCAATCATACCATAGATGAATGCTTCAAGAACACAAAGAATCAAAGAGGAAGAGGCTTCTAGAGAGGAGGCTATGTACAATCAAGAGGGAGGTTCAATAATGGAGGAAACAACTACCATCACAATTACAAACAAGGCTACAACAACAACTATTAAGGAGGCTTCAGAGGAAGGAGAGACTACAACAACTATACATATAATCAAGAGGATTCCCTATTACTCATGAATATGATAGAATAGCAAAATAAAGATGATGAGCATCTATTTTATATTGATTCCAATTGCTCCAATAATGTAGTAGGCAAGGTAGCATGATTGTCTGACATTGAAGAACCCAAAGGAAAGCATGAAGTTCAGATAGGTGATGACACTAGGCACTCAGTAAAGAAGATTGGAAATGTTAAAGCATTTGATGGTAACATGAATCTTCTAAGTAGGGTATAGTATGTGCGAACAATAACCAAGAATCTAATTAATCAGTGTTGCACAGATTGTTGAGAAGGGTTTACTAGTTACGTTCACAAAACATGGAGCATATGTGGAGGACCCTTAACAAGGCTTTAAGAGAATTGCAAAAGATGAGAAATCTGGTAGACGTTTTACCTTTGAAGTTGAAGATACAAGAAATATTGCTCTCTTCAATTATAAGGACCAAACCTTATCTGAATCGGAGATATGGCATAAGAGACTAGGACATATAGGTGAAAGGACACTGAAGCAAATATGCACGGATCAGAGTGTGCTTGGCATTCCAAATGTGTCCAAGCAACATATGATTTACAAATGTGGAGCATGCCAATTTAGTAAGTCACATAGGCAACCATTCAACAAAAGAGGATACATATATGAAGAGTACTTGGAGCTTGTACACACAGACGTGTGGGGTCCTAGTAGAGATCCATCAATTTTAGGGTCAAGGTATTATGTTTCATTCATAGATGACTATAGTAGGTGGACAATACTTTATTTTATGAAGCATAAAGATGAATTCTTCACTTGTTTCAAGAAGTATTTGGGATTGGTTGACAATCAAACAGGTAAAAGTTTGAAGAGACTCAGATCTAATGGAGGTGGTGAGTATTTCTCACATGATTTTGACTCCTTCTTATAGGAAAGAGGCATATAAAGAGAAACTACAACAAGGTACATTCCTGAACAGAATGGAGTGGCAGAGAGAAGAAATAGATTAATAGTAGAGGCCACAAGATCAATGTTGAATGAGAAAAAACTCCCTAATTATCTATGGGCAAAGGCTATTTCCAGAGCCACTTACATAATCAATAGGCTTCCATCCAAGTCTGTGGATGGGATGACACCTTATGAGGCATGAAATGGTCGGATACCTTCTTTAGATCATTGTAAGATTTTTGGGTGCATTGCTTATGCACACATACCCTAATAGATTAGGGGAAAGTTTGATCTAAAAGCTAAAAGATGCATATTTATTGGCTATGATCAGAGTAAAAAAGGATATAGATTATATAATCCCACTGAAAAAGGATTTATAGTTAGTAGGGATGTGGTATTTGATGAAAATAACTCTTGGTTTGAGGATGATTGCAAGAAACTAAAGCTACCCTATGATTTGGAGAATGAATTTCCAAATCTGACCATAGAAGAAACATATACATCAGAGGATGTCAACTCAAAAGATGAAGAACAAATTGATTTTGAATCTTGGAAGTCAAAGGGCAAAGCAAAGTCAAAAAAATTGGAAGACATTCCAAAGTCATCCAATCAAGCGCTTAGAAGATCTCAAAGGAAAAGCAAGAAACCTATAAGGTATGGCTATGACACATCACTAGTCACCAAGCATTCTATATACATGGCTAAAGATTCTATTTCAGAGGAACCACCTTCATTTGAAGAAGCCAACAAGGAACAAAAATGGAGAGAACCTATACAGAAGGAAATTGGAGCACTTCAAGAAAATAGCACTTGGGATTTGGTTCCCAAAAAACCATTCATGAAGGTAATAGGATCCAGTTGGATTTACAAAGTGAAAAAGAATTCAGATGGCACAATAAATAGGTATAAAGCAAGACTAGTAGTAAAGGGGTTTGCTCAAACCCATGGAGTGGATTATGAGGAGACCCTCTCACCTGTAGCCAAAATGCCAACCATCAGAGTTTTAGTAAGTATTGCTACTACAAAGAATTGGAATGTGTACCAATTAGATGTTAAAAATGCATTATTTAATGGGTGGATCTCTGAGGAGCTCTACATGGCTCAACCATCAGGATATGAAGACAAAGACAAACCTGATTGTGTATGTAAATTAAGGAAGGCACCGTATGGTTTAAAGCAGGCTCCTAGAGCTTGGAATCATAGGCTGGTCACATACTTGCAGGACCAAGGTTTTGTTGCAAGAAAGGGAAATTCTTCATTGTTCATTAAGAATAATAATTCAGAGCTTATTTATCTACATGTTTATGTGGATGACATTATCATTAAAGGAAATGATGCCAATGGCATCAAGAAGATTAAAACCCAGATGAAGGAGGAGTTCAAGATCAATGATCTTGGATTGCTTACATATTTTCTTGGTTTAGAAATTGTTTATACAGATTGTAGTGTGTTCATCACTCAGAGAAAGTACATCCATGATATGCTAGTTAAATTCAAGATGGGGAATGCAAAAATTGTAGGTACACCCATGGAATTGAATCACAAACTTAGTGCTCATGAAGGAGAGCTGCTTGAAGACACTAGAAGTTATCAACGTCTTGTTGGGAGTCTCAATTATGCAACCCTAACAAGAGTATATGTATGCTATGGAGTGAGTACATTGAGTCGATTCATGTATATACCAAGAAAACCTCACATGGAAGCTACCAAAAGGATCTTAAAGTACTTGAAGGGTACCATAAATGAAGGGCATCTGACTTGGATATTAAGCTATACTCTGATGTAGATTGGGCTGGCTCAAAAGATGATAGGAGGATCACCTCTAGCTACTTATCTTTTGAAGGATCTAAGTTTATTTCATGGTCATCAAAGAAAGAAAAAAATGGGGTATTTTCCTCGATTGAAGGTGAATAAAGGGCTCTAGCAAATGCAACACAAGAGGCAATGTGTTTAAAGCTACTCTACTCAGAGTTGAGGCTGCATACATATACTCGAATGATCTTTGGAGATGATACTAGCTCATTACATTTGGCTGCTAATCATGTGCATCATGCAAGGACTAAGCATATTGAAGTCCATTATCATTATGTGAGAGAGAAGCTACTTAGCAAGGACATACAATTGTCCTATGTATCAACAAACTTGCAATGTGTAGATATGCGAACTAAATCTTTGGATGAAACTAAATTGAAAAGGTTCAAGATGATGATTGGATTGCAGGAAATCAAAGAGAGTTGAAGCCCAAGCATGTTAGGCTTGAGGGAGAGCTATTGGTGCAAATGGATCCAAGCCCACATATGCTTCAAAACCAAAAACTCAAAGTTGATCATAATATTGTAGCTTCCCCATCCATAACTCTTGTGCCACTTTCAGACCTTTGGTAGTACTAGGTGAAAGGTTAATTACATGAACTACAACCAATACTACTTCACCCAGAAGCCTTGTGAAAGTTTTGCATGATGCAATATAGAAACTACTCTATCTTAAATAGTTCTATTAATCCTTTCAGCTACACCATTCTGTACTGGGGTATAAGGAGCTATGAACTCTCTACAAATTCCTCTAGACTAACAAAAAGGCTAAATTCATGTGAGGTATACTCACCCCCGTTATCTGAATGTAAAGGCTTAAGCTTAGTTCCTTTTTCAGTCTCAACTGAAGCAAGCCATTTTCTAAAAGTATGGAATACCTCATCCTTTGCTTTGATAGGATATACCCAAAATTTTCTAGTAGCATCATCTATGAAAGTGACAAAATAAAGAGAACCACCTAACGATCGTGTGGGCATAGGACCACACACGTCCATATGAACAAGATCTAAAGGCTAAACTGAAGAGTCAATGTGTGTCTTATACATATTTTTAGTTTGCTTTCCATATTGACAATGCTCACAAAATGAAAAATTAGAGAAAGATAACACGGGTGAATAGCCAGAATAATAAAGATTTTCCATTCCACTACATGATATATGGCCCAAACGACCATGCCAAATACAAGCCATAGGCTATTCAGCAACAACTAACAAGTGCTCTTTCTGTGATACAAATAAATGATAAAGTGAGACAACTTTTCTTCCTTTTGCAATAACCATATTGCCCTTTGATATGTGAAAGGATTGAGCATAGAAGACCACCTTGTAACCAAGGTCATCAAGTTGACCAATTGACATCAAACTGCATGATAACCGAGGTTGATGTACATTATGAATAGTAAATTTTGAACCATCAATGAACTCCACAACCACATCTCCAATCCCCACAATGTCACACTTGTAAGAGTCACCAGGTTTCTTGGTACCAAGAGACTTTGCTTCATAATTAGAGAACCATTCTCTATGTGGTGTTACATGGAAAGAAGCACGAGAATCTAGCACTCATGTGTGGGAAAGAGAATCAACCATAAGACCCTCAGTTGGCATAGTGCTATCAAGTGTCAACACATCATCACCATCATAAAAAATAAGATTATTTTCTTCAACAGTCGAAGTGGATGCATAGGTAGTTGTTTAACATGCCCATCAACATTCTATCCTTTACCTTTAACATTCTTTAATGCATAAGAGTCTTTCTTCATGTGTCCTTTCATATGACAATAATGACATTCGATATTCCTCTTTCTTGATTTACTTCTGCTCTTATTCCATTGACCATTATTTTCCTTATTCTTGCTCCTACCATGTTGCTGATTCTTTCCTTGGTAAGAATCACGAACATTATATACATCTCCACTCTGAGTGCCAACCATAGATTTTCTACGAATCTCCTCACTCAAGAGTGCTCCACATATGTCATCATAGACCAGTTTACCACCATGTGCACTATTACTAATAGCTATGCAAAACGTATCCCATGATGATGGCAAGGTGCATAACAACAAGACTAATGCCATTTAATTATCCATTTCCATTTTCTAAGCCTGTAACTAGGAGAATATAGCATCAAACGCATTTAGATGAGCAACAACACTATCTGTGTCCTTCATGCAAAGGTCATATAACTTTATCATCAAATACACTTTATTTGACATCGTCTCTTTTTCATATGTATTGCATAACTTCTTCCAAAGCTCCTCTTCACTTTCACTATCTAATACTATAAAGTAAACATTATCTGCTAGGTGCAATAGAATGGTACACCTGGCCATTTCATCTAACTCATCCCAATCATCTTCATCCAGTTCAGAAGGTTTTTTTAAGATTCCATTTACTGGCTTCCACTGCCTCCTCTAAACCAACACATCTTTAATTTGATTCTTCTATAGAGCAAAGTTTGTGCCATCAAATTTTTGGATCTCAAAATGATATCTTCCCTGCATGTTATAGCTCCTCCTTGAAACACTAGCACTAGACCCTAATCCACCAAACGTGCCTGAGACCTCTGATGCCATGATGATAGAGGACTGAATAGAATAATAATAGTGCTAGAAGAGTCCAAACACCACTAAGGCTCAAAGAAGGATGACCAAGTGTCAGATTCTAGGAGAGAATTCAACAATCTTCCTAGAGAAAATGAATTAATGAACAATAATGACCAACCAAAAGGATTATGTGAGAATAAGTGTGCTCACACCAATGTGTATCAAGGAGTAAATCAACCACTATATAGTTGACAAAACTGAAAAATTTGGAAAATTTTTGGCAAAGTATCCTCTGCAAAATGAGTATATGATGAGTGTCAAAATCTCATATAACTACAATTATTGACATGTTTACTCGCATCGTGAATCATTGACTCCACTGCATATAATCAGTTACCAAAAAGAAGCCAGCTAGGCTTATCGAGCATCTATGAACAACTATCATACATCTCCTATGCCGATGTTGGGTAAGTCTTCCACCTGCATCGTCAAAGAGATCATGACATTTGGGTGTCTCTGACAACCCTCTTTATCAAACATAAAAGGATTTATGCAAACATGTAACCACTATATCAATGACCACATGGACGTACATAAGAGGTATCATCAAAAGCATACGTAATGTGTATGTGCTCAATATATGTAGTAGAATAGCACTAAAAAGTTGAATTTCACTCCCAAACACTAGCCAACAACACCTACAAGTGTCTATCAACTTTGTTCTTTAAGCTCAAAACCTTGCATAGACGTTGACCTCCCGAGAAGTACCGAGAACCTCCCTCTTCCTTGATCATTGAGGTCCTCCCTCATGCATAGCCAATGGCACCAATGGTGACTTCGGTGACTTGAACAAAAGGAACGGTGACTTTGGTGGGTTGGGTGGGTGGGTGCTCGCTTCACTCACACAAAAGGAACAAAGATTTTGCATTGAAATGCTCTGATACTAGTGAAGTATTTCGATGGTGATGTATCACAATGGTACTAGTGAAGTATTTCAATAGCAATGCACCATAGTGCACTCTTCTTCTTGAGAGCTCCATGATGATATCCTCTCAGTAGAAAATCGAGCTCCAAGCACTGCACAGGGTGATCCACACAGAGGCTATAGAATATGCAGAAAACACAGTACACAGGGAGCATGAACACAAACTTCTTAGGTGTTATGAATGTGATTGAACTTACAGTTTGTGGTTGACCAGGCCATTATATGTTTTATTAAAGAACATATACAAAAGTGTTCGATGGCCATTTGGCCTTTCACATTGACACTAACGGTAACAAAGAATTCATTTCTCTCATGTTTTGGTTTTGCATGTTGGAATTTGGGGCCCCAGGATCGTTCCAATACTAAAACCTCTTGAGCATACACAACTTAATTGACAAGATGATAAGTGAGATAGAGAAAGAAAGAGATCTTGAGACAAGGATAGGGAACGTAAGCTGGATGCTTACTTCACTAAAAATAATAGATGTCCAAATTACAACATGGGAGTACTACTCAACCATATAAAGTGGTGCACTCACTAATGGAAGAATAAGAAGATGATGATACAAAATTTAGATTATGTCGAAATAATCTAAGTGTGTGTGTGAAGAGAATGAAGCAACGAAGCTAACAAAATAGTGTAATGATATTGTAAATCAACCACAAGGTTAACTCACAAAAGATAGTTACAACCACCTCGTAGAAGACTTCCTGCTGCAATGAGAGAAGCCTCTCCTTCACCACAAATTCACCTCCTTCAAGAGTGTGAGAACACTCTGTCTTCAAGAAGATCTCTAAGCTCTAGATCTTTGAGTGAGTGATTATACAAGGAGCCAAGGCCTTGTTTATATAGTTGTTGAGTATCCATGAAAAGCTAAAATAAAGCTTAAAGCTACGGAAAAATTATGCGATCGCTAATTGGAAAAGCTTATCGAATATAACGCTGCCGTCCGTGTGTGTTTTTTTAATAAAGCACACAATAAAACAAAAGTCAGCCGCTGTCGCGTATGGGATTTGAACTCGGGCAGATCGGGGAATGCTTTTCGAAACATTGAGCTAGACGAAGTCTGCCCACGTCGACTTATTGAAAGACTACAGAATAAAATATTTTATCTGTTGGTTGCGCCCGCTTGGATTCCCTTGGAGTAGTTTATAAAACTGCTATTGAATTGTTAAGCCAATGAGGACATTGACTTCCAACATTGCATTGGGCATATGTTAGCCATGTGGTTGCCTTCACAAGTTAAACATCGCTTCAACGAGGTGACCCTAGGTGTTTGTCTATTTTGAATCCGAACTTCCTTGCAACCTACTCGGCTAGCTCATCTATCAAAGTGGAGGGTCTCGAAGTATGACTAGTAGAACTATCACAATCCTTATAGAGTTTGGACAATTCCAACTCCTCGTCCAAGTCTTCTATGTCAATACACATTCTCAAGCATTGATCTAGTGTGATTTGCTCCTTGAGATATACATATGATCTAAATTTCTAGCTAAGAAGTCCATCTAAAAACAGGGAAACGTTTTTTGCTTGTGTAGGTAATTCAAGTGTCCACGTATTGTTTAAATCTTTGTCCAACTAGCCAAATTGTTTCTTGGGATGTCTGCTTGAAGCTATGGATCAAGGATGATGTGTTATGCCTGATGCCACTCTTGGAAAATTGTACAATGGATTCTTCTAGAAGTTAACCTATATTTTGGTAGTTGCGACTGTTTTTGGGGGTTGAAACCAAGCTAAGGCAATACCCTTGAGGGTCAAATCAAATTCCTCGAATTGGCGGAATAAGTCCTCGACATGTTCAACTCTTAAAACTTGTTTGAACTTGACCACATGATCATAAGGATCTCCTGACCCATCAAAGTAGTTTTTCACTGTCTTGACCACTTGAGAGGTCTAAGGGTTCTTGGGTACTCTCGAGGTCTATGTAATGGGAAATCATGTTCATCTCTTTGATGCCTATGTGCTCTATGTCTCTCTCTTTCACGTCTTTCACTTTCAAGCCCTGATCTATCTTTACCCACAGTGTGTGCAAAGCTTACCTTAGGTCTCTCTCTCTTATTCATTCTCATTGTGCTTCTAGGACATGGGATGATCTTGCACCTCCCCGATCATGATAGATAGTGGATATATGTAAGGGAAACACTATTTTTCCCTTCCATGTGTAAACAAGCCTATTTTGATATGTCACTGTGAATATTGTTTGTGAGGTGTTATCGAGATAGGTTACCTTTCCAGGGATCTCTGGGTCCTTGAAAGCTTGCCTCATTTTCAACACTCCTCCTCAAGATTCAATGGAAGATCCAAGGAATGTGCCATACAAAATTTTCCTTGAGCAAGGCAATGAATGCTCGGGATCGTTGTTGTATCCATGTCTTCAAGAGTAGTTGATGCTCCATGCTTCTTTTCATAAAGAAATGTCTTGGATCATATGATAATCCAAGACACCACTTCATGACTTGTTTGAAGATATCTTGGTAGATGATCTTCACCATAAGTAGAGTGATGAACAGCCAAGTTGTCCATTGAATTGATTTCAAAATGAGAAAGGGAAACAATCTTTTTCTTTTTACCTTCACTTCAAGATTGATGATGTTCCCTTTCGATACTTGGTTCTCTTGGACCTTTAACTCCATGAATGCTCTTCCATTGTTTTGACCCTTCAAGTCTTGATACATCTTTTCTTCATTTGCTTTCTCTCTCTTGTTCTCTTCTCTTTCTCTCCTCTTTTCATGTCTAGTGGTTTCCCTCGCTTTTCCATTGTTCTTTTCCTCATGTTGATCTCTGCTTGCTTCTTCCATTTGCTTTCCTTTGTAGGTGGCTGCCTTGATCTTGTCTTCTTTTGCTGCTTATTCCAAAATCTTCTTATCTTGGTTGCCTTCATCTTCATCTGCAAGGATGGTTGTGTATTCTTCATAACTTCTTCTATTTATCAATGTTCCTTGGGCTGGTTGCACTTCTTCTTTGCCATCTTTGACTCTTTAAACCTTTTCTTCTACTCCATCTTTTGGTTGATCTTTATAAGGTGAACTCTCTTGACTCATTGACATGTCTCCCCCTTCATCTCTAGTATCTGCAAGTTCTTCATATGGCTAGTCCTCCAACCATGATAGAAAATCATGAATGATTTTCTCTTCTTCTTCAAAGGTAGGGCTTTGTCTTGCCATATCTCCTATCTTCATAACCTGAAATAGAACACAACAAATATTCCAAGATTTTATGCCTTTGAGACTATCTTGGAATGATAGTTTTGACTTCTTTGTTCATTTTTTTTAATGAGCTTCCATACTAGCTCCAACGCCATTGTCCTCTTGACTCCTTCATGTAGCTTGAGTGAGCTTCAATAGCTCTAACTCCTTCGATGAGTCCTCTTGAGTCCTCTATGTATCTTGAGTGAGCTTTAATAGCTCTAACTCCTTTGATGAGTCCTCTTGATTGTTTTCTATGTCGTGGCTTTGCTTGATCACCTCCTTTCAACAAGTCTTCTTGACTTTTTCCTTGTCTACAATTAGTTCTCAACACTTCTTGTTGAGATCACTTCAAGATAAACATAAGCCAAAAATGCTCAAGCCTTTAGTGACCATTGCTCAAGCTTCCCAGTGGCCACCAATGCTCAAGCTTTAGGCGAGCTACTTGTGAGATTCTCAAATCATTAACATAAATGACTTAGGACTAGAAGTCCTTTATAGAACCTTTATCACTTTAGCTTCAATGTTCAAGAACAATGAACTAAAAAAATGTATACCTTCATTTTTCTTCCTCTTGAATCCAAGCAAGTTTGTAACAAGGACTCACACTCCTTGCCTCGAGCTCTGCCATAGCTCATTTGCCTTCCAAAGCTTGAACCCGAACCTTTGCAAGCTTTCTTCTTTTGGCTTGTCTTCAACTCAATCGATGAGGAGACTTAATGATAGGAATTCCTTCTTGAATCCTATCCACCTTTATGATGGCAGCCCTTTTCTTTTCGGAGTCTTCTTCTTGTCTCGAGATTCTTTGTCTTTTCCCCAAGCTTCTTCGTCTTTAGTCGTTTGCTTTTACTTTTGAACTTGCTTTCTTCAAGAACCTGTATTCTTCAAACACTCTTAAAGAGTTAGTATCTCTTCCAACAAAAGTATCAAGTATGAAATCCTTGGGAGGACCTTGAGCTCCAATAGCTCTTAAAGTCTTCTTGCAATCCCACGGCTTCAACAAGCCCCCTAGCAATCAGAGTGCATTCAAAATCATTGAGGGGACTTCAACAATTTTGCAACCATACAAGAGCACTACAACTCTGATACCACTGTAGGTATATCCAATACCGATAGCAAATGCGGAAGGTAATGGGCTGATAACCCAATAGGATCACAACCTGAATTTTAATTGCCTTTTCTCGATTTCTAGTCCCCTTTGTCTTCTTAGTATTTAACCACACCTTTAATACATCACTTAAGCATAACATAGTATCATCATCATTCCATGAGTTTCATACATATAAGCAGTTCAATAGAGCCTCATCATAACATCACAAATGTAAATCATACACTATTCAAATCATAGATAAACCACATAAATCTTTGTCACACATTCTGTTCATACTACTGTATACAATGAGAATGTACCCAATATTGCTAATGAGGTCTTTCTTGTATTGAAGCCTTCAAATATGCTTATTAAGATTCGTGTTATTTCACATACATAAAAAACATTCAATAAATGTATAAAATCTTTGATTGACTATACTGCAAAAATATAACATTTCACTTAACCATGTTCATATTGAGAAATACTCTGTATTATTCAAGAAACACTTCTTAGCCCAAGTATATGTATATATACTCCCATCTCTCAGAAATATATCATAATGTGCATGTTCATAACTTCATTAGCATAACATATGTTCTTGAAGGTATATTTGTACACAATATGTCTTGTCTGCATACGAACATATGTCTGCATACAAAGATATGTCTGCATTCCCCTTTTGTTACATATAGAAATATATTTGACTTATCATATCCCTGCACAAGTCTTTGAGATTTAATCAATATTCTTAAAAAGAATAGATATCAATCAACATTTTAATACTCCATGTCTGTCACGTCAAATTCTTATATATAAGATAGTTATACACACACTACAAGAAAATTACAGCTTGTTCATAGTGATGTATTTTGTCCCGTCAAGACTCCATCTTTTGGGAAGCATATGTATATTTTGTTACCTTCATTGATGATGCTACTCGACATACATGGGTGTATCCTATGAAAGCAAAGAATGAGGTATTTTCTTGCTTCAAAGCATTTTTGGCTATGGCTGAGAATTTTTCTTCACAAAAGCTTTTGACTCTATGCACAGATCGTGGTGGTGAATACATGTCACATGAGTTTAATGCTTTTCTTCATGAAAGAGGTATTTGACACCAATGTACAGTGCCATATGCATTTCAACAAAATGATGTTGTCGAGCGTGAAAATAGAGATCTACTTGAAATGGCACGATGTGTGGTTAAAGGAAAGCACCTTCCTGACAAGTTTTGGATGGAAGCGGTCATGTGTGCAAACTATGTGTAGAATCGCTACCCTACAAAAGCATTGAGAGTCATCACTCCTTGTGAGTCTTGGAATGGACATAAGCCTATGGTTAGTCATATGCATGTGTTTGGTTGTTTGGCATATGCTCTTGTGCCATCACAACAATGTCACAAACTTGATGACAAGGCAAATAAATGTATATTTGTTGGGTATAGTATTGAAAGTAAGGGATATCGCTTGTACCATCTATTGACAAACACAATTATTGTGAGTCAAGATGTGGTATTTGCTGAAAATTTAGTTTTCCCTCTATTTGAATGCAAAAAACAGCCAACAGTTAGTTCACAAGATGTGTTCGATACACTCATGCCTTTGTTTCAAAATGGTGCGCTTGACTATGGCCATGTAGGCCAACCAAATGAGGCTCAAAGGGCTGAAAAATCTAGCAAAATAGAGCTGGAAATGCAAAGAATTTCCAACCAAACATGGCTAAAAATTTTCAGCAAAAAATTATCGAAACTGCTGGAAATTTCCAGCCACATATGGTTGAACATTTGCGATAAAATATGGCTGAAAATGAGCATGAAATTCAGCCCATGCATGATATAAATGTTGGAATGTATTAAATAATGAACACATGTCTATCAAGAGTGCACAAACTATGCCAAAGTGGCTGAAACAAACTTTGCAGGACAACAATTGAGTGCACCTTTACTTGGTAGAACAAGATCAAGCTCTCACCATGCACCAAGTAATTTTGTGGATTATTCTCTTATTGCTACAACATGTAATGAAGAGCCACTTACTTTTGAAGATGCATGTGATGATCCACAATGGATGAGTGCTATGCAATAAAAAATGGATTACATACATAGGAATGGCACTTGGGAGTTATGTGAATTGCACAACGGAAAGAATGCCATTGGTACAAAGTGGGTTTACAAGATTAAGGGAAAGTCTGATGGTAGCATTGATCACTACAAAGCTAGATTGGTTGCCAAAGGATATGTGCATGCAACAATACGGCATTCAATATGAGGAAACTTTGCACCTACATCACGCATGACTACTATTCATGCCGTGGTTGCATTGGCTGCCCATCGAGGTTGGAAAGTGCATCAGTTGGACATAAAAACAGCCTTTTTGAATGGTGATTTGCAAAAAGAGGTCTATGTGAAGCAAGCTCTTGGATTTGCCATGAAAGGGAAAGAGCATATGGTTTGTCACTTGCATAAAGCCTTGTATGGTCTCAAGGAAGCTCCATGTGCATGGTATGACAAAATCCATAAGCACTTGACTGCTCTTGGCTTCACATGTAGTCCAATTGAAAGCACGCTCTATGTATGCAGAGATGGGGCTGATCTTAGAGTGCTTCTTCTTTATGTGGATGACATACTCTTGATAAGGTCATGTGATGCAAAACTTGACATTCTTATGGCTGATTTGAAGCGTACTTTTGATGTCACTTATCTTGGTCTTTTGAGCTACTATCTTTGCATCCAATTTGTATCCGTTGAGGGGGGGAATCGTTATGCATCAAGTAAAGTATGTTGAAAAACTACTTCAACATTTTGACTTTGAGGATTGCAAGCCAATTTTCCACTCAATTTGAGACAGGATTTAGGTTCTCAGTTGAGGATTCTAGTGATGCATTTGACACTTCTCTTTATCAACACACTGTGGGATGTCTTATATATGCATGCAACACAAGGCCATATATACAGTATGCAATTTCCCAGTTGAGTTGATTCATGCATAGCCTTGGCACTAAGCATTGACAAGCGGTGAAATGTGTGTTTAGATATCTCAAAGGCACTTTGAGCTTAGTTCTCTTTTATGGCAGAGATATTCAACCATGCTTGCTTGCTTTTACAGATAGTGATTGGGCTGGTTGTTATGATACTCGCATGTCCACTAGTGGTAATTGCTTTTTCCTAGGAGACTCATGCATATCTTGGTTGACTAAGAAGCAACCTACAATGGGGACATTGAGTTGTGAAGCTGAGTAGAGGGTAGTTTTCATAACTACAGTGGAGTTGTATATGGTAGAGATGCCTATTGATGGATCTTTGCATGGAGATTAATGCTGCTATGCATATTCTCAATGATAGTTAGAGTGCATTGGTTGTTGCATGAAACATAGTGTTTCATGCACAGACCAAACATATTGAGGTGCATTATCACTATGTGATAGAGTGCCTTCATGCATGAGATATTGATTTGGTATATATGCCTACACAAGACAATGTGGCAGACATATTCACCAAAGCTCTTTCACGCAAAAAGTTGAAGCTTTTTGCAAAGCTTTAGGCTTATTACCTTGTGGGGGATGATCTTTCACTCCCTGTATGTGTTCACATCATTTGCTCTAGGGGGTTTGTTATACTTATGTGTTCCTCGAGTAGCTTTGATGTGAAACTTTTCCCTATACATGAGCATTTTTTGCTCTAGTGCTAGCTAGATGTTTTTTCCCATGTTACCACATACATGATTCACTCATATGTGGTGGTACTTTGTACTTAGGGATATTATTTAGATCTTACTTCAGTTCAGTTCATCATCAATAGAGAGAATTATTCCAGCCATCCGTCTTCTCCATGTGTCTTGCTGCATTTGTGCTCCTTGTGTGTGCTTCTCGTGTGTCTCTCGCACTTCTACACACAGCCAACATTGATAGCCTTTTCTATCAAATGTTCCATTATCCCTCATATTTTCTCTTGCAATATAGCAAAGGATGCTTGGGATACGCTTACCACTTTGTACCAGGCAAGAAATGAGGCTCGCATTGCTTACCTCCAAAAATAGTTGGAGAGTGGGCATATGAATGAAGATTCTATAAACAATTTTTTGGCAAAGATCAAAGATTTGAAGGAGTAGTTGATTTTTGCTGATGAAGTCTTACCAGGTAGTTCACTTGTGTAGACTATTCTCAATGGTCTTCCAGATTCATATAAGAATTTTGCTTCTATTCTTCAGTTGATGATGAAAGGCAATGCAAATGCTTTAGTATTTGAGGAGTTATTATTTGCTTTGTTGAAGGAAGATAAGTCCAAGAAGAACAAGTCCATCATGCATGTAGAAGATCAAGATTTCTTAGCTAATTAGAAGGGCAAAGTTAAATGGCGTTCATCTACTAGTAACCAAAAATCTATTAATTATGCACAATCAAAAAAGGATGATAAAGACAAGAAGAAAGTAGGAAAATAGAAATTGTTTTGCAAATATTGTAAAGGAAATGATCATCTCATAAAGAGTTGTCCAAAATGGGCTGCAAAAGAGGCAAAGAAAAAGGAGGTCGGAATGGTTGTAGCAGAGGCCTCTACACCTAAAACAGATTCTACTAAGCTTGTGCAGAATGAAGAATGGGTGTTTACTACTGTTTGTAGTAAAGACCCGCCTTCAAATGAACAATGTATGTCTATAATAGAATCAGATGTTTTGCACTTTCACAGTGGGGCAACCAAACATATTGCCTCATAGCGTAGTTTCTTTAGTTCACTTGAGCCTGCCCCTATAGAGAATATTGTCACATGCACTAAAAACTCCTCTTGTCCTATAATGGGAGTTTGTAAGATCATTCTGACTACTAATGATGGTAGTTCTTTCACATTGTTAGATACTTTGTTTGTGCCAAGGATCAAGAAAAATTTGTTATTAGTTTCAACATTAACCAAGCTTGCTTGGTTCTGAAATTTTTTGATGACAAATATACAGTTCATGATCCCTCAAATGGTGATGTTGTAATTGATTCTTACATTTTATGTCGTGGGCTCTATAAGCTCATTGTTGGCACTCAAGATCGAGCACAAGTTGTAGAAATGCATCAAAGAAGTGGACACACAATAAGAGGGAGCATGTAGGGAGCTCCAAGAAGTATATGTCAAATTTTTCAGAAGAAACCCCTATAAAAACAATGACTTTGATCACTAAAAAGCATTGTAAATATCATTTCACATTTTTGCAACTCCATTTTGTTCAATCCAATGAGTCCTCAATCTTAAGGCATATCCAATTTTCATAATTTTTTAGACTCCATTTGAGCCCTCAAATAAGCCCTGAAACCTAATTTCTAACTAGGCTAGACATTAGGTTTGGACAAGTCTAAAAGAAAGTTGGAGAAGCTTGGAGAGGCTTGGAAAGTTGACTTGACAAGTGGTGAAGTTGGTCCCGCAAAACAGTATAGGACCAGCCCTAGCTCTTTGGATATGTAAAGTAGACCTTGTAGGCTTGTGGTTAGTCGAATAAAACCCAATACGTACTTTGGAACATCAACAAGAACAAGTTGATGCAAAACAGATAATTTGTACTTTGACTAGCTCACAAAAACCTTCTAAAAAAGGATGGAAATTGTGACTTCAAACACTAAGAGCATCTAGCACAATAACAATTGGAAACTTCCTTCTTAAGGGAATGTCATACATATGGTTGGATTGCTAAAATGCATAAAAGCCCTAATTTATAACAACTATAGAAGGGGCAATCACCTTAACACTGAATTGGTGTCATCCCAATTTTTCAGGGATGTGTAGAGAATGACCCCAAGACTAAAACACTTAAATTTCTCTAAATATGAACCAAATGACTTGAAAATTTGTATACATAAACTAGACATTTATATCTTTCTATTGAATGCACAAACACTAGATTTGAAACTATGCAAAAAGAGTAGCAATCTTTGCAAGTTGACTGGGTCTGAGGAAGAAGGAGGAGAGAACAAAAATTGCACCAAGCAATGATCAAAGTGTATATCTACTGCTTCAAGTCAACAATCTTCTTCGTGTACAAATGCTTTGGAGTCTTTATATAGAATCTTGAGGATATGATCATCCCTTCTGTTCATGGATTTAAACCCGAAATCAGGGAGCTTTGGTAGTTTACATTGATTGGGATCTTTTCCTACAATCTAGGAAAAGAGAAAGTTGAAGTCAAATCTACTTCTTAATTGATGAATTGAGAATCAATCTCAACCACTTCTAACTTATGGCATTTAGGCCCTTTACTCTTTCCTTTTACAAAGATAAATACTTTGGAAATTACATAAGAATGTGATCATATGATCAAACTCTCAATACAATAAATGAATGCAAATAAAACTCTAGAAGGAGTATATGTGGCATCATTCAAATGATAGATTTGATGAAGATCATGTCCACCTCAAGCATAATGAAATCTTGATGGTCCAACAACTCCCCCTCAAGCTAAAGTGTGATTGATTCTTCATTCTCTCATAGGTTGAATACCTGCCATAGCTTTGAGTCTACAAAGCTTTACCCCATCAAGTGCCTTTTTCATCATGTCTGCTATTTGCTTCTTAGTAGGAACAAATGAAATGTCAATTTCCTTTTCCATAAGCTTCTCTCTCACAAAGTGGTAATGGACATATATCTTCAATCAAATTCATGGAACTTACATTATCTCCAACTAAGTGAGGTTTTAAACTTACAAGTCCCAAATTTGAGTACAACTCCTTGAGCCATATTTCTTCTTGAGTGCAATAGTTAGAACTCTTTGAAGATAAAGCAACTATTGGTTGCTTCTTGGAACTCCATGACACCAGTTATGAACCTGCAAATGCTAAATATCTAGAGATACTTCTTTTATCATCCTTTTGTTTGGGGCATATGTGGAAATGCAAAATAATGTACTAAAGTGCTATTGAAGGGTTGGATTGAGTGCGAGTGAGAAGAGACTTTAAGGTCTCACATTTGTATAAATATGAATTGAAAGTAATGAGCAAATCTTCTTCCTTTGTCGCCAACAATGGCTTTCGATGTATGGCTTCTTGGACTAGTTAGTTTCTATTGTTTTCTTGATTTTCTTGAATTTTGTATGCCCTAGGAATGCATGCAGTTTTTTTCATCTTCTTGTTCTTGCTTGTGCTTATGGCAATGCAGTCTCTCTCTCTCTCTCTCTCTCTCTCTCTCTCTCTCTCTTTCTCTGTGAGAGGCGCAAACTTCTCTACAAACATTTGGTGCCATCTAGGACTACCCACCTAACACTCTACCAGTTGTACTGACACCGACCTCATCATTCTCTGGAGTCAAGTTGCTCAGCGAATGCCTACGCATGGTAATTGCCATCCTATGTAGTATGCACAATTCATCCTTCTATGCATTCCAAAAAGACCATCCGTAATATTGTGCTCAAGTGTAGTCTGTGTCTCTAGATGACTTCTATTGTTGTTCAAAGTCAATTTTTTAATGCTATCTGAATTAGTGCAATTTGTGGAGGATTGGTTCAATCAAATGCCTGTTCCTACTTGATATTGTGTGTTGCTCTCTGTCCTGTTGAAAGGGTATTCTGAAGACAAATACAAAGGGTATTCTGAAGATAAATACAACAAGTATTCTCAAGACAAATACAATGATGGTCATGCTTTGTGTTACAACACCAATTTGATTATTTTTATCGGCATTGGTTTAAGCCCTTTGTGTGATGCCATTATCTCTGACAAAGACAATTTTTTGTGTGCATGGTGCATAAAATCGAAATTTTCAGTGCTCTGTAATTTTACATGCTATTTGTAACATTTGGTATCAATGTTGGCAATTGTAGCTCAAGCGTAAGCACCACCTCCTTTACTTGTCAATCCGCGGGGACGTGAGGACCAGTATGAAGACCACGAGCAAGTGAAGGCACAAGTGCGTGAGTGAAAGCACACAAACATGCACACACATACACACACACGTGCACAAAGTAAGATCAAAGAGAGGAACAATGGGAAGCTTAGATTGCAAAAGAGTTCTCTTACAAAGGCTCTATTCTCTAACAAGCTAACCTAAAAAATGAGCTCTCTAGCTCTTTTTATAGTTTTTTGACTAGTTTTGGCCCTGTCCAGACCTAGTATCCGGCCTAGTTAAAAATTAGGTTCCAGGGCTTATTTGAGGGCTCAAGCGGAGTCTAAAAATTATGAAAATTGGTAGGATAATACTTCTAATGCTCCTCAAGCTCGAGGACTCCTCGGCTTGCACAAAATGGAGCTAGAAAAATAGAAAATGGTATTTACAATGGTTTTAGTGATGGAAATCACTATTTTTGTAGGGAATTCTTCTGAAAAGTTGACATGTACTTCTTGGAGCTCCCTACTTGCTCCTTCTTCTTGTGTGTCCACCTCTTAGATGCGTTCCTATGCTTTGTCCTTGACCTTCAGCTTCAACACTCCCCCCCCTCTTGAGTCTGTCGTCCCTGACAGACCCTTGTTGTAGTGGTTGTTCCATGTAGTGCTTGGGAGGTAGTATCCATTCTGTAAGAACAAGAGCCGTCTATCTTCCAAATTTGGCAGTGTTGGTTGTCCGGTCCTTCATTTGTCAAGCAACGTTTGCCAAATACTGAGAATTGAATTTCTTTATATTCTTTGACAAACAACATTGGGTAACTACACCAAGCTTAGTTTCACATATTCTCTTTAGTTCACCATAAGCAGGAGTCTGCTCATCTAGTATACAAACAAGGATTTTCGGGGTACCAAACAAACTCTTGCAAATATCTCCTTGGATGCTCTCATACATACAGTAGTTAAGCATCACTCAAGTTGTGGACCTTCAAGATCTTCACTCCCACCATGGTAAGGGGAAACCATAGGTGTGGATGCCATGTTCATGCTAAGTTCTTGACATCTACCAGATAAGGCAGCAATTACATCATCTGCTAGTCGAGACACACTTCTATCCTAACTGATAAATGCCCGGTAATCAACACTTCCATCTTCAACTAAGCATGGCTCATTCATGTTTCATGAGCCAAACCTGGGAACAAGTTCTTCCTCTCTTTCTTTTTTTTTTTTTTTTTTTTTTTTGAGAGGAACAATATCACAAAACAAGAAGACAGAGTTTAGTATCAATCAATAAAAATCTTTGACATAAGTCAATGTGCTCTTGTGCCTGGGATTCTCAAGTGTGTCTATGCACGGCCGTGTAATGTGGCCCTATATTAATGCATACTTTGGAAATGCACGACCTGAATGATGCAAAAGACAGGGTTGTGCAAGGAGCACATGGTTGTCGCTCGTCGAGGCCCGATGTCACTTGCAGATGTTGGTGTCATCTTTGTTGGAGGTATCCATTGGATCTCGAGATGACCACTGATCCTTCCTCTTTATAGGGATCCATTTTAGAACAGCCTTCGGCACTGTAGAGATTACTTTAGGCGTCTTCCTCTTTGGATGCGTTCTGAACTGTGGTATTCAGTGTGGTTGGCGCTTTGGTTCGATGGAGGCTACTTGTACTTTTGGCTTCCAAACCCATATCCTTTTTGCACGTCTTCCTACTATTGTTGAAGAGCTGATTTGATCTTCTTTCGGTCTCTGTACGTGGTTCTTACCCTCTTCTCTTTTTGGCTTCTTTGTTGAGACCTTGCGCATGTGGGAGAACATAGGTTGTTGTAGATGTAAGAGCTTCTTAGGTACCCACATCTGTAATCACCCTTGTTGGGCTGCAGCTAATTTCTTAGGCACCCAAACTTGTTGGATACCTTGTGATTGAGCTTGTCCGAGCTGCTTCCTTCGTCTTCGGACCTGGTTGGCTTGCCTGGATGGGATTTGTGGGGGCAAGGCTGGTGGTTTCTCTCCTTTGCGTACCCAGATCTGCGTCATGCTCGGAACTGCTTTCTTATCGAATGGTGTCTTTCTATTTGATGTAGCCATTGTCGTGATCGGTTGTGTTTGCCTCTGTGGTGGACTGACTAGTGTGGCTACTTGATTCTTTGGAGAAGAAGAAAGATCCACCCACCTTCGAACCTGTTCTTCCACGATTGACTCCTTCTGCATCATAGAGCTTTTGACACATACATCTTCTTCCATATGATTAGTCTTAGAAGAGCTGAGAGAGTGTGTGGTGCCATGATCTCGGAGCATGCAGTTCGCTAATTCTAATGTAATGCATTGTTCATGTACCCAAACTTGAAGAATTTGACTTCTTAGGTTTAAGTTGATTGCATTGTCATAAATCCAATCTTGTCCTAAGACAAGTGGTTCTGTAAGGCTCTCATCTTGACACACTAGCACTTTGACTTTCATTGGAACATCTTGCAGGTAGATGGGAAGTTCCACCTCGCCCAAACAAGGGGTTTCCACACCTCCCAATCCTATGAGATAAGCTTCTATGGGATTGATGTTCAACTGCAAGTCTTGGCAGTAGGAAAGTCTAACTGCACTACTTGCTGCACCTGAGTCAATCAATGCTTTCACCGTCCTTGCACCCTTCCCTTGTCCTATCTCTATGGTCACAAAGGGTCTTCGGTCAATGACCAGAGAAGTCGCTATGCCTGACTTTTGACACATATCCATGTGATATTTTGGGGCTTTTGAGTTGACATCTAGGCCTAATCACCTTAACGTATTTCGCCTAATACGCTCTCTGGCCTCTGCCTGTGCTTCTTCTCTCACTCTTAACTCTTCTTCTTTTCGCTTCTTAGCAGTGTTGAGTCTCATTCGCATATCCTCAGTAAGAGGTTCTTGATATAGCTTGACTCTACAGCCACTAATATAGTTTGGCAAGATATCTCCTTCTAGAGTGGCCAACTGAACTGCACCACTAGTGGAAATTCTATTAATGATCATGGGTCCGCATCCTCTTTTCCAACTTACGGGCATGTTGTTTTAGTGTGTAAACCAACACTAGATCTCCCTCTTTCAATCCCTTATCCTTGATGTGTGCATCAAAGTATGCCTTTTGCCTCTTCTTTACAGCGTAGATGCCTGCTCCCGCTCGTAGCCTTGTCTCACCTAAGCGTTCTAGATCAAAGATCCTAGATGACAATTCATGTCCATTCCACTCATGCTCTTGTGCTACTTTTAAAGCAAGGATTAAGAAATCCAGTGGTAGCACCACATTCTGTCCAAATACCATCTGAAATGGGGTGGCATTGAGTACCATTTTGTAGGCAACTCAGTAAGCCCAAACAGCATGATGAAGTTGTTTGTCCCAATCAGAGCGTTTATTATTTACCAATTTTGTCAATACGTTACAAAGGATCTTATTGGTACTCTCGGCTTGTCTGTTAGCTTGTGGGTGATAGGGGGCAGACTTCTTATGTATCACCAAGAATTCTTGGAGAAGATTTTCAATGACTTCATTCAAGAAGTGTGTGCCTCTATCGCTCACCAACTCTATTGGTAGTCCATATCTCGTGAACACATTCTCGAATAAGAACTTAGCCGTAGTCTGAGCATCATTCTTTGTTGTGGCTTTCACTTCTACCCACTTTGTAAGGTAATCTGTGGCTACAATAATATATTCTGCATGGGAGTTTCTAGCTGGGGGGTTAATAGGACCTATGAAGTCTATGCCCCACTTCGAAAATGCACGCCCTCCCATCATTGGCCTCAAAGGCATCTCGTCTTTTCTAACTGGATACTGTGCACGTTGGCATGTGTCACATTTCTTCACATAGGTATGTGCATCCATATGAAGAGTGGGCCACCAAACTCTTGAGAATAGAATGGTCTTGATCACTCGGTCAGGACCAAAATGTCCACCTGCAACACCACTGTGTGCAGTCTCTAAGAACTTTAAATA
This sequence comes from Ceratopteris richardii, assembly GCA_020310875.1. Lineage (NCBI taxonomy): Eukaryota > Viridiplantae > Streptophyta > Polypodiopsida > Polypodiales > Pteridaceae > Ceratopteris > Ceratopteris richardii. The sequence goes on along the minus strand of CM035414.1, from coordinate 16,980,610 downwards.
GTCTGATTCATGAACGCACAGTCTTAAGTAACCATCTTTGCCTCTTCGGTATAGGTTCTCTCCTACTAAGGCATAGCCTTGAGCTTCTTGCTCCATGCTTCGTCTTCTTGCTAGACTGGCCTCTTTGGGTAATCTTCCCGATCTCATAAACTCTACCAATGGAGCACTCCAATCTGGAATTAATGATACTTGATAAAGGGTCGCATGCTCCACTGGTGGTCTCTCTCTGCACATTTGACAATTCTTGATCCACTCATGTATTGCTTTGTCCATGCTAGGCCAATACACTCCTAAACGTTTCAAATTCTGCAATGTTCGTTGTTTAGAATAGTGATTTCCTAGCATTCCTTCATGGGCTTGTTGCAACCAACTACTATGTTCGTCGTCCTCAACACAGCAAGCTAATACACCCTCAGTATCTTGTTTGTACATGCTTCCTGCTAATATGTGATATTTTTGTGATTTTACAATTTCTTCTTGTGATGTTTTCACATTCTTATTTGCAGGGCCAAAGGTTAGGACTGGTACCAACTTATTTGCCCATTTAGGAACAACTTCTAAATTGAACAGATAAGCATCGGGTAATTCGTCAGACACTCCTTGCGGTGACTCTCCTGAAGTGATGCGAGAAAGGTGATTAACCCGAAGGTGGGTTCTACCTTTCCTGACAACAACTTCAGAGTCATACTCCATTAGTAAGAGGAACCATCTTACTAAGCGTCCCGTATTGCAAGGTTTATTGACCAAATATAACAAAGCTTGATGATCAATGAAAAACTTGAACTTGTTGGCCAATAAATAGTGTCTAAAATTCTTCACAGCATATACCATGCCTAACCCTTCTCGCTCGGTTGTGGTATATTCTTTCGGCTGGGTTTAGTTGTCTACTAGCATATGCTATGGGTAAATCTAAATTTCCTTCACCGGTGGGTTGTGCTAGCACACATCCTATGGCATGATTGGATGCATCCACATGTACATGGAATGGTTTATTCCAATCAGGAGTGGTCAGTATTGGTGCTATGCACAAACGTTTCTTCAGTTCATTGAAAGAATTCTCGCATTCGTCGTTCCACTCAAAATTAGACAACAAGGCATAAAGGGGTCTAGCTATGATCGCGTACATGTGGATAAACCTACGATAATATCCACAATGGCCCATAAAGGCTTGTACCTCTTTAACATTCCTTGGCCTTGGTAGCTCCGCTATGGCACGTACCTTATCTTCATCTGTTGAGATTCCATTCTTAGAAACAATATGACCTAGGATCTTACCTTGACTCACCATGAACACACACTTTTCTGGGTTCAGACACACTCGATATTCTCTACACTTGTTGAAGATTTGTCTGAGCTCAGGGATGTGAAACCTTCTTTCTTGGGAATGAGCACATAAATCATCCACATACACTTCTAAGCTCTTTCACAAGAACTCTTTGAAGACATGACACATGAGCCGTTGGAATGTTGCAGGTGCATTTGTGAGCCCGAATGGCATAACACGAAATGCAAAGATTCCCCACTCTGTGACTAAAGCTGTTTTGTGTTGATCTTCTGGGGCAATGGCTACTTGATTGTAACCTGAAAATCCATCAAGGAAGCTATAAACTTCCTTGCCTGCAACACGCTCCAATAGGTGTTTTGTGATTGGAAGTGGATAACTATCTCTGATCGTAGCGGCATTAACTTTTTTAAGGTTAATACACACTCGCAACTTCCTGTTCTTCTTGGGTACCACTACAATGGGGGACACCCATTTAGTATGCTCAATCTCATAGATGAATCCAGCTTCAATCAACCTATCAATTTCTTCCTTTATTTTGGCTGCATAGGTATCATTATATGTGTAGGGCTTCTGTTTGGTGGGCTTGGCATCATCAGTCATGGGGATAGTATGAGAGCAAATTCTTGGATCTACCCCTTTCAAGTCTCTATAGTGCCACGCAAACACATCCCTATATTCCCTTAATAGAGCTACAAGCTCCATTTCTTCTCTTGCACTTAGGTCATCTCCTATATATGTGCATCTCTCTTCGTTCTCTTTGATGGTCACTACAATCTTCTTGGTCTTTTCTTTATTATCATATGATTCTCCTATGATGGCCTCTCTCTTAGGCATTTGTACCAAAATTTTGCGGTCGTCAACTTCATATTTCTTGAAGTTTTCTGGTACTTCAAACAATGATTCTTCCTCTTCTTGTTTCACTGGTTTTCTTTTCTTTTTCTTTTGATTGCTCTCACTTCCATCCTTTGAATTTACCGTTTTAATACTTGTGAGAGGTTCTTCTTCTTTCTGGGTGAACACTACTATATCTTCTAGATAGTGTTGCTCTGAGTCAAAGCAGCTATCCATCACAATGGACTCTATATCATCGTCATTCTCTTCTTCTTCTATGACATCACTAGGGTCACATTCTTCTAGCAAGGGCTGACACATGAACATTGAGATATCATAACCCTCCTCATCACAATGAGGTGTCCATTGTTCTTCATTGACAACAATGTCCATGGTGGCTAAGATTTTTGGCCAGCCATGAGGCTCAAACTCCTCATCTAGAAAGATCATCGGTGTGTAGGCTGGGTCTCTAACTGGTCTATCTCCTGGCGAAGTTCCTTCTTCTCTTGCCTTCAAGCGTTTTTCCTCTTCCTCTGCGACCTTGCACATCCACAAATGAGTATCTTCATGCAACCATGATGGATCTGGTGAACTTTCAGAATGCATAGAGATGGAATCTTCTTTCGCTTTGTGGATAGGATTCCACTGTAGGGGTGGTACATCTCTGAAGGAGTAATCCTTCAAATTGACCTCGGTGGTGACCCCTAAGTGCTGCAAGTACAAGGAGTTCGTTCCCCAATCCTGTACTATTTGCAATTGTCGTAAGAAAGGTCTTCCTAGGATCATCTCATAGACATTATTTTTCTCAAAGTCACATATAGCAAAGGTGTGCTCAAACTCTACACCACAAGTGGTTAGAGTTATCCCTTCGAGCAATCCTAGACGTCTTTCAAAATGACCATCAGCCATTTGAAGCTTCATTCTAGTTGGTCTTAATGTGGGCTTGCCCCATTGCTTCCACAAAGAGGTGGTCGCAATAGCAACACCCGCACCTGAATCTATGATTGCTTTGGTTGTGTAACCTTGGTAGGTGATTGGAAGATAACTATTACCTTCTTCACCCTCACACATGTCTCCTATTTTATTGAGAGGTATCTCTGGAACTTTTTGCTTAGAGCCTGTTTTTGGCATATTGGAATCAAGTTCGGGGACCTGATCCTTCACATGATTCCATAACTCAGGTTTTGCTTTGAGAAGCTCTCCTACAGTGAGGTGACATTGAACCTTAGTGTTCTTCACGACATCAGTATTCCTTGGAACCACTAAGTCTTCATTTCTTACTAGTATTGTGGGAGCTCTGATATGAAGAGATTCAGATTCCCATGGGCCTGGAAATTGAGGCAGTTCTTCTAGGATATTCGATTCAAAATCTAATCTTTCATCTTCTTGTTGTTCTGCTTCATCTCCGTAAATAGATGGAATGTCTTGGGGAAATTGATCATGAAGATCATCAATCTCAGGAATAGGAGGGGAATTACCCTTCTCCTTGGCCCATTTCTCTTCTTGTATTTCCCGCAAGAACTCTTGAGAGTACTGTTGAATTGAAGGAGGTATTCCAGCATCTGTGGAATTAGGAACATAAGCTCCCATTGGTGGTGAGCTTCCTCTTTCAATAACTGGTTGAGCCTGTGGAGGCAAAGAAACTTGTGGTTTGTTTATCAATTGCTCTAAACTTTCTAGTAAGCCGTGGAAATGCAAATATGATTTGATAGAGTTTGTCTGATTGAACTTTTGACTAGTCTCAAGTATGGCTTTAGCTTGTTCTACCATTTTCATGCACATTTTCATCCGTTCAATCTCTAAATCTGCTCTAGGGTAACTCTTGTCTAGGTTTGCAGCTGTAGGCCCTTCTTGAAGTCGAGCCTGGTAGGCCTTGAACATCATGTCCAAGCCTTCTAGGGTTGGATCTGCAAGAACAGACCCTGGTTGCGGTCTATTTACAATGGGTGGTGGGGTGGGATGAGGTGGAGTGGATGGAGTTTCGGCATGCGAGGGGCTTTGAAATGCAATGTCTTCTATTTTTGTTTTCGCTTCCTTTAAGCTTTCTTCTAGTTCCGATAACTTTTTATTCCACTTGCGATTGGCCTTCTCTCTGGTATCCTTCCATGTTCTTGTTTTCCTCTTACTAGGCTCTCCTGATTCACTCGACTCTGATTGTTCTGCTGGTTTATCCCGTTTTAAGGCTTGTGCTCTGGTGACAGCTTGTATAGGAGCCACATTGCTACTACTTGAACTTGAATCTGCCACTAAGCCTACCACATTAATGGGTGTAATCTTGGGTGCACTGGAGGGGTTTCTCAAACAATCTCTGGGGAGATGGTCTTTGCCACAATCAGGACAAAAAGCCTGTATTGTGATAGCCTATCCTTGACTCGGAGCTGGTGGGTGGGGACAATCACGAATGAAATGGTCGCCTTGACATCTGAAACAAGATCCTCTAGGGGCTTGTGGTCTCATTTGTCTCAATTGGGGCCTAGGGTTAGGATTTGTGTACATGACATTGGAGTATTCTAGCTCCTAATTTTGCTCCATAGGTGGTGCCTCATATTGATACGAGTAAATCTCACTATGTTCAGGTGACTCTATGTAATAAGCATGTGGACTACCTTCATGGGAATAGTCTGAACTATGAGCATGAGAGTCATTATCTGGTATCAATGGGGTTAGTGGCACCAATGCTCTATTTGGATTTTCCTCTCCCACAGCATATTTGACTGGAATCACGTTGGCAGGAGTTGGTGGTTGGTTTCCCAAGACTGGTTGTGGCCTATATGGTGCCTGATATTGCTGTTGTGGTCTATAATATGGCTGTTGGTATTGGTTCTGATACCTACCTTGTTGGTAAGGTTGCTGATAAGTTTTTCTAACAGCCTTCCTATTGTAGGGACAATCTTGAGCCGTGTGGTTCGTGTATTTTCTCTCAATAGTGCAATATGGAGCATTCCTTTCTCTAATGTTTTGGTTTTGCATTGGGCATACATTATCCATGTGGTCGCCCCCGCAAGTATAACACCGATTCAATGGAGTGACTCTCTGTGTTTGTTTATTTTGGACTCCCAGCTTCTTGGCAACTTGCTCAGCTATCTCCTCTATTTCCGTGGAGATTTTTGAAGTATGACTAGTAGAACTATCTGAATCCTTATAGAGTTTGGATAATCCTAACTCCTCACCCAAGTTATCTTCTATGTCAATGCATGTCCGCACGCACTCTTCTATGGATCTAGGCTCTTTCAAGTATACATATGATCTTAACTTTGTGCTCATTAAGCCATCTAAGAACAAAGCCACTTGTTTGGCTGGTGTGGGTAGCTCTGGAGCAGGGCATCTTTCTAGGTACTATCTAAACCTTCTACCTGCTAGTCGCACTGTTTCTTGGGGTGTCTGCTTAAAACTGTGGATCAAAGATGATGTGTTATGCTTGATACCACTCTTGGAAAATTCTACAATGAATTCGTCTAGCAGTTGGCCTACATCGCGATAGTTGCGACTACTCAGTGGTTGAAACCAAGCTAAGGCAGTGCCCTTAAGAGTCAAACCAAATGCCTCATACTGGGTGAACAAATCCTCAACCTGCTCAGCTCTTAACACTTGTTTGAACTCGGCCACATGATCATAAGGATCTCCTGACCCGTCAAAATAATTCTTCATTGCCTTGATCACTTGAGTGGGTCTAAGGGTTCTTGGGTGCTCTCGGGGTCTAGGCAATGGAAAATCCTGTTCATCTCTTTGTTGCCTATGTGCTTGATGTCTCTCTCTTTCAGGTCTTTCATTTTCAAATCCTGACCTATTCCTGCCCACGGTGTGTGCAAAACTTACCTCAGGTCTCTCTCTAGTTCTTTCTCTCTGGGCTTCATGAGCGTGGGATGATCCTACTCCTTGCAGGCCATGGGAAACATTGGATCTTGGTGGAGGGAAAATCAATTCACTCTTCCAAGTATATGCATGTCTATCATGTTCTGTTACCAAGAATATCTTCTTTGATGTGTTATCCAGGTAGACAACTTTGCCTGGTATCTCAGGATCTTTGAATTCATAGATGATGACTATGCCCAATTGGCTAGGTTGATCTGGCTTGAATCTCCAAAAGGCTTCCTTTGTTTCTCTATTCAAGAAGAGTTCTATGCTTTTGTTGTCTTGAGGGATCCAGTCTGGTGTGATCACTCTGGTCAGAATTGACTTACCTATAGGAGTCTGGGGTCCTTGTCCTACATTTCCTTGTTCTAGGTCTCCTATCTCATTCTCATGAATGATATTTCCAAACTCATCGGTCCTATCTGGTTGGTTGGTAACCACATACATGGTTCCTTCCTTATCAATGTATGAACCCTCTTCGAACTTGACCACCGGGTGTTCAAGTCCAAAGGATTGATCTGGATTTTTGAGTTGGACCACTGATCGCCTCAGGCCATCCTCATAAATGCAAGCACCTAATCGGTTGGTTCGAATATATTCCAACTGTGTCTTATAGGGACCTTCTGGTGTTTGTAGATGGGCAGTCCCTGAGCCACCTGCAGGTTTCCCCATGCTAAAAGACATTTCTGAGTCACTTGTGTCTGAACTTAGTCCGTAAGGATGACCACTTAGTTGTTGTACCCAAGACTTAGCTGTATGGTTGACACTAGACTGAGAAGATCTAATGCTTTGTCTATCCTTGCCTAGGTGTCTACCAGATCTCAAGTTCATAAGCTTTGGCTAAGAGTCCAAAATTTCCCCTTGGTATGGTTCAAAAATCCTTTGGAGTCCCCTTGGGTTCCAGGTCCCACTTGAAGGTCAACTTCAAATTATCCTATCTGAAAATGAACGAGCTTTCCAACGAGCTATAGAGCTCAAAAAATGGACTTTGGATGAAAAAGTTATGTCAAATCAGGCTTCTGGGGGTCAAAACAGGCAAACAGGACCTTTGGAGAAAATCGTGATTTTGTGAACTTTCAGAGAATCGCGATTTTGTGAACTTCAAGAGAATCGCGATTTTGTGAACTTTCAGAGAATCGCGATGCTGTGAAGTCAAAGAATCGCGATGTTGAGCACAAAATCGTGTTTTTGAAAATCGTGACGTTGAGCAAAAAATCGTGTTTTTGAAAATCGCGATTTTGAGCAAAAAATCATGTTTTGAAAATCGCGATGTTGAGCACAAAATCGTGTTTCTGAAAATCACGATGTTGAGCATAAAATCGTGTCTCTGAAAATCACGATGTTGAGCACAAAATCGTGTTTTAGAGAATCGTGATTCACAAAATCGTGTTTTTTCACAAAATCGTGGTTCTCAGAATCGTGTTTTTTTTTTTTGACATGAAAATCGTGATTTTGTCTCAGAGAATCGCGTTTTCACAAAATTGTGTTTTTGCTGAAAATCGTGTTTTTTGGCTGAAAATCATGTTTTTTATTGCTGAAAATCGTGATTTGTGAGAATCGCGATTTTGAGCGGAATCACAGAATCGTGTTTTCTTAGAATCGTGTTTTTGACATGAAAATCGTGATTTTTTCAGAATCGCGATTTTGAGCAGAGAATCGTCTTTTCACATAATCGCATTTTTGACATGAAAATCGCGATTGCCAACAAAAAATCGTGTTTTCACAAAATCGTGGTTTGACTAAAAATCGTAATTTGTGAGAATCGCGATTTTGAGCACAACCACAGAATCGCGTTTTCACAAAATCGTGTTTTTTTGCTGAAAATCGTGATTGGTGAGAATCGCGATTTTGAGCAGAGAATCGTGTTTTTACAGAATCGTATTTTTTGGTTGAAAATAGTGATTTGTGAGAATCGCGATTTTGAGCACAATCACAGAATTGCGATTCTGAGAATGACCACAGAATCGTGATTCTTTCAGCCAACTTTTAGGCAGGAAAACAGAAAATCGTGATTTTTCAAAAAAATTTGAATTTTCACAGAATCGCGATTTTCATCACAGAATCGCGTTTTTTGGCGAGAAATTCAAATTTCTGAGCGCCGGCAATGGCGAGCTCCGTATGAGCAGAAAATCATGAAAAAAACACAGCGCTTGCTCTCCCTTGCACCTCCTAACTCCTTCCCACACAATAATGCATGAAAAATGGTATGAAAATGGTGAAAATGCACTAAAAAACAAGAAATTTCTATGAAGAAGAAGATGGAAGAAGGTGAAGATGATGATGGTGATGAAGATGAAGAGGAAAAAACAGAAAATGAATGGAAATGATAGTTTTTTTACGTTCCAACGTCGCAAATCTACGATCTTACCATCACAACGCTCCTCCTCGAAGCTCTCTCCCCGGCAACGGCGCCAAAATTTGGTGTAGCTCAAGCGTAAGCACCACCTCCTTTACTTGTCAATCCGTGGAGACGTGAGGACCGGTATGAAGACCACGAGCAAGTGAAGGCACAAGTGCGTGAGTGAAAGCACACAAACATGCACACACATACACACACACGCGCACAAAGTAAGATCAAAGAGAGGAACAATGGGAAGCTTAGATTGCAAAAGAGTTCTCTTACAAAAGCTCTATTCTCTAACAAGCTAACCTCAAAAATGAGCTCTCTAGCTCTTTTTATAGTTTTTTTACTAGTTTTGGCCCTGTCCAGACCTAGTATCCGGCCTAGTTAAAAATTAGGTTCCAGGGCTTATTTGAGGGCTCAAGCGGAGTCTAAAAATTATGAAAATTGGTAGGATGATAGTTCTAATGCTCCTCAAGCTCGAGGACTCCTCGGCTTGCACAAAATAGAGCTACAAAAATAGAAAATGGTATTTACAATGGTTTTAGTGATGGAAATCACTATTTTTGTAGGGAATTCTTCTGAAAAGTTGACATGTACTTCTTGGAGCTCCCTACTTGCTCCTTCTTCTTGTGTGTCCACCTCTTAGATGTGTTCCTATGCTTTGTCCTTGACCTTCAGCTTCAACAGTAATCATCAGTGGGTTTTTTGGCATGTCATGACATATTGGATTATAAATCAATGACACATGGTTCACTGTTCAAGTAATGAAGAGGCAAGGATGAAGAAGCATGGTGACAATGGACCCCTTGATTTGTACCTCTTTGTGATCCTTTGATTATGAGCCTTTGTTGACAGTCAAGGTCACGCACAAGCATGGAAGCGCATCAATGAAGTGGAAAAACAAGAAGAAGGAGCATGTAGGGTGCTCCAAGAAGCACATGTCAAAGTTTCATAAGAAATCCCTACAAAAATAGTGATTTTTATCACTAAAAATCATTGTGAATACCATTTTCTATTTTTACAACTCCATTTTGTTCAAGCCAAGGAGTCCTTGAGCTTGAGGAGAATTAGATGTATCATACTACCAACTTTCCTAATGTTTAGATTCCGTTTGAGCCCCCAAATAAGCCCTAGAACCTAATTTTTAACTAGGCCGGACACTAGGTCTCGACAGGGCCAAAACCACTCAATAACTATAAAAAGGGTTGGAGAGCTCATTGTTGGGGTTAGCTTGTTGTAGGTTTCAGCTTTGTAAGAGAGTTCTTTTGTAATCGAAGTCCTTCCATTGTTCCACTCTTTGCTCTTACCTTGTGCGCGTGTGTGTGTATGTGTGTGCATGTTTGTATGCTTTGACTCACGCACTTGTGCACTTTACTGTTGGAAAGATGGATGGATGCTCCAAGAGATTGAGTGGGTACTGCCAAAACGTGCTTTGTACCAGCCCTCTGATGCTTTAGTGTTGATAAGTATACCTTCTTAGCTTTCAAATGACACCATAAAATGGCCTATGTACTTTCGAAGTGATGTGTGTAATGATTGAATCAAAATAGATAACTTTGAAACTCAAAATCTCAAGAGAACCTTCTATTTATGTCTTGACACCTGTTGGATCTTTTGCTCAGTATGACCAACACAGTAGGAATTGGAAAAATTCCTTTTAGTGGTATTTAATTAGCTTAGCAAGCTAACTATTCCAAGTAGAATGATGTAAAAAGATAAACTATGCTAAGAGAAATCAATTTAGCAAGTAAAGGTATACCCCCGATTTTTTAGGACTGTAGCAGACATTGACCAGTGATCACCTCGATGCTAATTTCTCTCTGTTGGCTGAATAGAATCTCCTCAAATTAGCTGAATCCAACAAGCTTTAGATCATTGAATGTGGTGAAGATTTGACCGAGATATGCACTTCACAAGTTGACAGACTTTCAAGGAGTATTACAGAGAACTCAAAAATGAACAATGTGAATGTATGTATTAATGAACACTTGTATACAGATCCATTGACATGAAAATCATTGCCTAATGGTGTAGATAGGTGTGGGCTAGAGTGTAGGCCTCACACACACTCAGAATCAGTAATGAGAAGCTCGGGAGTGATGAGTTCTAAGCGCGACTTTTTCATGACCTCTTTTATAGAGATTGAGTAAGAATTTGAATTCAAATTCAAACTTTTGGCTCCCTATGATTAATCTCCTATATCCTAGGAGATATTCCTTCAATCAAAGAGCTAACTTTTTCCACGAATCCGTTTGGTAGGTTTTTACAAAGATTCTAAGTCAATTTGACTTTTACAAAGAGATAAAGTGGTAATTAACCACTAGCACTAGTTCCTATGCTTCTCCATATGTGTATGGACTTCAATGTATCTATCAAGCCAAATGTGTAGGCTTGTGAATTACACCAATAGCTCCCCCTCAAGCCAAACATTTTGGCTTGGTCTTCATCTTCAGTCTTCATGTATATCATGCAATCCAATCATTGCTTTGAACCTGCAAAGTTTGGTTCCATCCAAAGCTTTAGTCAACAAATCTGCGCATTGCATGTTGGTTGATACATATGTTAGTTGAATGTCTTTGCTTAGCAACTTCTCTCTCACATAATGGTAATGGACCTCGATATGTTTGGTCCTAGCATGATAGATGGGATTAGCTGCAAGGTGAAGTGAACTTGTATTATCTCCAAAGATTATTGGTGCCCTAGTATACAAACCCAATTCTGTATACAAAAGCTTAATCCAAATGGCTTCTTGTGTGGCATTAGCCAGCCCTCTATACTCTACTTCTGTGGAAGACAAAGCAACGGTAGGTTGCTTCTTTGAAGACCATGATATTGGCTTATCACCTGCAAAAGAAATGTATCCAGAAGTGCTCCTCCTATCATCCTTGCATCCTGCCCAATCTGCATCTGAATAGATCTTTATCAATGTCTGAAGTGTAAGGGAAATACAAACCATGATGTTGTGTACCCTTGAGATACTTCAAGATTCATACCCATATCTGACAGGTTTCTTGCTCTCTCTTTGTGATCTTCTGATTGACTGATTGGAAGATTCAGGTATGTACTCAAGTTTCTTCATCTTCATTTTGCCCTTGGACTTCCATGCCTTGAACTCTTCAAGGTTGATAGTGTCTTCATCATCTGAACTTGAGTCTTCATTCTGAGTAGGTTCCTCCTTTGCAAGACTTGGAAATTCTTCTTCTAAATCATAGGGTAGTTTAACCTTCCTGCATTCATTCTCATACCAAGAATCATTTTCATCAAATACAACATCTCTACTCACCATGAATCCCTTATTGGAAGGGTCATAAAACCTGTATCCTTTTTGATTTAGATCATATCCAATAAAGATGCACTTCTCAGCTTTTAGGTCTAGCTTACCTCTTATCTGAGAAGGAATGTGTACATATGCTATACATCCAAATATTTTGCAATGGTCTAGTGAGGGTCTCTTACCATGCCATGCTTCATAGGGTGTCATCCCATCAAGAGACTTAGATGGTAACCTATTTATAAGGTAAGTGACAGTAGAAACACTCTCTGTCCATAGATAGTTAGGTAACTTTTTCTCATTCAACATAGACCTAGCTGTCTCAACAATCAACCTATTTCTTCTCTCAGCTACCCCATTCTGTTCAGGAGAATACCTTGTGGTGATTTCTCTTTTGATGCCTCTGTCAAGAAGTTTTCAAACTCATTGGAGAAGTACTCACCTCCTCCATCTGACCTTAGCCTCTTCAAATTTTTTCCTTTCTAATTTTCAACAAGTGCAAGATATTTTTTAAAGCAATTAAACACCTCATCCTTGTGCTTCATGAAGTACAATACAGTCCACCTGCTATAATCATCAATAAAAGATACATAGTACCTTGATCCTGAGACTGAGGGGTCTTTGCTTGGTCCCTATACGTCTGTATGGACAAGCTCTAGATAGTCTTCATGCATGTAACCTTTCCTTGAGAAGGCTAACCTGTGAGACTTCCCAAATTGACAAGCACCACACTTATAAATCATATGTTGCTTGGATACATTAGGTATTCCAAGCACACATTGATCCCTACATATTTGCTTCAAGGTTCTTTCTCCTATATGCCCTAATCTTTTGTGCCAAATCTCAAGCTCTGAAAGTGCTTGATCTTTAAAACTGTATAGTGCAATATTCTTTGTGTCTTCTAACTCAAAAGTGAAAAGTCTACCTGATTTTTCTCCTTTAGCAATCCTCTTGAACCCATGCCTTGGATCCTCCACAAATGTTCCATATTGGTTGAATCTAACCTGCAAACCTTTCTCCACAATCTGTCCAACACTCATCAGATTTTTGGTAATGGTTGGTACATAGAGTACCCTGCTCAACAAGTTCTGATTTCCATCACAAGTCTTAACATTTCCAACTTTAACTACTGAGTGCTTGGTGTCATCACCTGTTTGGACTTGATGCTTACCTTTTGATTCCTCAAGATCAAAGAGTAGTGCTACATTGCCAGCCACATGATTTGAGCATCTTGAGTCAATGTAGAATAGGTGGTCATCATTTGTACCTGATTTTGAAGTTATGTTCATGATCAGAAGAGAGTCATCCTGCTCCTCTGTGTAGTTGTTGTAGTCCTTTCTGGATTTGGATCCTCCTTGGTAGTTGCCATTGTAATTATTGTTGTAATTGTTGTTGTAGTTGTTGTTGTAGCCTTGGTGATGGTTGAATCTACCTCTTGACTATGAGTATCCACCTCTTTGGTATCCTCTTCCTCTCTGATTCTTCTAATTCCTGAAACACTCATCTGTAGTATGATTTGATAAACCACAAATGTTGCATGATGAGGAGTTATAGGATCTCCCCCTACCTTGCTTACCTCCTCTGCCCCTTCCTCTTGATGATCTACCTCTCCCTGCATAGTTGGCTTGGGAGGTAGAGCCTTCATCTTCCACCTTCTTGCTCTTGCCTTTATCTTTAGACTTTTTATCTGTATATAGGGCAGAAGAGTTATTACCTTTGGATGTATCTCCATTCTTGTTGAGCTTTGCTTCATGAGTGAACAATTGTCCCATGAGAGTTGTAAGATCTGGAATTTGCATGTCCATGTAAAGGTCCATGGTAGTGGTGAAGCTTTCCCATTTGTCATCAGCCTTGATCCCATTGATCACTTGCCTTACAATCTGCTTTCTTCAATCTCTTCTCCTATGCTTGCTAATTGATATGCTACATCTTTAATCTTGGTCACAAATTCTGAAAGAGCTTGCTTAGGTTGCTTCCTTAATGTTGTGAATTCAATCCACAACTGATTTTTCCTAGCCCTTGTGTTGGAGGAAAAATAAGATGACAAGGTTTCCCAAGTCTCTTGGGATGTCCTACAATTTCTAATATATGGGAAAAGAAAATCAGAGATGGATTTGAGTAAATAAGACCTTGCCAATGCATCCTTAGCACACCATGTGTTGAGCTTTTCATGTTCTTCCTTTGTTGGCAATCCTCTTGTTTTGAATGAGGGCAATTCATCTCCTGAGATGTATCCATAGAGACTCCTTCCTTGTAAGTAGTTCTTCATCCTCAAAGACCATGCCTGATAGTTGTTCCTGTCCAATTTATCAATAAATGAAGGAAACCCATCTCCCATTTTACCTTGGTTTGCTCTGATACCACTGTTGGAAAGATGGATGGATGCTCCAAGAGATTGAGAGGGTACTGCCAAAACCTGCTTTGTACCAGCCCTCTGATGCTTTAGTGTTGTTAAGTAGACCTTCTTAGCTTTCCAATGACACCATAAAATGGCCTATGTACTTTGGAAGTGATGTGTGTAATGATTGAATCAAAATAGATAACTTTGAAACTCAAAATCTCAAGAAAACCTTCTATTTATGTCTTGACACTTGCTGGATCTTTTGCTCAGTATGACCAGCACAGTAGGAATTGGGAAAATTCCTTTTAGGGGTATTTAATTAGCTTAGCAAGCTAACTATTCCAAGTGGAATGATGTAAAAAGATAAACTATGCTAAGAGAAATCAATTTAGCAAGTAAAGCTATACCATCGATTTTTTAGGACTGTAGCAGACATTGACCAGTGATCACCTCGATGCAAATTTCTCTGAATTGGATGAATAGAATCTCCTCAAATTTTGATAGCATGTAGACAAGTTCAAGCTGAATGCAACAAGCTTTAGATCATTGAATTTGGTGAAGATTTGCACTTCACAAGTTGATAGACTTTCAAGGAGTATAACAGAGAACTCAGAAATGAACAATGTGAATGTATGTATTAATGAACACTTGTATACAGATCCATTGACATGAAAATCATTGCCTAATGGTGTAGATAGGTGTGGGCTAGAGTGTAGGCCTCACACACACTCAGAATCAGTAATGAGAAGCTCGGAGTGATGAGTTCTAACCGTGACGTTTTCATGACCTCTTTTATAGAGAGTGAGTAAGAATTTGAATTCAAATTCAAACTTTTGGCTCCCTATGATTAAGCTCCTATATCCTAAGAGATATTCCTTCAATCAAAGAGCTAAATTTTTCCACAAATCCTTTTGGTAGGTGTTTACAAAGATTCCAAGTCAATTTGACTTTTACAAAGAGATAAAGTGGTAATTAACCACTAGCACTAGTTCCTATGCTTCTCCATATGTGTATGGACTTCAATGTATCTATCAAGCCAAATGTGTAGGCTTGTGAATTACACCAACATTCACTTGCTCTTGGTCTTCATACCGGTCCTCACGTCTCCGCGGATTGACATTTATGAGGTGGAGCTCCTCATGTTGGTACTTGCCATTGTGCTAGAGTGACACCAAATTTGGTGTTGTTGCCGAGGAGAGAGCTTGGAGGACGAGCGTTTGACGGTAAGACATAGAGTAGCGATGTTGGAAGGTAAAAAAATCACCATTTTCAGTTCAGTTTTTGAGTTTTTCTTCTCCTTCATCTTCATCATCATCACCATCTCCACCCACCTTCATCTTCTTAGTTTTTTCCATTTTTTAGAGTACATTCACCTCGCTTTTTACTTGTGGTTGTGAGAAAGAGTCTTAGAGAGGGTGCGGAGCTGAAACGCTCAAGAAATACACCTCAATATACCCAAAAATTGAGTGAACAGCCCCGCACGTGACGTGACCTGCACCAAGTATTGTGAGTACAATATCACGGGTTTGAAGGGAGATTTTGCATCTACAGACACATAGGTGTGACAAGAGGACACAAGGTACTCATACTTGCAAAAATTCTTGAATTTGGACTCCAAAAAATCCAAGTATCGTGTTCTTTCGCGGTTAGTATCGTGATATCTGGATATCGTGAGCTCCTGTGGTCGAGTATCGCGATACTTAGGCTTGTGAGATATCGAGTATCGTGAGGAATTTCTCGCGATACTTGTCACATATCGCATATCGTGAAAATTTCTTCTGCGATACCTGGGAGATATTGTGTATCGCTGAGTATTTCTCGCAATACTTGGGGCATATCGAGTATCGTGGAGCTCTAAAAGCAATACTTGGCGAGTATCAAATATCGTGGGATTTTTCTTGGTTGAATATCAAGTATCGTCAAAGTTTTATGCGACATTTTTTGAATATCGTGTATCGTGAATTTTTTTCTCTCGATACTTGTGCAGTATCGTGTATCATTGAATTTTTCACGATACCTGACAAATATTGTGTATCGTTGATTTTTTCACGATACTTGACAAATATCAAGTATCGTTGAGGTTGCTCTCGTGATACTTGTGCCATATTGTGTATCGTTGAATTTTTCAAGATACCTGATTGATATCGTGTATCGTGAGAATTCTCTCGCGACACTTGTCAGATATCGTGTATCGAGAGTTTGTTCCCCGCAATATCTACTGAGTATCGAGTATCGTGGACTTACTTCTGTGTCAAGTGTCGAGTATCACCTACTCCAAGTATCGCGATACTTACTAAGTGTCGTGTATCGCCTGTTTTGAAGCAATCCTAGAGAGGTCTTGTTTCCCTGTTTTAACCCCCAGAACCCTGAACTGGCATAACTTTCTCATATGAAATTCGTTTGCTGCAATTTTGATTTTGTTGGAAACCAAGGGGTTCCACAAGATTCTGAGCAGTTCAAAGGACAATTGTGGACTTGTAGACAAGGCTTATGAACCTAAGATCAAGTAGGCACTTAGGAAGAGATAGATAAAGTACCAAATCACTTGAAACTAAGGTCAACTACACAACCAAGTCAGGGACTCACAAATCAGGGGTTAACACTACGTGCTGAGTTCATAGACAGTAAAAAATGTCACTTAACTGGGAGAGACTCTTGGCTTCTGAAGACATGCATAGTTTTGTACCTAGGGAATGCCTTATGTCTACAATGGAAGGGGAATATAGGACGTCTCTTCAATACATATCTACTAACTCGCAAGGAATACCCATCTACCTTGATGGTCTACAGAGGACAGTAGCAAGAATGATAAACATGACAGAAACTGAAATAGTTCCAAGACCAACTGTCGAGTATGAAGGTGGAGTTTATAGGGACAAGATGGGCTAGAAACCAAAAACCCTAATCAGATTAATGGAAGAGGAGAGTTAGCTCGAGATCAGGCAACTACCTCACAAAACCCATTTGAGACCCAGCAAAGAACAGAAAATGTGATGTTAGGACAAATGAGCCAAGGTAGTATACCCAATGGACCACATGAGCAATTCACCATGCAAGGAATTAAACCCCATAGCCACACTAGCCAGGGAATGGGAAATTTGAATAGAACCACATTTAGGGGAGAACCACCCCAAGGTGTAGGAGCTGGAATACACCTAGTAAAATCTGCTTATCCCATCATAAGTCAAACCCCAGAGCCTGGAAAAATACTAAGACCAATCCAATTGGCCAAATGTATGCAAAATCGTTACGATGGCACAGGAGAGCCGTATGATCACATTGCAGAATTCAAGCAGGTATTGCGAGCGGAGCAAGTGGATGACTTTTTCATGCAATACGAATCCTTTGGGCTAACCCTCACAGGAATAGCTTTGACCTCGTTTCAATCCTTGGATCCAAGTTGCTTTGAACATATTGAACAATTCTTCCAAGAACTTATTTGGGAATTCACTAAGCGAGGGATCAAGCATAATTCGTCATCCTTAATACATAGTTTCAAACAAGCTCGTAATGAGAGTAAAAAATGCAGCATGAAGATTTAAGCCATACGTAGCCTGATGCCCTGTGACAGAGAGACCTTCGCAACAAAAAATGATATCATTATTTTTAGAAGGTCTAACCAATGGAACATTGAGAATCTTATAGTATATGTAAAATGACTACAACCCCTAAGTGAATGTCTTCAGGAGTGCATAGATTTGGAAGACAACCTAGCTAAGGATCTCAAAACCACACAGGATCCTACCAAATTAGAGGATACAAGGAGACTCCTCCTTGAGAGTGCGAATGTTAGGAAGTTGCACACTTTGCAGTGGGGATCATCCATCTCATGTCTGCACCAGAGAAGCATTAGGGTTATCACAACCTTACCCTTATGATAGACAACCAACTCAAGCGCCTAACATGTACTCTTATAGTGAGCTGAAGTACATCAACTACAACACCGAAAACTATCCAATGAATAGACAACCACGACCGTTTGTACCACCCCACTGTAGACCATACGAGTACCCTCCTACAGAACAAGGCAGAGAAGTTCCTAGGTATAACCCATGTCCAGGATCATGAGGAGCATTTGGACTGTATGAACATGGAGGATATGACCAACCTCAACCTATACTAGGACAACAACCACCCCCCACACTAGTTCCGATACAAGGGCAGAACCTCACAATACAAGTTGTTTGTCTTGAGTGTGGCAAAGAACAGCTCCTGAGAGATTATCCCAGACATCCCTCTAGTGCACCAAAGGTTACACCCGTTAATGTAGTAGGCCTAGCAAGGGATTCAAGTTCTAGTAGTGATAATGTGGCTCCTAGACATGCAGTTACTAGGGCACAAGCCTTACAAAAAGCTAAACTAGCTGAGCAATCAGAGCCAAGTGAATCAGGAGAGCCTAGTAAGAGGAAAACAAGAACTTGGAAGGATACTAGAGAGAAGGCCAATCGTAAGTGGACCAAAAAGTTATCTGAACTAGAAGAAAGCCTGAAAGATGCAAAAACAAAAATACAAGATATTGCCTCTCAAAGCCCCTTGCAGGTCAAAACTCCATCCACACCACCTCATCCCCACCCACCAACCATTGTAACTAGACCACCACAATCAGGGTCTGTTCTTGTAGATGAAACCCCAGAAGACTTGGACATGATGTTCAACGCATACCAGGCTCGACTTCAAGAAGGGCCAACACCTGCAAACCTAGATAAGAGCCGAAAGTAGGCTCTAAACAAGAAGTTCCAAAGATACCTCTCGATAAAATAGGAGACATGAGCGAAGGTGAAGAAGGTAATATTTATCTTCCAATCACCTACCAAGGTTACACAACCAAAGCAATCATAGACTCAGGTGCTGGTGCTGCTATTGCAACCAC
Organism: Ceratopteris richardii; assembly: GCA_020310875.1. NCBI lineage: Eukaryota > Viridiplantae > Streptophyta > Polypodiopsida > Polypodiales > Pteridaceae > Ceratopteris > Ceratopteris richardii. The sequence goes on along the minus strand of CM035414.1, from coordinate 16,961,816 downwards.
CTCCTTGTGGAAGCGATGGGGCAAGCCCACATTAAGACCAACTAGAATGAAGCTTCAGATGGCTGATGACCATGTGGAAAGACCTCTAGGATTGCTCGAAGGTATAACTCTAACCACCTGTGGTGTAGACTTTGAACACACATTTGCTATATGTGACTTTGAGAAAAATAATGTCTAGGAGATGATCCTAGGAAGACCCTTCCTACGACAACTGCAAGTTGTACAGGATTGGGGAACCAACTCCTTGTACTCGCAGTGCTTAGGGGTCGCAACCAAGGTCAATTTGAAGGATTACTCCTTCAGAGATGTACCACCCCTACAGTGGAATCCTATCCACAAGGAGCAAGAAGATTCAGCCTCTCTACATTCTAAAAGTTCATCTGATACATCCTGGATGCATGAAGGTACTCATTTGCGGATGTGCAAGCTCGCAAAGGAAGAGGAAAAATGCTTAAAGGCAAGAGAAAAAGGAACTTCTCAAGGAGATAGACTAGTTTGAGACCCCGCCTATACGCCAATGATATTTCCAGATGAGGAATTTGAGCCTCATGGTTGGGGAGAAATCTTAGCTACCATGGACATTGTTGTCAATGAAGAACAATGGACACCTCATTGTGACAAGGAGGGTTATGATATTACAGTGTTCATGTGTCAGCCCTTGCTAGAAGAAGGTGACTCTAATGACTTCATAGAAGAAGAAGAGAACAATGATGATCTAGAGTCCATTGCGATGGATAGATGCTTTATTTCAGAGTAGCACTATCTAGAAGACATAGGAGTATTTACACAAAAAGAAGAAGAACCTCTCACAAGCATTAAAACGGTAAATTCAAAGGATGGGAGTAAAGGTAGTAAAAAGAAAAAGAAAAGAAAAGTAGTGAAACAGGACGAGGAGGAACCATTGTTTGAAGTACCAGAAATTTTCAAAAAAATACGAAGTTGAGGACCGAAAAATTTTGGTACGAATGCCAAAGAGAGAGACCACAATAGGAGAAGCATATGATAACAAAGAAAAGACCAAAAAAATCATAGTCACCATCGAAGAGAACGAAGAGAGATGTACATACATAGGAGATGACCTAAGTAAAGAAGATGAAGTAGAGGTGGTAGCGTTATTAAGGGAATACAAGGACGTGTTTGCATTGCACTATAGAGACTTGAAGGGAGTAGATCCGTTTGTTCTCATACGATCCCCATGATAGCAGACGCCAAGCCCACCAAACATAAGCCCTACACATATAATGACACTTATGAAGCCAAAATAAAAGAAGAAATTGATAGATTGATTGAAGCTGGATTCATCTATGAGATTGAGCATACTGAATGGGTGTCCCCCATTGTAGTGGTGCCCAAGAAGAATGGAAAGTTACGTGTGTGTATTAACCTTAAAAAAGTTAATGCTGCCAAGATAAGAGATAGCTATCCACTTCCAATCACTGAACATTTATTGGAGTGTGTTGCAGGCAAGGAAGTTTATAGCTTCCTTGATGGATTTTCAGGTTACAATCAAGTAGCCATTGCCCCAGAAGATCAACATAAAACAACTTTTTCCACAGAGTGGGGGATCTTTGCATTTCGGGTGATGCCATTTGGGCTCACCAATGCACCTGCAACCTTTCAACGGCTCATGTGTCATGTCTTCAAAGAGTTCTTGCGAAAGAGCTTAGAAGTATATGTGGATGATTTATGTGCTCATTCCCAAGAGCGAAGATACCACATCCCTCAGCTCAGACAGATCTTCAACAAGTGTAGAGAATATCGAGTGTGTCTGAACCCAGAGAAGTGTGTGTTCATGGTATGTCAAGGTAAAATCTTAGGTCACATTGTCTCTAAGAACGGAATATCAACAGATGAGGACAAGGTAAAAGCCATAGCGGAGTTGCCGAGGCCAAGGAATGTTAAAGAGGTACAAGCCTTCATGGGCCATTGTGGATATTACCGTAGGTTCATTCACATGTATGCAATCATAGCTAAACCTCTTTATGCCTTGTTGAAAAATTTTGGGTGGAACAATGAATGCGAAAAGTCCTTCAATGAGCTGAAGAGATGCTTGTGCACAGCACCAATACTCACCACTCTTGATTGGAATAAGCCATTCCATGTATACGTGGATGCATCCAATTATGCAATAGGATGTGTGCTGTCACAACCAATTGGTGAAGGGAATTTAGATTTGCATATAGCATATGCTAGCAGGCAATTGAATGCTGCTGAACGAAACTACACCACAACCGAAAGAGAAGGTTTAGGCATGGTATTTCCTATGAAGAAGTTTAGACACTATCTATTGGCCAACAAGTTCAAATTTTTCACTGATCATCAAGCTTTATTATACTTGGTCATAAACCTTGCAACAGAGGACGCTTAGTAAGATGGTTCCTCTTACTAATGGAATATGACTTTGAAGTGGTTGTTAGGAAAGGTAGAACCCACCTTAGGGCGGATCACCTATCTCGCATCACTTCAGGTGAGTCACCACAAGGAGTGTCCGATGAATTGCCCGACGCTTATCTGTTCAATCTAGAAGTTGTTCCGAAATGGGCAAATAAGTTGGTACCAGTCCTAACCTTCGGACCCGCAAATAAAAATGTAAAAACAAACAAAGATGAAATTATAAAATCACAAAAATATCAAATATTGGCAGAAAGTGTGTACAAACAAGATACAACGGGTGTATTAGCTTGTTGTCTTGAGGATGATGAACATAGTAGTTGGTTGCAGCAAGTCCATGAAGGGTTGCTAGGAAGTCACTATTCTAAACAACGAACATTGCAAAATCTGAAACGCTTAGAAGTGTATTGGCCTAGTGTGGAAAAAGAAATTCATGAGTGGATTAAGAATTGTCCAATGTGCAAAGAGAGACCCCCCGTGGAGCATGCCACCCTTTATCACGTGTCATTAATTCCAGACTGGAGTGCTCCATTGGTAGATTTCATGAGATCGGGAACATTACCCAAGGAGGCTAGTCTAGCAAGGAAACGAAGCATGGAGCAAGAGGCTAAAGACTATGCCTTCGTAGGAGACAACCTATATAGGAGAGGAAAAGATGGTTACTTAATATTGCGTGTTCACGAATCAGACTACTTGAAAGTCTTAGAAACTGCCCATAGCAATATTGCAGGCGGACATTTTGGTCCTGACCGAGTAATTAAGACTATTCTATTCTCAGGACTTTGGTGGCCCACTCTTCATATGGATGCACATACCTATGTGAAGAAATGTGACACATGCCAACATGCCCAATACCCAATTAGAAAAGATGAGATGCCTTTGAGGCCAATGATGGGGTTGGCCTGGTCTGTGCTTTAGCATTATATGGACACGTTTTGATGGAGTGACTCGTCGTATTACAAATAGCACAGTACATTTGATTTAGTGCACAAGCAGAAGTAGTGTGTTTCAAGTTCTGACATTTTGTGCAATACATTTGTTTTAATGGCTCCTCGCTCGTATCTTTGGTCGCCTTCAACCAGTCTAGATCCTTAGCGAACCCGCCCACTTTATGTTCCAACTGTAATGCCATGGCTATTACTGCATCCAAGGTCATACCACGCACACATCGTATAATCATTACTTGTTTGAGTTGAGGTTTTAATCCATTAATAAACCACTGGGTAATCATGTCATCCGGTAGGTTAGCATGCACCAACGGCAGTTGTCGTAGATGAGTATGAAATAAAGTTATGTACTCCTACACATTCTGGTGTGGTTTTTGTCTATTATTTTGCAGATAGTCAAAGATCTCAGTCGCATTTTTCTTCAACCGAAATTGTTGTAAGAAGGCATTCTTAACATGGTCGTATTGACCAAAATGATTAATGTCATATTCAGTTAACCACTGGGCAGCCTCATTAGCTAGCGTAGATTGGAACACTATAGCCTTATATGTCAGCTCCGCTGGATAGTTGAGTACAGCATAATTGATTTCAAAAGTTCTCACATGTGCATTTGGATGATCACCGGGAAATCCTCCAAATTTTGTATACGTAACTCCAGCAAGTATCCATCGTGGTAGTATGGCCTGCTACTACTGTCGGTGTTGTTGTTGTTGTTGCTGATGATGTTGTTGTTGTTGGTGGTGTTGTTGCTATTGTGAACCACTCATGTTGTTGAAATCAAGAGGAAATATTACTTCCAAATGATTTGAACCAGTTAAACCTAATTGCTGTTGTGTTGTCCCGTCGTCTTGCACGTTCTCCGGTAATCTAATACTGTTAAGTCCATCCCACACGCCTACACCCAACTTCCATTCATTGTAGTGGACTTATGAAGTGAGCTTTTCACCAAAACTTTCATCCAACAATACTCTAGTTTCCTCAAAATCAGAACCCAAAGTACAGCTATCATCGAAATTCTGCAAACCAACCCCGGAATTATCCGAAGTACCACCGAAATTCCACAAACTGCTACCAAAAAATTCCACACTGTCATCGAAACCAGTGCTTACTTCACCAACCTTACTTTTCGCGGATGGGGTTGGTCGCACTTCTAGTATACCTTGTAATCCATGCACAAGGAAATGCTGAGGTGGCACCCCACTAGTCCAGATTTCTCGCTTTCCTTTCAACGATTTTCTATCACCGCTACCACCCGGAGGTATTCCCAATGTGCTAGGAACTTTCCAAGGATGTTGATCCCTTTTGTACTTTGGGTACGATTCTCCAAAACGTGTTATAGGCATATATCATCGGATTCTTTCTCAAATCCTAGTCCATGCACCGACTAGATACTCCATGCCCCATGGCCGGTGCCAGTGTTAATCTTTATGGTTAATCTGATTTGTTAACCGATCTATACATGGGTTCTTGGGATGGTCAGGGGTCTGTAATACAGAGGCCCTTTATGTATTTTCCCCAATCACTCATTAACTTCTGACAATTTCAACAGATTCAACTACCACTTCCAGCGCATGACAACTTCTTTGCGATCACCGTAATCACATACGTAGAACTTCTACTGTTCACTTAGTATTACTACTATGCTCGCACTTCACTCATAACACAATTAAGATGTTAACACAGTACCTTATTCACTTCAATACTGAACCTTTTAACCATACAGATGAACACCGCAATTGAATAAACTCGTGATAGAATCAACTCTAGTCCATCACCCAGACAAAACAGTCTGGTGACGCGTCTGTCATCTCTTCCACACACTGCTCTATTAATTTGAAAGGCGTTACAACGTTTTGCACAACACCCTTTTAGTGCACGTCTTTTCCTAATTACAATTAATCTACTAGATAATATTCCGGCGGCCTGACACTTCATACCAAGAACTATTCTCATCAAATACTACATCTCTACTCACCAAGAATCCTTTGGTTGTTGGGTTGTATAATATGTGGCCCTTTTTATTGTTGTCATATCCAATGAGTACACACCTTTCTACTTTGGGATCCATCTTGCCTCTAACCTGTGAAGGAACATGAGCAAAAGCAACACATCCAAAAATCTTACAATGATCGAATCTTGGTCTTCTTCCATTCCAAGCCTCATATGGTGTCATGCCATCAAGTGATTTTGAAGGTAACCTGTTAATCAAATAAGTGGCTGTGGATACAGCCTCAGCCCATAAGTAATTAAGTAACTGCTTCTCATTTAGCATAGACCTTGCAGCTTCAACAATTGTCCTGTTCCTTATTTCTACCACTCCATTTTGCTCAGGAGTGTACCTTGTAGATATCTCTCTTTTGATTCCCCTCTCTTGAAGAAAGGAGTCAAATTCATGGGAGAAGTACTCTACCCCTCCATCTGGCCTTATCCTTTTTAATGTCTTACCTGTTTGATTCTCCACAAGAGCCAAATATCTTTTGAAGCATGAAAAGACTTCATCTTTGTGTTTCATAAAATATAATATAGTCCATCTACTACAATCATCAATGAAGGAGACATAATACCTTGATTATGATATTGAAGCATCCTTGCTGGATCCCCATACATCTATATGAACCAAATAAAAGAGATCTCCATGCATATATCCTTTCTTCATGAATGGTAACCTGTGAGACTTTCCAAATTGACATGCACTACACTTATAAATCATGTGTTGTTTTGACAAGTTAGGGAGTCCAAGTACACTTTGGTCCCTACAAATTCGCTTTAATGATCTTTCACCAATATCTGCTAACCTTTTGTCCCATACTTCCAATTTTGTGAGTGTTTGTCTACCATAATTAAAGAGGGCAATGTTTCTAGTGTCTTGTAACTCAAATGTGAACAATCTACCTGTCTTTTCACCTTTTGCAATTCTCCTAAATCCTTGACTTGGATCTTCAACAAATGCTCCTGCTTTTGTGAACCTGACTTGCAACCCTTTCTCTACTATCTTCCCAATACTTATCAAATTCTTTGTAATGGTAGGGACATAGAGTACCTTATTGAGTAAGTTGATGTTCCCATCAGGTGCTTTGACATTTCCTATTTTCTCCACAAGGTGTCTTGTATCATCTCCTATTTGTACCTCATGTCCTTGGATCTTCTAAATCTGATAGGAGGGCCATATTTCTTGCCACATGATTGGAACAACATGAATCTATGTAGAAAACATGCTCATCAGATTTACCTTATGGCATGGCCATATTCATGATTAGCAATGAGTCCTCTTGATTTGAGTCTTCTGTGTAGTTATTGAAGTCTCTTCTTCCTCTATTGCCTCCTTGATAGTTTGAATGGTTGTAATTGTTATGGTTGCCATGGTAATTGTTGAACCTTCCTCTTGAGTAGCCATAACTTCCTCTATTGTAGCCTCTGCCTCTTTGATTCGTAGAATTCCTAAAGCAATTTTCAGTTGTATGATTAGTTAATTCACAAATAGAGCATGAATTAGAGTCTTGGGATCTCCCCCCTACCTTGTCTTCCTCCTCTGCCTCTACCTCTACCATTTCTTCCTCTACCTGCATAATTAGCTTGATGTGTACCTGCTTCATCATCCACTTTCTTTCCTCTTCCTTTGTTTTCTTTTGACTTGCCTTTATCAGTATAAAAAGCTGAAGATTGATTACCTTTGGAGCTTTCTCCATTCTTGATAAGCTTGGCCTCTTGAGTAAGCAATTGTCCTATGAGTGTGTTGAAATCTGGTACATGCATATCCATGTATAGATCCATAGTTGTGGTGAATGCTTCCCACTTTTCATTTGCCTTCAAGCCATTGATGACCTGGCTTACAATTTTTCCATCTATTACCTCTCCAATGTTTCCCAACTGATCTACTATGTCCTTGAGCTTTGTGACAAAATCAGTCACATTTTGTTTGGGAGCTTTCTTGAGAGTTGTGAACTCTAGCCATAGTTCATGCTTCCTGGCCTTTGCACTTGAAGAGAAGAAGGCTTCAAGTGCATTCCACACATCTTCATATGTTTTACAACCTCTAATGTGAGGCAACAAAAAGCCTAAGATAGAGTTGAGGAGATAAGACCTTGCAAGTGCATCCTTGGAGCATCATGTGCTCAATCTTTATTGCTCTTCTTGTGTTGGTTGACCTTTGTTCCTGAAACTTGGCATAACTTCGTCTCCAGCTATATAACCATATAAATTCCTTCTTTGAGATAAGCTTCCATCCTTAATTACCATGCTCAGTAGTTACCTTTGTCCAATTTGTCAATTGATGAAGGAAATCCATCTGCCATGTTGTCCAACCTTGCTCTGATACCACTCTGAAGAGATGGATTTGTTCTTCATGAAGATGAAGTGGTGCTGCAAAAACTTTGCACTACACCAGCCAAATGAACTTCAGAGATATTTGGTGGGACCCTTTAGCTTGACAAAGGATTTATTAGACACCCCATATACCTTGGAGGATCACTCTCAAAAAGATGAATCAAAACAGATAAGTTGAAGTAGATTCAAGTGCCAAAAACTTGCTATTTATGTTCATACACCTGTCCAAAGTTTTGAACAATTCTCTGGCCACAACATCAATTGACTTGATTCCTTTTGGGGAACTCTTTTTAATTAATATGATAATAGTCAAGAGTTATTTCATCAAAAATGATGGACTACACAAGGAGAAATGAACTTAACAAGTCATAGAACCATCGTGATTCTCACACGCTATAGTAGTACTCAGACCTGTGAGCAAAACAATGGCAATATCTCACGATTCAAGAATTCAATGCTTATGAAATTTTGTACGAATATACTATAAAGTATGTTGATTCTAAAAATCTTTGAATCATGCAAAATGGTGGAGTGTGCACTGAGAAACTGATCTGAGAAAATGACTGTTTCGAGAGAGTGTTGATAGAGAAGTAGAAAATGAAATGATACAGTCGACTTCAAATGAGCATAGCTGATGTTTGCAACATCCAGTTGTAATGAAACTTTGTGAGTATATAGTAGACTTAAATAACTAACTTTACCAAGCTGAATCATTGAAAATAATGCACCAAGCTAAGAGAAATCATCTCTGCAATCTGACGGAGAAAATTGAGAGATACGACAGTGAATAGTACACTTCACAAGAGCATGAAAATATGAACTCAAATGATCATATATGTACCTTGAAACCACACCTTGATATGGCATAAATCTCAGCTCATGGAGGTCTTCTAAATGCGACTAAAGAGCCATGTATTTATAGTCATCTTTGGAGCCAGGATTTGAGTTTGAATCTTGCCTAAAATCACTCTCCAATCTTTTGGTGATTGATTCTCCTACTCACCTAATCAAAATTCGTGGCTTTTCTTTCCTTTTTCATCAAGTGGACTCAACCACTTAGATTCCTTTACTTTTACATCAAGTAAAGACTCCAAAAATTACAAGAGGTAGTTCACAAGTGAACTCTACAAGGAGTTTACATTTCCTTTAAATTTCTAAGCTTTTTGATGACCCAAGCCATCACTTGGACTTGCCATGGACTTGTTTCAACATTTACCATAGCAATGGACCTATATATGGACATGCAGATACCTGACCTCAATACATTGATGGGGCAACTCTTCACACATGAGACAAAGCTCAACAAGAATGGAGATACTTCTAGAGGTAATCAATCTTCTGCCCTTTACACAGATAAAAATAAGAGTAAAGATAAAGGCAAAGGTAAGAAGAATGAAGAAGATGAATACCTCTCAAGTGAATCTCAAGGTAGAGGAAGAGGTACTAGAGGAAGGGGCAGAGGAGGAAAACAAGGTAGGGGAGACCATACAATTCTTCATCTTGCAAAATTTGTGGCTTGACCAATCATACCACAGATGAATGCTTCAGGAACACAAAGAATTAGAGAGGAAGAGGCTTCCACAAAGAAGTGTAGCTCAAGCGTAAGCACCACCTCCTTTACTTGTCAATCCGCGGAGACATGAGGACTGATATGAAGATCGTGAGCAATTGTGGTGAGCAAATGTGAGTGACAAGTACATACATGCACGCACACACACACGCACACAAGGCAAGATCAAAGAGAGGAACAATGGAAGGATTTTGATTACAAAGGAAATCTATTACAAAACTGAAATCTACAAGAAGCTCCTCAAAAATGAGCTCTCTAGCTCTTTTTATAGTTTTTGGACTAGTTTTGGCCCTGTCCAGACCTAGTGTCCGGCCTAGTTAAAAATTAGGTTCCATGGCTTATTTGAGGGCTCAAACGAAGTCTAAAAATTATGAAAATTGGTATGATGGTACTTCTAATACTCCTCAAGCTCAAAGACTCCTCGGCTTGAACAAAATGGAGCTACAAAAATAGAAAATGGTATTTACAATGGTTTTAGTGATGGAAATCACTATTTTTGTAGGGGATTCTTCTGAAAATTTGACATACACTTCTTGGAGCTCCCTACTTGCTCCCTTTCCTTGTGTGTCCACCTTTTGATGTGCTTCCATGCTTTGTCCTTGACTTTGAGCTTCAACACTCCCCCCCTCTCGAGTCTGTCGTCCTCGATAGAACCTTGTTGTAGTGGTTGTTTCAAGTAGTGCCTTGAGAGGGAGTGTCCCTTCTGTATGAACAAAAGTCGTCTGACTTCCAGATGTGGCAGGGTTGGTTGTCTGGTTCTTCATCTATCACTGCGAGTCTTTGCAAGGTGTAGTCTCTTGGTATGTGCTCCTTCCTTGGATTCCAACATGACTGTGTTGTTGTGAGTCTCCGTTGATGTTTTCTAGATCTTCCAAAGTTGATGTTCATAGTAGTCATGCCAAGTACTCATAAACCATATTGAGTGATGGGTAAGTGTGTTCGTGCATGGGTTGAGGAAAATATGTGCCTTGTGCATGGCCTGGTAATGTAGCCCTATGCATGCTTACTTGGAAAATGCATCGGAAGAAGTATGATGCAAAAATTGGGGTTCTTGAGCTAAGTGCTCAAGGGTATGCCGACGAAGAGGTTTCCTAGGCTATCATGGTTATGAAGTTTCCAAAGTAAAGATACTTACCATGGAGAAGGGCGATTGATGTTCATCTCTTCGTGTTGTACACTCGGCCTTTGGGATGGAACATTGTTGATGAATGTCCATGTTGATGGTCCACTTATGAAAATCTTTTGAGTGGCTGATCCTATCTCCTCTTTTCAAAGCATCATTTGTCAAATACAGAGAATTGAATTTCTTTATATTCCTTGACAAACAACATTCGAGAACTACACCAAGATTATTTTCACATATTCTCTCTAGTTCACCATAAGCAGGAGTCTTCTGATCCAGTATACATACAAAGATTTGCAGGGTACCAGAACTACCCCTTGCAAATATCTCCCTGGATGCTCTCGTACATGCAGTAGTTAAGCATCACTCAAGTTGCGGACCTTCAAGCTCTTCACTCCTACCATAGTAAGAGGAAACCATAGTTGTGGATGCCATGTTTATGCCAAGTTCTTGACATCTAACAGATAAGGTAGCAACTCTATCATCTACTAGCCGAGACCCACTTCTATCCAAACTGATAAATGCTCAGTAATCAACAGTTCCACCTGCCACTAAGCATGACTCATTCATGTTTCATGAGCCAAACCTGGGAACAAGTGCTTCCTCTCTCTCTTCTTCCTTTTTTTTTTGTTTTTTTTTGTTTGGAAAAAGATATCACAAAACAAGAACACAAAAGTTAGTATCAATAGAAATATTTGACATATGTCACTGTGCTCTTGTGCTTGGGATTCTCAAGTGTGTCTATGCACGGCCGTGTAATGTGGCCCTATATTAATGCATACTTTGGAAATGCATGACCTGAATGGTGCAAAAGACAGGGTTGTGCAAGGAGCACATGGTTGTCGCTCGTTCGAGGCTTTCGATGTTATTTGCGGAGGTTGATGCCGACCTTGGTGGAGGTATCCATTGAGTCTCGAACTGATGTAATCCTCCTTATTGGATTCCATTTTAGAACATCATTTGGCACTGTAGAGGTCACTTCAGGTGTCTTCCTCTTTGGATGCTTTCTGAACTGTGGTATCCAGTGTGGTTGGCGCTTTGGTTCGGTGGAGGCTACTTGTACTTTTGGCTTCCAAACCCATATCCTTTTTGCATGTCTTCCTACTAATGTTGAAGAGCTGATTTGATCTTCCTTTGGTCTCTGTACGTGGTTCTTACCCTTTTCTCTTTTTGGCTTCTTTGTTGAGACCTTTCGCATGTGGGAGAACATAGGTTGTTGTGGATGTAAGAGCTTCTTAGGTACCCACATGTGTAATTGCCCTTGTTGAGCTGTAGCTAACTTCTTAGGCACCCAAACTTGTTGGATACCTTGTGATTGAGCTTGTTCGAGCTGCTTCCTTCGTCTTCTGGCCTGGTTGGCTTGCCTGGATGGGATTTGTGGGGGCAAGGCTGGTCGTTGCTCTCCTTTGCGTACCCAGATCTGCTTCATGCTCGGAACTGCTTTCTTATCAAATGGTGTCTTTCTATTTGATGTAGCAGTTGTCGTGAACGGTTTTGTTTGCTTGTGTGGTGGACTCACTACTATGGCTACTTGATTCTTTGGAGAAAAAGAAAGATCCACCCGCCTTCGAACCTGGTCTTCCACGATTGACTCCTTCTGCATCATAGATCTTTTGACACATACAACATCTTCTTTCATATGATTAGTCTTGGAAAAACTAAGAGAGTGTGTGGTGCCATGATCTAGGAGCATGCAGTTCTCTAATTCTAATGTAATGCATTGTTCATGTACCCAAACTTGAAGAATTTGACTTCTTAGGTTTAAGTTAACTGCATGGTCATAGATCCAATGTTGACCCAAGACAAGTGGTTCTGTAAGGTTCTCATCTTGACATACTAGCGCTTTGACTTTCATTGGAACATCTTGAAGGTAGATGGGAAGTTCCACCTCGCCCAAACAAGGGGTTTCCACACCTCCCAATCCTATGAGATAAGCTTCTATGGGATTGATGTTCAACTGCAAGTCTTGGCAGTAGGAAAGTCTAACTTCACTACTTGTTGCACCTGAGTCAATCAATGCTTTCACCGTCCTTGCACCCTTCCCTTGTCCCATCTCTATGGTCACAAAGGGTCTTCGGTCAATGACTTGAGAAGTCGCTATGCTTGACTTTTGGCACATATCCATGTGATATTTTGGGGCTTTTGAGTTGACATCTAGGCCTAATCGCCTTAACTTATTTCGCCTAATACGCTCTCTGGCCTCTGCCTGTGCTTCTTCTCTCACTCTTAACTCTTCTTCTTTTCGTTTCTTAGCAGTGTTGAGTCTCATTAACATGTCCTCTGTAAGAGGTTCTTGATATAACTTGACTCTACATCCACTAATATAGTTTGGCAAGATATCTCCTTCTAGAGTGGCCAACTGAACTGCACCACTAGTGGAAATTCTATTAATGATCATGGGTCCGTATCCTCTTTTTTCCAACTTACGAGCATGTTGTTTTAGTGTGTAAACCAACACTAGATCTCCCTCTTTCAATCCCTTATCCTTGATGTGTGCATCAAAGTATGCCTTTTGCCTCTTCTTTGCAGCGTAGATGCCTGCTGCCGCTCATAGCCTCGTCTCACCTAAGCGTTCGAGATCAAAGATCCTAGAGGACAATTCATGCCCATTCCACTCATACTCTTGTGCTACTTTTAAGGCAGGGATTAAGAAATCTAATGGTAGCACAACGTTCTGTCCGAAGACCATCTGAAATGGGGTGGCATAGAGTACCGTTTTGTAGGCAACTCGATAAGCCCAAACAGCATGATGAAGTTGTTTGTCCCAATCAGAGCGTTTATTATTTACCAGTTTTGTCAATACGTTACAGAGGATCTTATTGGTGCTCTCAGCTTGTCCATTAGCTTGTGGGTGATAGGGGGCAGACTTCTTATGTATCACCAAGAATTCTTGGAGAAGATTTTCAATGACTTCATTCAAGAAGTGTGTGCCTCTATCGCTCACCAACTCTATTGGTAGTCCATATCTCATGAACACATTCTCGAATAAGAACTTAGCCGTAGTCTGAGCATCATTCTTTGTTGTGGCTTTCACTTCTACCCACTTGGTAAGGTAATCTGTGGCTACAATAATATACTCTGCATGGGAGTTTCTAGCTGGGGGGTTAATAGGACCTACAAAGTCTATACCCCATTTCGAGAATGCACGTCCTCCCATCATTGGCCTCAAAGGCATCTCATCTTTTCTAATTGTGCACGTTGGCATGTGTCACATTTCTTCACATAGGTATGAGCATCCATATGAAGAGTGGGCCACCAAAGTCCTGAGAATAGAATGGTCTTGATTACTCGCTCAGGGCCGAAGTGTCCACCTGCAACACCGTTGTGTGCAGTTTCTAAGACTTTCAAATAGTCTGATTCATGAACGCACAGTCTTAAATAACCATCTTTGCCTCTTCGGTATAAGTTGTCTCCTACTAAGGCATAGCCTTGAGCTTCTTGCTCCATGTTTTGTCTTCTTGCTAGACTAGCCTCTTTGGGTAATCTTCCCAATCTCATAAACTCTACCAATGGAGCACTCCAATCTGGAATTAATGATACTTGATAAAGGGTCGCATGCTCCACTGGTGGTCTCTCTCTGCACATTGGACAATTCTTGATCCACTCATGTATTTCTTTGTCCATGCTAGGCCAATACACTCCTAAACATTTCAAATTCTGCAATGTTTGTTGTTTAGAATAGTGATTTCCTAGCATTCCTTCATGGGCTTGTTGCAACCAACTACTATGTTCATCGTCCGCAACACAACAAGCTAATACACCCTCAGTATCTTATTTGTACATGCTTCCTGCTAATATGTGATATTTTTGTGATTTTACAATTTCTTCTTGTGATGTTTTCACATTCTTATTTGCAGGGCCGAAGGTTAGGACTGGTACCAACTTATTTTCCCATTTAGGAACAACTTCTAAATTGAACAGATAAGCATCGGGTAATTCGTCAGACACTCCTTGCGGTGACTCTCCTGAAGTGATGCGAGAAAGGTGATCTGCCCGAAGGTGGGTTCTACCTTTCTTGACAACAACTTCAAAGTCATATTCCATTAGTAAGAGGAACCATCTTACTAAGCGTCCATTATTGCAAGGTTTATTGACCAAATATAACAAAGCTTGATGATCAGTGAAAAACTTGAACTTGTTGGCCAATAAATAGTGTCTAAACTTCTTCACAGCATATACCATGCCTAAGCCCTCTCGCTCAGTTGTGGTATAGTTTCGTTCCGCTACGGTTAGCTGTCTGCTAGCATATGCTATGGGTAAATCTAAATTTCCTTCACCGGTGGGTTGTGCTAGCACACATCCTATGGCATGATTGGATGCATACACATGGACATGGAATGGTTTATTCCAATCAGGAGTGGTCAGTATTGGTGCTGTGCACAAACGTTTCTTCAGTTCATTGAAAGAATTCTCGCATTCGTCGTTCCACTCAAAATTAGACAACAAGGCATAAAGGGGTCTAGCTATGATCGCGTACATGTGGATAAACCTAGGGTAATATCCACAATGGCCCATAAAGGCTTGTACCTCTTTAACATTCCTTGGTCGTGGCAGCTCTGTTATGGCTCGTACCTTATCTTCATCTGTTGAGATTCCATTCTTAGAAACAATATGACCTAAGATCTTACCTTGATGCACCATGAACACACACTTTTCTGGGTTCAGACACACTCGATATTCTCTACACTTGTTAAAGATTTGTCTGAGTTCAAGGATGTGAAATCTTCTTTCTTGGGAATGAGCACATAAATCATCCACATATACTTCTAAGCTCTTTTGCAAGAACTCTTTGAAGACATGACACATGAGCCGTTGGAATGTTGAAGGTGCATTTGTGAGCCCAAATGGCATAACACGAAATGCAAAGATTCCCCACTTTGTGGCAAAAGCTGTTTTGTGTTGATCTTCTGGGGCAATGGCTACTTGATTGTAACCTGAAAATCCATCAAGGAAGCGATAAATTTCCTTGCCTGCAACACGCTCCAATAGGTGTTCTGTGATTGGAAGTGGATAACTATCTCTGATCATAGCGGCATTAACTTTTTTAAGGTTAATACACACTCACAACTTCCCGTTCTTCTTGGGCACCACTACAATGGGGAACACCCATTCAGTATGCTCAATCTCATAGATGAATCCAGCTTCAATCAGCCTATCAATTTCTTCTTTTATCTTGGCTGCATAAGTGTCATTATATGTGTAGGGCTTCTGTTTGGTGGGCTTGGCATCAGCAGTCATGGGGATAGTATGAGAGCAAATTCTTGGATCTACCCCTTTCAAGTCTTTATAGTGCCACGCAAACACATCCCTATATTCCCTTAATAGAGCTACAAGCTCCATTTCTTCTCTTGCACTTAGGTCATCTCCTATATATGTGAATCTCTCTTCGTTCTCTTCGATGGTCACTACAATCTTCTTGGTCTTTTCTTTATTATCATATGATTCTCCTATGATGGCCTCTCTCTTAGGCATTCGTACCAAAATTTTGCGGTCGTCAAATTCATATTTCTTGAAGTTTTCTGGTACTTCAAACAATGATTCCTCCTCTTCTTGTTTCACTGCTTTTCTTTTCTTTTTCTTTTCACTGCTCTCACTTCCATCCTTTGAATTTACCGTTTTAATGCTTGTGAGAGGTTCTTCTTCTTTCTGGGTGAACACTCCTATATCTTCTAGATAGTGCTGCTCTGAGTTAAAGCAACTATCCATCACAATGGACTCTATATCATCGTCATTCTCTTCTTCTTCTATGACATCACTAGGGTCACATTCTTCTAGCAAGGGCTGACACATGAACACTGAGATATCATAACCCTCCTCATCACAATGAGGTGTCCATTGTTCTTCATTGACAGCAATGTCCATGGTGGCTAAGGTTTCTGGCCAGCCATGAGGCTCAAATTCCTCATCTGGAAAGATCATCGGTGTATAGGCTAGGTCTTTTTAGGTCTATCTCCTGGTGAAGTTCCTTCTTCTCTTGCCTTTAAATGTTTTTCCTCTTCCTCTGCGACCTTGCACATCCACAAATGAGTATCTTCATACAGCCATGATGGATCAGGTGAACTTTCAGAATGCATAGAGATGGAATCTTCTTTCGCTTTGTGGATAGAATTCCACTATAGGGGTGGTACATCTCTGAAGGTGTAATCCTTCAAATTGACCTTGGTGGTGACCCCTAAGTGCTGCAAGTACAAGGAGTTGGTTCCCCAATCCTGTACTATTTGCAATTGTCGTAGGAAGGGTCTTCCTAGGATCATCTCATAGACGTTATTTTTCTCAAAGTCACATATAGCAAATGTATGTTCAAACTCCACACCACAAGTGGTTAGAGTTATCCCTTCGAGCAATCCTAGAGGTCTTTCAAAATGACCGTCGGCCATTTGAAGCTTCATTCTAGTTGGTCTTAATGTGGGTTTGCCCCATTGCTTCCACAAGGAGATGGTCGCAATGGCAACACCAGCACCTGAATCTATGATTGCTTTGGTTGTGTAACCTTGGTAGGTGATTGGAAGATAAGTATTACCTTCTTCACCCTCACACATGTCCCCTATTTTGTCTAGAGGTATCTCTGGTACCCTTTGCTTAGAGCCTGTTTTTGGCATGTTGGAATCAAGTTCTGGAACCTGATCCTTCACACGATTCCGTAGCTCAGGTTTTGCTTTGAGCAGCTCTTCTACAGTGAGATGACACTGAACCTTAGTGTTCTTCACGACATCCGTGTTCCTTGGAACCATTGAGTCTTCATTTCTTACTAGTATTATGGGAGCTCTAATCTGGAGAGATTCAGATTCCCATGGGCCTAGAAATTGAGGCAGTTCTTCTAAGGTATTAGATTCAAAATCTAACCTTTCGTCTTCTTGTTGTTCTGCTTCATCTCCGTAAATAGATGGAATGTCTTGGGGAAATTGATCATGAAGATCATCAATCTCAGGAATAGGAGGGGAATTACCCTTCTCCTTGGCCCGTTTATCTTCTTGTATTTCTCGTAAGAACTCTTGAGAGTACTATTGAATTGAAGGAGGTATTCCGGCATCCGTGGAATTAGGAACATAAGCTCCCATTGGTGGTGAGCTTCTTCTCTCAATAACTGGTTGAGCCTGTGGAGGTAAAGAAACTTGTGGTTTGTTTACCAATTGCTCTAACCTTTCTAGTAAGCCCTGGAAATGCAAATCCGGTTTGAGAGAGTTTGTCTGATTGAACTTTTGATGTAGGCCCTTCTTGAAGTCGAGCCTGGTAGGCCTTGAACATCATGTCCAAGCCTTTTGGGGTTGGATCTGCAAGAACAGAACCTGGTTGCGGTCTATTTACAATGGGTGGTGGGGTGGGATGAGGTGGAGTGGATGGAGTTTTGGCATGCGAGGGGTCTTGAGATGCAATGTCTTCTATTTTTGTTTTTGCGTCTTTCAAGCTTTCTTCTAGTTTCGATAACTTTTTATTCCACTTACGATTGGCTTTTTCTCTGGTATCCTTCCATGTTCTTGTTTTCCTCTTACTAGGCTCTCCTGATTCACTCGACTCCGATTGTTGTGTTGGTTTATCTTCTTTTAATGCTTGTGCCCTAGTAACTGCCTGTACAGGTGCCACATTAATGCTACTTGAACTTGAATCCGCCACTAAGCCTACCACATTAATGGGTGTAATCTTGGGTGCACTGGAGGGGTTTCTTGGACAATCTCTGGGGAGATGGTCTTTTCCACAATCAGGACAAAAAGCTTGTATTGTGATAGCCTATCCTTGACTCGGAGATGGTGGGTGGGGACAATCACGAAGGAAATGGTCGCCCTGACATCTAAAACATGGTCCTCTAGGAGCTTGTGGTCTTACTTGTCTCAGTTGGAGCCTAGGGTTAGCATTTGCGTACATGACATTGGAATATTCAGGCTCCCAATTTTGTTCCATAGGTTGTGCCTCATATTGATACGAGTAAATCTCACTATGCTCAGGCGACTCGGTGTAATAAGCATGTGGACTACCTTCATGGGAGTAGTCTGAACTATGAGCCTGAGAGTCATTCTCTGAGATCAGTGGGGTTAGTGGCACTAATGCTCTATTTGGATTTTCCTCTCCCACAGCATACTTGACTGGAATCACGTTGGCAGGAGCTGGTGGTTGGTTTCCTAAGACTGGTTGTGGCCTATATTGTGCCTGATATTGTTGTTGTGGTCGATAATATGGTGGTTGGTATTGGTTCTGATACCTACCTTGTTGGTAAGGTTGCTGATAAGTTTGTCTAACAACCTGCCTATTGTAGGGACAATCTTGAGCCGTGTGTTTTGTGTATTTTCTCTCAATAGTGCAATATGGAGCATTCCTTTCTCTCATGTTCTGGTTGTGCATTGGGCATACATTAGCCATGTGGTCCCCTCCGCAGGTATAACATCGGTTCAATGAGGTGACTCTTGGTAGTTGTTTGTTTTGAACTCCTAGCTTCTTGGCAACTTGCTCAGCTATCTCATCTATTTCTGTGGAGATTTTCGAAGTATGACTAGTAGAACTATCAGAATCCTTAAAGAGTTTGGATAGTCCTAAATCCTCACCCAAGTTGTCTTCTATGTCAATGCAGGTCCGTACACACTCTTCTATGCTTCTAGGCTTTTTCAAATACACATATGATCTTAACTTTGTGCTCAGTAAGCCATCTAAGAACAAAGCCACTTGTTTGGCTGGTGTGGGTAACTCTGGAGTAGGGCATCTTTCTAGGTACTGTCTACCTGCTAGTCGCACTGTTTCTTGGGGTGTCTGCTTGAAACTGTGGATCAAAGATGATGTGTTATGCCTGATACCACTCTTGGAAAATTCTACAATGAATTCGTTTAGCAGCTAACATATATCACGATAGTTGCGACTACTCAATGGTTGAAACCAAGCCAAGGCAGTGCCCTTAAGAGTCAAACCAAATGCCTCATATTGGGTGAATAAATCCTCAACCTGTTCAGCTCTTAACACTTGTTTGATCTCAGCCACATGATCATAAGGATCTCCTCACCCGTCAAAATAATTCTTCATTGCCTTGATCACTTGAGTGGGTCTAAGGGTTCTTGTGTGCTCTCGGGGTCTAGGCAATGGAAAATCATGTTCATCTCTTTGTTGCCTATGTGCTTGATGTCTCTCTCTTTTAGGTCTTTCATTTTCAAATCCTGCTCTATTTCTGCCCACCGTGTGTGCAAAACTTACCTCAGGTCTCTCTCTAGTTCTTTCTCTCTGGGCTTCATGAGCTTGGGATGATCCTACTCCTTGGATGACATGGGAAACATTGGATCTTGGTGGAAGGAAAATCAATTCATTCTTCCAAGTATATGCATGTCTATCATGTTCTGTTAAGAAGAAAATTTTCTCTGACGTGTTATCCAGGTAGACAACTTTGCCTGGTATCTCTGGATCCTTGAACTCGTAGATGATGACTATGCCCAATTGGCTAGGTTGATCTGGCTTGAATCTCCAAAAGGCTTCCTCTGTTTCTCTATTCAAAAATAGTTCTATGCTTTTGTTGTCTTGAGGGATCCAGTCTGGAGTGATCACTTTGGTCAAAACTGACTTGCCTCTAGGAGTCTGGGGTCCTTGTCCTACATTTCCTTGTTCTAGGTCTCCTATCTCATTCTCATGAATGATATTTCCAAACTCATCGGTCCTATCTGGTTGGTTGGTAACCACATACATGGTTCCTTCCTTATCAATGTATGAACCCTCTTCGAGCTTGACCACCGGGTGTTCAAGTCCAAAGGATTGATCTGGATTTTTGAGTTGGACCACTGATCGCCTCAGGCCATCCTCATAGATGCAAGCACCTAATTGGTTGGTCCGAATATATTCCAACTGTGTCTTATAGGGACCTTCTGGTGTTTGTAGATGGGCAGTCCCTGAGCCACCTACAGGTTTCCCCATGCTAAAAGACATTTTTGAGTCACTTGTGTCTGAACTTAGTCCGTAAGGATGACCACTTAGTTGTTGTGCCCAAGACTTAGCTGTATGGTTGACACTCGACTGAGAAGATCTAATGCTTTGTCTATCCTTGCCTAGGTGTCTACCAAATCTCAAGTTCATAAGCTTTGACTAAGAGTCCAAAATTTCCCCTTGGTATGGTTCAAAAATCCTTTGGAGTCCCCTTGGGTTCCAGCTTTCCAACGAGCTATAGAGCTCAAAAAATGGACTTTGGATGAAAAAGTTATGTCAAATCAGGCTCGTGGGGGTCAAAACAGGCAAAGAGGACCTTTTGGAAAAAATCGCGATTTTGTGAAATCAAGAGAATCGCGATTTTATGAACTTCAAGAGAATCGCGATTTTGTGAACTTCAAGAGAATCGCGATTTTGTGAACTTCAAGAGAATCGCGATTTTGTGAACTTCAAGAGAATCGCAATTTTGTGAACTTCAAGAGAATCGCGATTTTGTGAACTTCAAGAGAATCGCGATGCTATGAAATCAGAGAATCGCGATTTTGTACCTTGAGAATCATGTTTTCACAAAATCGTGTTTTTGGCTAAAAATCGTGATTTATGAGAATTGTGATTTTGAGCAGAGAATCGTGTTTTTGAGAATCGCGATTTTGAGCAGAGAATCGTGTTTTCACAGAATCGCCTTTTCACAAAATCGTGAGAATCGTGTTTCATAGAATCGTGGTTCACAGAATCATGTTTTTGCTGAAAATCGTGATTTGTGAGAATCGCGATTTTGAGCACAACCACAGAATCGCGATTCTAAGAATGACCACAGAATCGTGTTCTTTTCAAAAGGCTTTTAGGCGGGAAAGAGAGAATCGCGATTTTCAAAAAAAAAAATTGAATTTTCACAGAATCGCGATTTTCATCACAGAATTGTGTTTTTTGGCGGGAACTTCAAATTTCTGAGCGCCGAGCAATGGCAAGCTCCGTATGTGCAGAAAATCATGAAAAAACACAGCGCTTGCACTCTCTTGCACTTCCTAGCTCCTCCTCGCACAATAATGCATGAAAGATGGTATGAAAATGATGAAAATGCACTAAAAAACAAGAAATTTCTATGAAGAAGAAGATGGAAGAAGATGGAGATGGTGATGATGATGATGATGATGATGAAGAAGAAAAATCAGAAAATGAACAAAAATGACAGTTTTTTTACCTTCCAACGTCGCAAATCTACGATCTTACCATCACAACGCTCGTCCTCGAAGCTCTCTCCCCGGCAACGGCGCCAAAATTTGGTGTAGCTCAAGCGTAAGCACCACCTCCTTTACTTGTCAATCCGCGGAGACATGAGGACCGATATGAAGATCGTGAGCAATTGTGGTGAGCAAATGTGAGTGACAAGCACATACATGCACGCACACACACACGCACACAAGGCAAGATCAAAGAGAGGAACAATGGAAGGATTTTGATTACAAAAGAAATCTATTACAAAACTGAAATCTACAAGAAGCTCCTCAAAAATGAGCTCTCTAGCTCTTTTTATAGTTTTTGCACTAATTTTGGCCCTGTCCAGACCTAGTGTCCGGCCTAGTTAAAAACTAGGTTCCAGGGCTTATTTGAGGGCTCAAACGAATTCTAAAAATTATGAAAATTGGTATGATGGTACTTCTAATACTCCTCAAGCTCGAGGACTCCTCGGCTTGAACAAAATGGAGTTACAAAAATAGAAAATGGTATTTACAATGGTTTTAGTGATGGAAATCACTATTTTTGTAGGGGATTCTTATGAAAATTTGACATACACTTCTTGGAGCTCCCTACTTGCTCCCTTTCCTTGTGTGTCCACCTTTTGATGTGCTTCCATGCTTTGTCCTTGACTTTGAGCTTCAACAAGAAGGCTATGGTCAATCAAGAGGCAGGTTCAATATGGAGGAAACAACTACCATCACAATTACAATCAAGGCTACAACCACAATATCAAGGAGGCTTCAGAGGAAGAAGACACTACAACAACTATATAGATGATCAAGAGGATTCCCTATTACTCATGAATATGACAGCCAAGCAAGGTAAAGATGATGAGACCTATTCTATATTGATTATGGTTGCTCTAATCATGTAGTAGGAAATGTAGCATTATTGTCTGACCTTGAAAACTCATAGGAATGTTGGTGTAGTTACTCCAAGCCTAAATGGTTGATCATTTATCCTAAGGCTGCTATGTGCATTCATATGAATGATCTCTTTTAAAAGATAGATTCTTTACCTTTTGTAAAAGTACATAAAAGGAATAACTTCAATCATGAATCCTTCGGAGAATCTTTTCATGATTTATTGGTGAGGTAGATGGAGATTGAGATCCTAAAATCTAGAGATACTTTTGGTAGAAGTTTGAATTTCAAATTCAAAAAGAGCTCCAACTTTAGCTATAAAAGAGGACTCCAAAAGTTGCATATGTGCAGCCTGATTTGAAGAGATATTCCAAGGGATTTTTAGTTGATATTGAGCTCACACCATAGCTCTATCATTTCCCTCAAATTGTGCAATCATTAATTTCCAATGTCAATGTAATCTATGTGCATTAATCTATCTCAACTCTTCTACTCTATCATGTATCACTCAAAACAATGTACTCCTCTGATCGATTTTGTTGTGTATATTTCATCATTTTCAGTGACTTAAGTTGTTATACATTTAGTATAGTGTCTTGTTTATTTCTAAAAAGTTTCATGTTTATTTCCATAGCCAATCTCGATTTATGAACAAAACATTGCTCACTAGTCTCCATACTATTAGTCCCCGAAAATGTCGGGATGCATCTCTAACTTGCTAAGCATCATTCTCTGATCGTTGTCCATCATTTCAAGCGAAATAACTTTCAAATGTTAGCTACTAAAGTAATTAGATATGTCCAAAAGGATTTTACTCAATTTCTAAAAGAGAAGGAGTATTGTTCATTTCTTTGAGCAGGTGTAATGACCAAAATAGCAAGTTTTGGTTCATAATTGAAACTCCTACTCATCGTTTTTGATCCAATGATTTAAGGATCATATTCCAAAGTGCTTGGGTGATTATTTGTGCTTCTTGAAAAGCTCAACGGGTCTACCTTGCACTCCTTAACTCATATTTGGCTAATGTGAAGCAGGAGTTTGCAGCTACATCTCATCTTTGGAAGGTGTCCACCATCTCCTCCAATAGTGGTATTAGAGCAACATCAAGGTAAAATGGGAGATGGATTTCCATCATTCATTGAAAATTTTGATAGGGTCAATTATCAAGCATGGTCCCTAAGGATGAAGGGTTACCTCCAAGGAAGAAGCTTCTATGGATACATATCTGGAGATGAAGAAATGTCAACCCTTAGAAGCAAACATCAACCTACAAGGGAGGAGCAAGAGAGTCTAGCTAAATGGTGTGAAAAGGATTCTCTAGCCATGTCTTATATAAGCAACTCAACATCTAATTTATTATTATCTCATATTAGGAATTACAAGACCTCCCAAGAGACTTGGGAAGTACTTTCTTCATACTTCTCATCAAATACAAGGGCTAGGAAGAGCCAGCTTTGGATGGAGTTCACAACCTTGAAGAAGCAACCAAAGCAAAGTGTAGCTGACTATGTGACCAAGATGAAGGATGTAGATGAGCAACTTGGGGGTATTGGAGAAGAAATAGAAGAGGAGCAGATAGTAAGGTAGATCATAAATGGCATCAAGGCTGATGACAAGTGGGAGTCCTTTACCACAACAATGGATCTATATATGGACATGCAGATACTTGACCTCAATACATTGATGGGGCAACTCTTCACACATGAGACAAAGCTTAACAAGAATGGAGATACTTCTAGAGGTAATCAATCTTTTGCCCTTTACAGAGATAAAAATAAAAGTAAAGATAAAGGCAAGGTAAGAGGAATGAAGAAGAGGCAAGTACCTCTCAAGTGAATTTCACAGGTAGAGGAAGAGGTACTAGAGGAAGGGGCAGAGGAGGAAAGTAAGGCAGGGGGAGACCATATAACTTTTCAGCTTGCAACATTTATGGCTTGACCAATCATAGCACAGATAAATGCTTTAGGAACACAAAGAATTAGAGAGGAAGAGGCTTCCATAGAGAAGGCTATGGACAATCAAGAGGTAGGTTCAATAATGGAGGAAACAACTATCATCACAATTACAACCAAGGCTACAACAACAACTATCAAGGAGGCTTTAGAGGAAGAAGAGACTACAACACTTATACAAATGATCATGAGGACTCCTTATTACTCATGAATATGACAGCCAAGCAAGGTAAAGATGATGAGTACCTATTCTATATTGATTATGGTTGCTTCAATCATGTAGCAAATAATATAGCATCGTTGTCTAATATTGAAGAACCCAAAGGAAAGCATGAAGTCTAGATAAGTGATGACACCAGGCACTCAGTAAAGAAGATTGGAAATGTTAAAGAATTTGATGGTAACATGAATCTCCTAAGTAGGGTATTGTATGTGCCAACAAGAACAAAAAACCTAATCAGTGTTGGACATATTGTTTGAAGGGATTATAGGTTAGATTCACAAGGCATGGAGCATATGTCGAGGATCCTCAACAAGGATTCAAGAGAATTGCAAAAGGTGAGAAAATCTGGTAGAAGTTCTACATTTGAAGTTGAAGATACAAGGAATATTGCTCTCTTCAGTTATGAAGATCAAACCCTATGTGAATTCGAGATATGGAATAAGAGACTAGGTCATATAGGTGAAAGGACATTGAAGAAAATATGCAGGGATCAGAGTGTGCTTGCCATTCCAAATGTGTCCATACAACACATGATTTAAAAATGTGGAGCAGCCGATTTGGCAAGTCACATAGGCAACCATTCAACAAAAGAGGGTACATGTATGAAGACTCCTTGGAGCTTATGCACATAGATGTGTGGGGTCCTAGTAGAGAACCATCAATCTCAGGGTCAAGGTAATATGTTTCATTCATAGATGACTATAGTAGATGGACAATACTTTACTTTATGAAGTATAAAGATGAAGTCTTCACTTGTTTCAAGAAGTATTTAGCATTGGTTGAGAATCAAATAGGTAGAAGCTTGAAGAGGCTGAGATCTGATGGAGGTGGTGAGTATTTCTCACATGAGTTTGACTCCTTCTTACAGGATAGAGGCATAAAAAGAGAGATTACAACAAGGTACACTCCTGAACAAAATGGAGTGGGAGAGAGAACAAATAGACTAATAGTAGAGGATGCAAGATCAATGTTGAATGAGAAAAAACTTCTAAATTACTTATGGGCAGAGGTTGTTTCCATAGCCACTTACCTAATCAATAGGCTCCCATCCAAGTCTTTGGATGGAATGACACCTTATGAGGAATGGAATGGCAGAAGACCTTCTTTGGATCATTGCAAAATTTTTGGGTGCATTGCTTATGCACACATACCCGCAGAGATTAGAGGAAAGCTTCATCCAAAAATTGAAAGATGCATATTCATTGGTTATGATCAGAATTAGAAAGGATATAGGTTATATAATCCCACTAACAAAGGATTAACAGTTAGTAGGGATGTGCTATTGATGAAAATAACTCCTGGTTTGAAGATGATTGTAGGAAAATAAAGCTACCTTATGATTTGGAAACTGATTTTCCAAATGTGACTCAAGAAGAACCACATACATCAGAGGATGTCAACTCATAAGATGAAGAACAAATTGATTTCAAAGCTTGAAAGTCAAAGGGAAAAATAAAGCTCAAACAATTGGAAGACATTCGAGAGTCATCCAGTCAAGCACTTAGAAGATCTCAAATGGAGAGCAAGAAACCTATAATGTATGGCTATGACACATCACTAGTCACCAAGCATTCTACATACATGGCTAAAGATTCTATGTCAGAGAAACCTTCTTCATTTGAAGAATCCAACAAGAAAGAAGAATGGAGAGAAGCTATGCAGGAAGAAATCGAAGCACTTCAAGAGAATAGCACTTGGGATTTGGTTCCCAAAAAATCATTCATGAAGGTAATAGGATCCAGGTGGATTTACAAAGTGAAAAAAAAATTTAGATGGGACAATCAACAGGTATAAAGCAAGGCTAGTAGCAAAGGGTTTTGCTCAAACCCATGGAGTGGATTATGAGGAGACCTTCTCACCTGTGGCCAAGATGCCAACTATCAGCGTTTAGTAAGTATTGTTGCTTCAAAGAATTGGAATGTGTAACAATTAGATGTTAAAAATGCATTTCTTAATGGATGGATCTCTAAAGAGGTATATATGGCTCAACCACTAGGATATGAAGACAAAGACAAACCTAATTATGTATGTAAACTAAGGAAGGAATTGTATGGTCTAAAGCAAGCTCCTAGAGCTTGGAATCATAGGATTGTCACATAGTTGCAAGACAAAAGCTTTGTTGCAAGCAAGGTAGATTCTTCATTGTTCATTAAGAAGACTAATTCAGAAGTTATTTATCTATGTGTTTATGTTAATGACATTATCATTACAGGAGATGATGCCAATGGCATCAAGAAGATCAAAGATTGGATAAAGAAGGGGTTCAATATCAATGACCTTGGATTGATTAAATATTTTCTTGGTTTAGGGATTGTTCATACAGATTCTGGTGTTTTCATTTCTCATAGGAAGTATATCCATGATATGCTAGTTAAGTTCAAGATGGAAAATTCAAAAAGTGAAGGTACACCCATGGAATTGAACCACAAACTCAGTACTCATGAAGGAGAGCCACTTGAAGACATTATAGGTTATCAAAGTCTTGTCAAGAGTCTTAATTATGCAACCCTAACAAGAGTGGACATATGCTATGGAGTAAGTACATTGAGTCAATTCATGCATACACCAAGAAAACCTCTTTTCCTTGTGGCAATGGAACCAGATTCCATGTTTCATTTCCATAAAGTGCAGCCATCTCCTCATCCATAGTTTGCATTTCCAAATGCATCTTCAAAACAAGAAGGTTCAGCATCTTGTATTACCTTTGTCATGTAGGCACAATGACGAGCCATGTAACTATCATATGTCAATCGTTGCACTAATTTTTGCATCCTCCCAGATCTTCTTGGTCCTCTGTCACTTCTCCTTGTATCATCTGCATGTGCTTTTCTTACTCCTAGAGTTTTTACAGAGGGCAATCCAAGTTCCTCATCAAGACTCTTTTCTAAACCGCTTGAATCTCCATCAACATCTTCAAAACCTGCACATGTTTTACTACCTACAGAAAGCTTTCTTTTACATTTCTTGGATGTATTTGATGAAATTGCTAGACTGAAATTTCCACGCAATCTTCCACTCCATGGATTTGAGTTGGAGCTATTGCTTGGTGATTCATCGAATCCACTCAAAACTTGAGATTTTGCACTTGATTTTTAAGCATTTTCTTTGTCATTTGATTCAAGGTTAAGTCCATCTTTGGCATCTGCATAGAAGCTTGACATTTCATCAAATACCACATCTCTGCTCACCTTCACTTGTCGTGTGAGTGGGTTATAACATTTATATCCCTTTTGCTCAAGGGAGTATCCAATGAAGACACTTTTTTTTGCTATCGGATCAAGCTTCGTCCTCAACTCATCTAGAAAATATACATATAAAATACAACCAAAAACTTTCATATGTGATAAGTTTGGCTTTTTACCAGTGAACTTCTCTTCAGGTGTAACTTGATGTACAACAATAGTTGGAGTTCTGTTCATGATGTATACAATCGTATGCATAGCTTCTACCCAATAACAATGAGGCATATTCTTCTCAGCCATCAAGGATCTTGTTATTTCTGCAATATCTATTTTTGCGTTCAACAATGCCATTCTATTGTGGTGTGTACCTGCATGAAAACTGATGCCGAATTCCATGATTTTTTAGAAAATTGTTGAACTCATTTGACACGTATTCACCTCCTCCATCGGATCTTAATGTCTCAATATACTTCTATGATTGCTTTTCCACCATACCTTTAAAGTTTTGGAAGTGAGTGAACACCTCACTCTTCTCTTTCATGAAATATACCCACACTCTTTGTGTATGGTCGTCAATGAAAGTAACATAAAACCTACAACTTCCCATAGATGTGGTCTTTGTAGGACCCCAAACATCTCTATGTACTATTTCTAGCACATTCTCACTAACATGCTTGTCATGCAGAAATGATGATCTTGATTGTTTACCAAATTGACATGCCGCACATACCTTTTCCATCTCTGCAACCTTGAAAATTGGTAGTCCATGGACAATTTTTCTTCGACTGTATCAATTTTAGCCTCTGCAAGTTTGCATGTCCAATCCGTTTGTGCCAGATCTCTATATCAGCAATAAATCTTGCACCTTTTGCAAACATGGATATATTCATTTCAAGAATTTTCACATTTAAGGCGAACATCCTACCCACTTTGTTTCCTTTGGCAATCAATCATCCACCTTATTTGTACTCTTCTACATATAACCCATCAGCATTGAACCTAAGTTGTAATCCTTGCTAAACCATTTGTCCAACAGAAACCAGATTCTTTGTTATATTTGGAACATGAAGCACATCAGCAAGATGTTTTACCTTTCTATCCTCCATAGACAGTGCTATGTTTCTTGTATGCTCAATAGGGTGCAATGTGTCGTCACTCGTTTCAACATATCCAAGAACTAGCAATTTCTACAAACTACCAAACCATTCCGCATGACTGGTCATGTGATTTGAAGCA
Source organism: Ceratopteris richardii (assembly GCA_020310875.1). Lineage (NCBI taxonomy): Eukaryota > Viridiplantae > Streptophyta > Polypodiopsida > Polypodiales > Pteridaceae > Ceratopteris > Ceratopteris richardii. Next base: position 16,932,879 of record CM035414.1, on the reverse strand, counting down.
CCTGATTCAACATACCAAACATTATCATTTGATTTTGAAACATTAGCAGACATTGTATTCATCATGTGATGTTGGACCATGAACAGCTTCTCAGAATCATCTGCACTTGTGGATGCATAGTTGTTTTGCTGCCTTCTTTTATTTTGATTCTTCAACATGCAATCACATTCAAAGTGTCCAAGTTTACCACAATTCCAGCATCCTTTATTTTCATTGTTTGAATCATTTCTTTGTAAATTTCTACAACCTCTTTGGCTCCCCCTGCCTCGAAACTATCCTCTACCTCCTGCATGATTTTGTTGTTCTTGTTGATCTTGGTTATTGTGTCCTCTTCCACTTCTGATGCCTCTACCTCTGCCAGATTAGAATACCTACTCAAAAATAGGTTTTCCTTGGAGTTTGAATCCTCACCAGGATTCTTTTCTTCAATAATTAGCATGGATACTCGATCAGCAAAATTCACAATATTTTCCCTGGTCTGTATAGAAGTTTTGAAATGCTTATATGTAGCTCCTAAACCACAAAGGCACACTTCCACCTTATCATCATCATCTATGTTCATGCAAATAGATGCAAGTGACTCACATATGCTTTTGATTTTTCAGAGTGTAGTCACTTACCGACATGCCCTTCTTCTCCAATGTATGCAGCTCGTTCTTGATTTGCAATTTTCATGCCTTTGTATTGGTCTCATACAATGTGACCAAACTGTTCCATGCCTCTTTTGGAGTCTTGGCATCCTATATGTGCTTAATCATGCTATCATGTATGCTAATAGATAGACAATACACACTCAGTCAACTTGTAGAGAGTGCTACTCTCTTTATAGAGCTTCAAATCTTGTTTAAGGACTCATGGGAAATTTATAATTGTCTATTTTATGTGTACAAATTTTCAAGTCATTTGGTTCATTACTTTCAGAGAAATTCAAGTTTTTCAGTCTCGGGGTCATTCTCTACACATCCCTAAAAAATGGGGATGACATGAGTTCAGTGTTAAGGTGATTGCTCCTTCTATAGTTAGTATAAATTAGGGACTTTATGCATTATAGTAAGCGAAACCTATGTATGAAACTCCCTTAAGAGGAATTTTTCCAATTGTTATTGTGATGGTTGCTCTCAGTGTTTGAGTTCACAACTTCCATCCATTTTTATAAGTGTGATCTAGTCAAGGTGCAAGTTATCAATATTGCATCAACTTATTCTTGTTGATGTTCCAAAGTACCTATTGGGTTTTATTGCACTAAACACAAGCCTACAAGGTCTACTTTACAGATCCAAAGAGCTAGGGCTGGTCCTATGCTAGTTTGTTGGACCAACTTCACCACTTGACAACTCAACTTTCCAAGCCTCTCCAATTTTCTTTCATTGGTGTTGTGCATAAATGTCTCTTTAGCTCATTGAAGGAATTTTTGCATTCATACTTCCACTCAAAATTTGTTAATAGAGCATAAAGAGGTTTATCTATGATCACAAACATGTGGATTAACATGTGATAATATCCACAATGGCCCATAAAGGATTGTATCCACAATGTACCTCTTTAATATCCACAATGTACCTCTTTAATATCCACAATGTACCTCTTTAATGTTCCTTGGCCTCGACAACTTTGCTATGGCTCTTAATTTTTCCTCATCTATTGATATTCCATTCTTAGAAACAATATGAACTAAGATTTTGCCTTGATGTACCATGAACACACACTTTTCCAAGTTCAAACAAACTCAATATTCTCTACACTTGTTGAAGATCTGTCTGAGCTCTAGGATGTGGTGTCTTTTTTCTTGGGAATGCGCATATAAATCTTCCACATATACTTCTAAGCTATTTCACAAGACATCTTCGAAGACATGACACATGAGCCTTTGGAATTTTGTAGGTGCATTGGTGAGCCCAAATGGCATCACACTTTGTGTTGATCTTCCGAGGCAATGGCTACTTGGTTGTAACCCGAAAATCCATCAAGGAAGCTATAAACTTCCTTGGTTGCAACACACTCCATTAATGTTCGATGATTGGAAGTGGATAGTTATCTCTTATCATAGTGGCATTAACTTTTTTTAAGGTTAATACACACCCGCAACTTTCCATTCATCTTGGGCACCAGTACAATGGGGGGCACCCATTCAGTATGCTCAATCTCATGGACGAATCCAACTTCATTCAATCTATCAATTTCTTCTTTTATTTTGGTTGCATAAGTATCATTATATGTGTAGGGCTTCTATTTGGTGGGTTTGGCATCAACCATCATGGGGATCATATGAGAGAATATTTCCGGATCTACCCCCTTCAAGTCTCTATAGGTCCACGTAAGCACATCCCTATATTCTCTTAATAACGCTACAAGCTTTATTTCTTCTTCTACAATTAGGTCTCCCCTATCTACATACATCAGTCTTTGTTATCTTCAATGGTAACTATAATTTTTTTTTGTTTTTTCTTTATTATCATATGCTTCTCGTATGATGGCCTCTCTCTTAGGCATCTGTACCAAAATTTTCCAGTCTTCAACTTCATATTTCTTGAAGGTCTCTGGTAATTCGAACAATGATTCCTCCTCTCCTTGTTTCATTGCTTTTCTTTTTCTTTTTCTTTTGACTACCTTCACTTTCCTCCCTTGAATTTATAGTTTTAATGCTTGTGAGAGGTTCTTCCTCTTTTTGGGTAAATACTCCTATATTTTCTAGATAGTGCTCCTATGATTCAAAGCAAGTATCCATCACGATGGTCTCTAGACCATCACCACCTCTTTTTCTTCTTCTTCTTCTTCTTCTTCTTCTATGACCTCATTAGGGTCACATTCTTCTGGCAAGGGTTCACACATGAACAAAGAGATATCATAACCCACCTCATCACAATGAGGCATCCACTATTCTTCATTGATAGTGATGTCCATGGTGGCTAAGATTTCTGCCCAACCATGAGGCTCAAATTCCTCATTTGGAAAGATCATCAGTGTGTAGGATGGGTCTCTAACTAGTCAAGCTCTTTGATAAATTCCTTCTTCTCTCGCTTTTAGGCATCTTTCCACTTCCTCTTCAAGCTTGCACATCCACAAGCGAGTATCTTCATGCATCTAGGATGGATCAAAAGAACTTATAGAATGCACAGAGATTGAATCTTCTTGCTCCTTGTGGATAGGATTCCATTGTAGGGGTGGTACATCTCTGATGGTATAATCCTTTAGATTGACCTTGGTTGTGACCCCTAAGTGCTACAAGTACAAGGAGTTGGTTCCCCAATCTTGTACTATCTATAGTTATCATAGGAAGGTTCTTCTTAGGATCATTTTATAGACATTATTTTTGCCAAAGTCACATAAAGCAAAGGTGTGTTCAAACTCTACACAAGTGGTTAGAGTTTGAGCACACCCTTGAGTTCCCCAATCTTGTACTATTTGTAGCTCCCTGTCACTCTAGCACAATGGCAAGTACCAATGTGAGGAGCTTCACCTCATAAATGTCAATCCGCGGAGACGGGAGGACTAGTATGAAGACTATGAGAAAGTGATGGCACAAGTGTGTGAGTGGAAGCACACAAGCATGCACACGCATACACACACGCGCACAAGGTAAGAGCAAAGAGTCGAACAATGGAAAGCTTCGATTACAAAAGAACTCTCTTACAAAGCTCAAATCTACAACAAGCTAACCTCAAAAATGATTTCTCCAACCCTTTTTATAGTTTTTTGAGTAGTTTTGGCCCTATCCAGACCTAGTGTCTTGCCTACTTAAAAATTAGGTTCCAGGTCTTATTTGAGGGCTCAAACGGAGTCTAAAAATTATGAAAATTGGTACAGTGATACTTCTAATACTCCTCAAGCTCAAAGACTCCTCGGCTTGGACAAAACGGAGCTGCAAAAATGGAAAATGGTATTTACAATGGTTTTTAGTGATGAAAATCACTATTTTTATAGGGACGTCTTCTTGAAATTTGACATGTGCTCCTTGGAGCTCCCTACGTGCTCCTTCTTCTTGTGTGCCCACATCTTTGATGTGCTTCCACTCCTCGTGCTTGACCTTGAGCTTCAACACTCCCCCCCTCTAGAGTATGTTGTCCCTGACAGGCCCTTGTTGTAGTGGTTGGTTCATGTAGTACTTTGAGAGGTAGAGTTCCTCATGCGGTATGTCCTCCACATGTAGCGGGGTAGCTTGTCTCGTTCTTCATGTTTAGTCCCTCTATATATACTTCTCCTTGATTCCATCATGAGAGTGTATTATTGAACTTTCCAAAATTGCTAGCTGCTCAAAAGAGGTGGTCAATGTTGAACTTTCCAAAATTGCTAGTTGCTCTTGTTGTTGTCACCTAGATGTTCGCTAGTTCTTCCAAATATGGCTTTCATAGTTTTCATGCCAAGTACTTGTAACCCATAATGGATGATGGGTAAGTGCATTAGTGCATGGGTTGAACAAAATATGTGCCTTGTGCATGGCCTTGTAATGTGGCCCTATGCATGCATACTTGGGGAATGCATTGGAAGAACTATGGTGCAAAAGATGGGGTCTTGAGCTAAGTGGTCAAGGGTATGCGACGAAGAGGTTTCCTACTCTATCATGGCTATAGGGTTGCTGAAGTAGGCAGTTCTTACCATGGTGAAAGGTTCGTTGATCTTCATCTCTTCATATTGTGCTCCAGCATGATGATTGACTATCCGTTGGTCTCTCGTTGCAGATGGATGTTCTTGTTGATGGTTCGCATTGGAGATTCTTCAAGCGCACAATCATTTTTTTTCTTTCTTTCTTTCTTTCTTTATTTCTCCCTTTTTTTGTGGGGGGAAACAGTGTCACAAAACAAGAAGAAAGAGGTTAGTATCAATAAAATATTTTACATATGTCAAGTGTGCCTCATGTGCCTGGGATTCTCAATTGTGTCTATACATGGCCGTGTAATGTGGCCCTATATCGATGCATACTTTAGAAGTGCATGACCTAAATAGTGCAAAAGACAAGGTTATGCCAAAGGCACATGGTTGTTGCACATCGAGGCTTCCAATGTTCTTGACAGACATTGATGCAGTCTTGGTTGGAGGTAGCCAATGGATCTTGAAATGATGTGATAAGTTGATGGTTAAATGACAACTGACCATCCCTCCCTTTAGGGATCCATTTGAGAATAGTGTTTGACTTCTTCGAGATCAACTTATCTTCATCTGTGGATGGTTGCTTGAATTCTTTATCCCTCGTGGTTGTCTCTTTGGTCTTGTGGGTGTGACTGATGCTTTTGGCTTCCAAACCCATATCCTTGATGATTGTCTTCTTACTTTTGCCAAAGGGTTGAGTTTATCTTCTTTTGATCTTTGTGCTCGATTCCTACCCTTTTCTCTCCTTGACTTCTTTGTTGAGACCTTGTGCATGGTGGAGAGCATAGGCCTTTGTGCATGTAAGAGTGCTTTGGGAACCCACATATGTAATCGTCCTTGTTGAGCTGCAACTAATTTTTTAGGCACCCAAATTTGTACCTTATTGTGGTCAGCCTTCATCGATTGCTTCGGTACCCAAATTTGTTGGATTTTTTGTGTTTGAGCATGTCATAGGTGCTTGGTCCTTCTTTTTTCATGGTCGCTCTGGTTAGGTGGGAATCTTTGAGGCAACATCAGTGGTTGCTCTCCTTTTTTTACCCAGATCTTCCTCATGCCAAAAGCTTCTTTCTTCTTGAATGCTCTTGGTCTATTTGATATGGTGGTTGTCTTGTATTGTTTTACTGGCCTTTTTGGTTGAGTCGTGGTGGTGGCTTTAGTCTGAGCACAAGAGGAGGATGTCGTTTGTCTTTGAGCATGTTCTTCCATGATTGAGTTCTTCTGGAACATAGAGCTTTGGACACATAAAACTTTGTTGCTAAGATTAGTCCTAGAAGAACTAAAAGAATGCGTGACATTTGGATTTGTGAGCATGCAATTCTCTAATTCTAATGTGATGCATTGTTCCTATACCCAAACTTGAAGAAGTTGACTCCTAAAGTTCAAGTTGACTGCATGGTCGTAAATCCAATCTTGACCCAAGACAAGTGGCTCTGTAAGGTCCATCATGACACACTAGCATTTTGACTTTCATTGGAACATCTTGAAGGTAGATGGGAAGTTCCACCTCACCCAAACAAGGGGTTTCCACACCTCCCAATCCTATGAGATATGCTTCTATGGGCTTGATGTCCAATTGCAGGTCTTGGTAGTGTGAAAGTCTAACTACACTAGTTGCTGCACCTGAGTCAACCAATGCTCTAACAGTCCTTACACCCTTTCCTTGTCCTACCTCTATGGTCACAAAGGGGTGTCGGTCAATGATTCGAGAAGTAATTGTGCCCGATTTTTGGCACATGTCCATGTGATATTTTAGGGCTTTCGGGTTCACATCTAGGCATACTCACCTTAACTTATTTCTTCTAATATGCTCTCTAGCCTCTGCTTGTGCTTCTTCTCTAACCCTTAACTCCTCTTCTTTTCTCTTCTTAGCAGTGTTGAGTCTCATGAGCATATCCTCTGTAAGAGGTTTCTTGATATAACTTGACTCAATAACCACTTATATAGTTCGGCAAGATATCACCTTCTAAAGTGGCCAATTGAACTCCACCACTAGTGGAGATTCTATTAATGATCATGGGTCCATATCCTCGTTTCTCCAATTTTCAGGCATGTTGCTTAAGCGTATAAACCAGCACTAGGTCTCCCTCTTTCAATCCTTTATCTTTGATGTGTGCATCAAAGTATGCCTTTTGTCTTTTCTTTACAGCATAGATGCATGTTGCCGCTCGTAGCCTCGTCTCACCTAAGCGTTCTAGATCAAAGATCCTAGAGGACAATTCATGTCCATTCCACTCATGCTCTTGTGCTACTTTTAATGCTGGGATAAGGAAATCCAAAGGTAGCACAGCATTCTGTCCGAAGACCATCTGAAATGGGGTGGCATTGAGTACCGTTTTGTAAGAAACTCGGTAAGCCCAAATAGCATCATGAAGTTGTTTGTCCCAATCACACCGTTTGTTATTTACAAGTTTTGTCAATATGTTACATAGGATCTTATTCGTGCTCTCGACTTGTTCGTTAGCTTGTGGATGATAGGGGGCAGACTTCTTATGTATTACCAAGAATTCTTGGAGAAGGTTTTCAATAACTTCATTCAAGAAGTATGTACCTCTATCACTTACTAACTCTATTGGTAACCCATATCTAATGAACACATTCTCAAATAAAAACTTTTCCCTCGTTTGAGCATCATTCTTCATTGTGGCTTTGACTTCTACCCACTTTGTAAGGTAGTTTGTGGCTACAATAATGTATTCCGCATGGGAGTTTCTAGGTGGGGGGTTAATAGGACCTACAAAGTCTATACCCCACTTCGAGAATGCACGTCCTCCCATCATAGGCCTCAAGGGCATCTCACCTTTTCTTATTGGATATTGTGCACGTTGGCATGTGTCACATTTCTTCAGCCTGGCAGAGTAATCAAGGCCATTCTATTCTCAAGACTTTGGTGGCCCACTCTTCATATGGATGCACTGTTTCTAAAACTTTCAAATATTCGGATTCATGAATGCACAATCTTAAGTAACCATATTTGCCTCTTCGATATAGGTTGTTTCCTACTAAGGCATAGTCTTGAGCCTCTTGCTCCATGCTTCCTCTTCTTGCTACAGTAGCCTCATTGGGTAATGTTCCCGACCTCATGAATTCTACCAATGGAGCACTCCATTCTGGAATTAATGTTACGTGATAGAGAGTGGCATGCTCCACTGGGGGTCTCTCTTGACATGTTGGACAATTCTTAATCCACTCATTTATTTCTTTATCCATACTAGGCCAATACACTCCTAAACGTTTTAGATTTTGCAATGTTCGTTGTTTAGAATAGTGATTTCCTAGCAATCCTTCATGGGCTTGTTGCAACCAACTACTATGTTCATCGTCCTCAACACAGCAAGCTAACACACCCTCTGTACCTTGTTTGTACATGCCTCCTGCCAATATATGATATTTTTGTGATTTTACAATTTCTTCTTTGTTCGTTTTCACATTCTTGTTTGTAGGTCCAAAGGTTAGGACAAGTACCAACTTATTTGCCCATTTAGGAACAAATTCTAAATTGAACAGATAAGCATCGGGCAATTCATCAGACACTCCTTGCGGTGACTCTCCTGAAGTGATGCAAGAAAGCTGATCCACCCTGAGGTGGGTTCTACCTTTCCTAACTACCACTTCAAAATTGTACTCCGTTAGTAAGAGAAACCATCTTACTAAGCGTCTTGTATTGCAAGGTTTATTGACCAAATACAATAAGGCTTGGTGATCAGTAAAAAACTTGAACTTGTTGGCCAATAGATAGTGTATAAATCGTCCACATATACTTCTAAGCTCTTTCTCAAGAACTCTTTGAAGACATCACACATGAGCCTTTGGAATGTTGCAGGTGCATTGGTGAGCCCAAATGGCATCACGCGGAATGCAAAGATTCCCCACTCTGTGGCTAAAGCTGTTTTGTGTTGATCCTGTGGGGCAATGGCTACTTTGTTGTAGCCAGAAAATCCATCAAGGAAGCTATAAACTTCCTTGCCTGCAACATGCTCCAATAAATATTCAGTGATTAGATGCGGATAACTATCTCTGATCGTAGCAGCATTAACTTTTTTAAGGTTAATACACACTTGCAATTTTCCATTCTTCTTGGGCACCACTGCAATGGGGGACACCCATTCAGTATGCTCAATCTCATAGATAAATCCAGCTTCAATCAGCCTGTTGATTTCTTCTTTTATTTTAGCTGCATAAGTGTCATTATATGTGTAGGGCTTCTATTTGGTGGGTTTGGCATCGGCGGTCATGGGGATCGTATGAGAGCAAATTTTTGGATCCACTCCCTTCAAATCTATATAGTGCCATGCAAACACATCCCTATATTCCCTTAACAGAGCTAAAAGATCTGCTTCTTCTTTTGCACTTAGGTCATCTCCTATATACGTACGTCTCTCTTCATTTCCTTCAATGGTTACTACAATTCTTTTGGTCTTTTCTTTGTTATCATATGCTAAATGGCCTCTCTCTTAGGCATTCGTACCAAAATTTTTTGGTCTTCCACTTCGTATTTCTTGAAATTTTCTGGTACTTCGAACAATGATTCCTCCTCTTCTTGTTTCACTGCTTTTCTTTTCTTTTTCTTTTGACCTCCTTCACTACCAACCTTTGAATTTATAGTTTTAATACTTGTGAGAGGTTCTTCTTCATGTTGGTTAAATACTCCTACATCTTCTAGATAGTGCTTTTCTGAATTAAAGCAACTATCCATCACAATGGACTCTAGATCATCGTCATTTTCTTCTTCTTCTATGACATCACTATGGTCATATTCTTCCAACAAGGGCTGACACATGAACACTGAAATATCATAACCCTCCTCATCACAATGAGGTGTCCATTGTTCTTCATTGACTGCAATGTCCATGGTAGCTAAGATTTCTGCCCAATCGTGAGGCTCAAATTCTTCATCTGGAAATATCATCGGTGTGTAGGTTGGGTCTTTAACTGGTCTATCTCCCGGGGGAGTTCCTTCTTCTCTTGGTTTTAGGCGCTTTTCCTCTTCATTTGCTACCTTGCACATCCACAACTGAGTATCTTCATGCAACCATGATGGATCAGGTGAACTTCCAGAATGCACAGAGATAGAATCTTCTTTCGCTTTGTGGATAGGATTCCACTGTAGGGGTGGTACATCTCTGAAGCTGTAATCCTTCAAATTGACCTTGGTGATGACCCCTAAGTTTTGTAATACAAGGATTTGGTTCCCCAATCATGTACTATTTGCAATTGTACTATATGTGACTTTGAGAAAAATAAACATTATTTTTCTCAAAATCACATATAGCGAATGTGTGTTCGAACTCTACACCACAAGTGGTTAGAGTTATCCCTTCGAGCAATCCTAGAGCTCTTTCAAAATGACCGTCTGCCATTTGAAGCTTCATTCTAGTTGATATTAATGTGGGTTTGCCCCATTGCTTCCACAAGGAGGTGGTCGCAATAACAACACCAGCACCTGAATCTACAATTGCCTTGGTTGTGTAACCTTGGTAGGTGATCGGAGATAAGTATTACCTTCTTCACCTTCACTCATGTCCCCTATTTTATCGATAGGTATCTCTGGAACTTTTTGCTTAGAGCCTGCTTTTGGCATATTGGAATCAAGTTCTGGAACCTGATCCTTCACATGATTCCATAGCTCCGGTTTTGCTTTGAGGAGCTCTTCTACAGTGAGATGACATTGAACCTTAGTTTTCTTCACGACATCAGTGTTTCTTGGAACCACTGAGCCTTCATTTCTTACCAATATTGTGGGAGCTCTGATCTGAAGAGATTCAGATTCCCATTGGCCTGTGAATTGTGGCAACTCTTATCAAGAATTAGATTCGAAATCTAATCTCTCATCTTCTTGTTCCTCTACTTGGTCTCCATAAATGGATGGAATTTCTTGGGGAAATTGATCATGAAGATCATCAATCTCAAGAATAGGAGGGGGATTACCCTTCTCCTTGGCCCATTTCTCCTCTTGTATTTCCCGCAAGAACTCTTGAGAGTATTGCTGAATTGAAAGAGGTGCTCCCTCATCTATGGAATCCGGAACATACGCTTTCCTTGGTGGAGAGTTTTCTCTTTCAATAATTGGTTGAGCCTGTGGAGGTAAAGAAACCTGCTGTTTGTTTACCAATTGCTCTAATCTTTCTAGTAAGCCCTGGAAATGCAAATCTGGTTTGATAGAGTTTGTCTGATTGAACTATTGACTAGTATCGAGCATAGCTAGAGCTACTTCTACCATTTTCATGCACATTTTTGTCCGTTCAATCTCTAAATCTGCTCTAGGGTAACTCTTGTCTAGGTTTGCAGTTGTTGGCCCTTCTTGAAGTAGAGCCTAGTAGGCCTTGAACATCATGTTCAAGCCTTCTGGGGTTGGATCTACAAGGACATAGCCTATTTGTGGTTTATTTACAATGGGTGGTGGGGTAGAATGAGGTGGAGTGGATGGAGCTTCGGCATGCGAGGGGCTTTGAGATGCAATGTCTTCTATTTTTGTTTTTGCGTCTTTTAAGATTTCTTTTAGTTTAGATAACTTTTTATTCCACTTGCGATTAGCTTTCTCTCTAGTATCCTTCCAAGTTCTTGGTTTCCTCTTACTAGGCTCTCCGGATTCACTTGGCTCTGATTGCTCAACTTGCTTATCTTCTTTTAAGGCTTCTGTCCTGGTAACTGCCTGTATAGGAGCTAGGTTACTTCTACTTGAACTTGAATCCACCACTAAGCCTACCACATTGATGGGTGTAACCTTGGGTGCACTAGAGGGATTCCTAGGACACTCCCTTGGAAGATGTTCTTTGTCGCATTCAGGACAAAAGCCTTGTATTGTGATGCTTTGTCCTTGTCCTGGAGTTGGTGAGTGGGGACATTCACGAATGAAATGGTCACCTTGACATCTAAAGCATGGTCCTCTAGGGGCTTGTGGTCTTACTTGTCTCAATTGGGGTCTGGAGTTGGGATTCTTATACATGACATTGGAGTATTCTGGCTCCCAACTCATTTTCTGATATCAAAGGGGTCACTGGCACCAACACTCTATTAAGGTTCTCCTCTGCCATCGTATACTTAACTGGGATCACATTGACAGGAGCTAGTGGTTGGTTTCCTAGGATAGGTTGTGGCCTATACGGTGCCTGATATTGTTGTTGTGGCCTATAATATGGCTATTGGTATTGATTCTGATACCTTATTGGTAAGGTTGTTGATAATTTTGTCTGACAGCCTACCTATTGTATGGACAATCTTGAGCCGTATGATTTGTGTATTTTCTCTCAATGGTGCAATATAGAGCATTAGGGTTCCCTTGGGGTTGAGCCATCAAAGGGCAAACATTAGCCATGTGGTCTCCTCCACAAGTATAACACCGCTTCAATGAGGTGGCCGTTGGTGCTTGTCTATTTTGAACTCCTAGCTTCTTGGCAACCTGCTCAGCTATCTCATCTATCTCAGTGGAGGTTCTAGAGGTATGACTAGTAGAATTGTCAGAGTCCTTATAGAGTTTGGACAGTCCTAACTCCTCACCCAAGTTGTCTTCTATGTCAATGCACATGCGTACACACTCTTCTATGGATCTAGGCTCTTTCAAGTACACATATGACCTGAACTTTGTGCGCAGTAAGCCATCTAAAAACAAGGCCACTTGTTTAGCTGTTGTGGGTAATTCTGGCACAGGGCATCTTTCTAAGTATTGCCTAAACCGTCTTCCTCCAAGTCGCATTGTTTCTTGGGGTGTCTGCTTGAAGATGTGGACCAAGGATGATGTGTTATGCCTGATACCACTCTTGGAAAATTCAACAATGAATTCTTCTATCAATTGGCCTATGTCTCGATAGTGGCAACTATTCAAGGGGAACCATGATAAAGCTGTACCCTTGAGAGTCAAACCAAATGCCTCAAACTGAGTTAACAAGTCCTCAACCTGTTCAGCTCTTAAAACTTGTTTGAACTCGGCCACATGATCATAAGGATCTCTTGACCCATCAAAATAGTTCTTCATAGCCTTGACCACTTGAGCAGGCCTAAGGGTTCTTGAGTGCTCTAGAGGTCTAGGCAATGGAAAATCATGTTCATCCCTTTGATGCCTATGTACTCTATGTCTCTCCCTTTCAAGTCTTTCACCTTCATGTCCTGATTAGTCCCTACCCATGGTATGTGCAAAGCTTACCTCAAGTCTCTCTCTGGTTCTTTCCCTCTGGGTCTCGTGAGCCTTGGATGATCCTACTCCTTGGATACCATGGGAAACACTAGATCTTGGTGGAGGGAAAATTGATTCACCTTGACAAGTGTATGCATATCTGTCATGATCTGATACCAAGAACACTTTCTCATATGTATTCTCTAGATAGACAACTTTGCCTGGCATTTTTGGATCTTTGAACTCGTAGATGGTGATTATTGGGGTAGGTTGACCTGACTTGAATCTCCAAAAGACTTCCTCCGTTTCTCTATTCATGAATAGCTCTATGCTTTTGTTGCCTTGAGGAATCCACTCTGGAGTGATTGCCCTAGTCAAGATTGACTTACCACTAGGGGTCTTGGGTTCTCGTCCTAGGTCTCCTTGCTCTAGGTCTCCTAGCTCGTTCTATGGAATGATGTTTCCAATCTCATATGTCCTATCTGGGAGGTTGGTTACCACATACATGGTTCCTTCCTTATCAATGTATGAACCCTGTTCGAACTTGACCACTGGATGTTCAAGTCCAAAGGGCTAATCTGGATTTTTGAGTTGGACCACTGATTGCCTCAGGCCATCCTCATAGATGCGAGCACATAATTGGTTGGTTCTGATATATTCCAATTGTGTCTTATAGGGACCTTCTGGTGTTTGTAAATAGGAAGTATCTGAGCTACGTGTGGGTCTTTCCATGTTGAAGGACATTTCTGAGTCACTTGTGTTGGAACTTAGCACGTAGGGATAACCACTTAGTTGTTGAGCCCAAGACTTGGCGGTATGGTTGACACTGGCCTCAGATGATCTAATGCTTTGCCTATCCTTGCCTAAGTATCTACCAAATCTCAGGTTCATAAGCCTTGTCTACAAGTCCAAAATTCCCCTTGTATTGATCCAAATCCTTTGGAACTCCTTGGTTTCCTAGTCCACCTGAGGGTCAACTTCAAAATACTATATCTAATAATCCCCACGAGCTTTCCAACAAACCCAAAATCACATCAAACGGATTTCTATGAAAAAGTTATTGTTGATGTATGAAATACCACAAGAAATGAATTAATGTGACACTAGAACACCTCTATGGTCACCATTAACTCATTGCCACTCCAAACTTTGAGAAATGATAGCCTAAAGTGAGAACTTTGCTTCTACAGAAATTCCTAGTCACCGAAATGACATACCTTCAGTATTTTGTTGATTTCTCCTAGCTCAAGTATTATTTCTCCATGAAACTTTATAGGCTGAAACTAGAAGAGTAGAGCTTTCCAACAAGCTATCATATGCATCAAACGGATCTCTAGAACTCAAGTTATGGCTCTCACAAGATGACCCTATATGAGCTTCCAAAACTGGAAACTTTGCCTGTTTTAGTATTCCTGGTGTCTAAAAATAAAAAATTCGATGCCTAGCATCGAATTTCAGTCAAGGTCGATGCCAGGCATCGACTTTGAGCTTTTTTAGGCCCTTTTTCTGCACCAGAAATAGCTTCTTTTACACACACATGAAGAAGACCACTTGTATGCTAGAAGTCGATGCCGGGCATCCACTTTATGCTGAAACTCGATGCCAGGCATCGAGTTGCTCCACAAACTTTATGTTTTTAGAAGATTCAACAACAGGTAACACACAGAGAATGAAAACAATGTCTTATCAGCCAAGATTCGATGCCAGGCATCGAATTGCTCAGAAAACTTGAACTTTTGAATTCATCCCACAGTAGGCAAGCATGGAGATGATGGAGAGAGACTCATACACAGAACTTTACTCAGTTCTTTCTCATAGCTATGAAAACTCAGAAGTTTTACAGATGCTTTCTCACTCAGAGAAGCCCGACTATACTCAGTCGTATAAAATGAACTCCTTCTTCTACTTCTTCTCTCTCACTCTCTCTCTCCGCGTCAGTTGATACAAACTAACTTATATAGATTTTTGTATTCTCGTGATTTTAAAAAACTTCTAGAACTAAAGTGAACTAACTTTACAAATATGATACACTTGTGAATTTGTCCCTTCACATAGGCATGGGGTTTTCTTCCTAAGATTTGACCTTCAAATATATGTCTAATTAGTGAGTGTTTCTCCAATAGTTATGCTAGTTCAGGGTTCTGGGGGTCAAAACAGGGAAACAGGACCTCTCTGGGATTGCTTCAAAACAGGCGACACACGACACTTAGTAAGTATCGACGATACTTGTAAGCATAAGATACATGATACTTGGAATTCCATGACACACGATACTTCCTAAGATATCACGACACTTAGATGTCACCGATATTGTGACACTTAGATGTCACAGATATCGCGACACTTGTTAGATATCGTGACACTTAGATGTCACAGATATCACGACACTTGTCAGATATCACGACACTTAGATGTCACAGATATCGCAACACTTTTCAGATATCACGACACTTGATATCTACCAAATATCGTGACACATGGGAATTCAAGTATCGCGACACTTGAACTCAATCGGTCATGACACTTGGATTTTTTGGAGTCCAAATTCAAAAATTTTTGCAAATATGAGTACCTTGTGTCCTCCTTGTCACTCCTATGTGCCTGTAGATGCAAAATATATCTTCAAACCCGCGATATCACACTCACAAAACTTGGTGCAAATCTTGTCATGTTCGGGATAGTTCACTCAATTTTCGGGTATATTGAGGTGTAGCTCTTCAGCGTTTCAGTTATGCACCCTCTGTAAGGTTCTTTCTCACAACCACAAGTGAAAACGATGTGAATGTATGGGCAAAAACTGAAAAATTAGAGAAGATGAAGGTAGGAGAAGATGGTGATAATGATGAAGATGAAGGAGAAGAAAAACTCGAAAACTAAACTGAAAATGGTGATTTTTTTACCTTCCAACCTCGCTACTCTACGTCCTACTGTCACACGCTCGTCCTCCAAGCTCTCTCCCCGGCAACAGCACCAAATTTGGTGTCACTCTAGCACAATGGCAAGTACCAATGTGAGGAGCTTCACCTCATAAATGTCAATCCACGGAGACGTGAGGACTAGTATGAAGACTATGAGCAAGTGATGGCACAAGTGCGTGAGTGGAAGCACACAAGCATGCACACACATATGAAAAGCTTCGATTACACAATAACTCTCTTATAAAGCTCAAATCTACAACAAGCTAACCTCAAAAATGAGCTCTCCAGCCCTTTTTATAGTTTTTTGAGTAGTTTTGGCCCTGTCCAGACCTAGTGTCCGGCCTAGTTAAAAATTAGGTTCCAAGGCTTATTTGAGGATTGGAACGGAGTCTAAAAATTATGAAAATTGGTACGATGATACTTCTAATACTCCTCAAGCTCGAGGACTCCTCGGCTTGAACATAACGGAGTTGCAAAAATGGAAAATGTTATTTACAATGGTTTTTAGTGATGAAAATCACTATTTTTATAGGGACATCTTCTTGAAATTTGACATGTGCTCCTTGGAGCTCCCTACGTGCTCCTTCTTCTTGTGTGCCCACATCTTTGATGTTCTTCCACTCCTAGTGCTTGACCTTGAGCTTCAACACTCCCTTCTAGCAATCCTTGAGGTCTTTCAATATGGTTGTCACCCATTTGAAGCTTCATTCTAGTTGGTCTTAATGCGGGTTTACCTCAGTGCTTCCACAAGGAGGTGATCGCAATCGCAACACCAGCACCTAAATCTAAGATAAATTTGTTTTTGTAACCTTGGTAGGTGATTGGAAGATAAGTATTACCTTCTTCTCTTTCACTCATTTCTCCTATTTTGTCTAGAGGTATCTCTAGGACTTTCAACTTAGAGCCTACTTTTAATATATTGGAACCAAGTTATGGAACCTGATTCGCCACATGTTTCCATAGCTCGGGTTTTACTTTGAGCAGCTCTTCTAAGGTGAGATGCCGATGTACCATAGTGTTCTTAATGACTTCAATATTTCTTGGAACCACTAGGTCCTCATTTCTTATCAGTATTGTGGGTGCTCTAATCTAAAGAGATTAAAATTCCCATGGGCTTGTGAATTGCGGCAACTCTTGTAAAGAATTAGATTCAAAATCTAATCTTCTTTATTCTTGTTTGTTGGTGCAAAGTCCAAGCCCACACATTTGGCTTGAAGTTCATAAACATATGAAGCTTCCTGGAAACCATTGCTAGGAGAATTTTATCCTTTTACATTTGTAAAAGTCATTTATCTGACTTGAGAGAATATTTGTAATCACCTCCCAAAAACTTGTGGACTTGTTAGATAGAAAAGTAACTACTTCATTGAGGGAATATTTCCTATATTGAAGGAGTACTTTTAGAGAGAGCCAAAAGTAGAATTAAAATTCAAATTTGAATGAAGCACTTCTAAAATGTGGCATGTAAAAGTCGCGGGTAAGAAGTATCAATCCCCAAGTTCTCCATTGCCATTTTTGTAAGCGTGTGAGACCTACATTGTAGCCCACACTACTCTCCATCATTAGGCTATGATCTTCAAGCCTATGATCTTGTACAACATTGTTCATTAATACAATACATCTACATTGTTCATCTATGATCTCTCTGTTATAGTCATTCATAATTGTCAACTTGTGTTGCTCATATCTCAATCAATGCTCCACCATTTTCAATTATCTATAGCTTTTTGGAATCAGCTCAAAGTTATCTACATGCTTACAAATTTTGAAGGAAATCCATTTAGTCAATTTGGAGAAAAGTGCGTCGAAGCACTCACTGGTCAAACTCTATAGAGGTCCTAAAAAATCGAGGGTAATGATTCAATTGTTAAATTGATTGCTCTGTGTATAGTGCATCATTTCAAGTGGTTCTACTTGTAATCAGTATCTTACTAAGCTAATTAGATACCCCTAAAAGGAATTTTTCTAATTCCTACTGTACTGTTAGAACTGAGCATAACAAGCAGCATGTGTGTGATAAAAAATAGAAGGTTTTCATTGATCCTTCTATTTGGAAGTAGTCTGTTTTGATTCAATCTTTTCTCACATCATTTCCAAAGTACCTAGGCACTTGTACAGTGTCTTTGGAAATCTAAAAGGGCCCACAACTCAACTCTGAAGCTACAAGGGGCTGGTACTAAGCAGGATTTGGCAGTACCTACTCATTTCTTGGATTGTCCATCCATCTATCCCAACAGTGGTATACTAATAAAGCTAAGGTAAAATGGGAGATGGTTTTCCTTCTTTCATTGATAAATTGGACATCAGCAACTATCAAGCATGGTCCTTGAGGATGAAGACATACTTGCAAGCAAGAATCCTCTATGGATACATCTCAGGAGATGAGGAGATGCCTATATTCTAAACCAAAGGACAACCTACAAGAGAGGAGCATGAAAGAATCAACACATGGTGTGCCAAGGATGCATTAGCAAGGTCCTGCTTACTTAACTCAATCTTTGATTTTCGTCTTCCTCATACAAGAACTGTAAGACATCCCAAGAAACTTGGGAAACATTGTCTTCTTATTTCTCTTCCAACACAAGGGCTAGGAAGAACCAATTGCGGATTGATTTTACCACTCAAAGAAAGCAACCTAGGCAAGGTATATCAGAGTATGTGACCAAATTCAAAGATGTAGCAGATCAATTGGCAAGCATAGGAGAAGAAATTGAAGAGGAGCAGAGTGTAAGACAAGTAATCAATGGTATTAAAGCTGATGACAAATGGGAGAGTTTCACAACTGCCATGGACTTGTACATGGACATGCATATTCTAGACCTTACCACACTCATGGGGCAACTATTTACCCATGAAGCCAAGCTCAACAAGAATGGAGATTCATCAAGAGGTAATAGCTCTTCTACCCTATACACTGATAAAAGTAAATCCAAAGAGAAAGGGAAGAACAAAAAGGTTGAAGATGAAGGAACTACTTCCCAAGCCAACTATGCAGGGAGAGGTAGAACCTCAAGAGGAAGGGGTAGAGGAGGTAAGCAAGGTAGGGAGAGACCTTATAACTCCTCACCATGTAATATTTGTGGATTGTCAAATCATACTATAGATGAGTGTTTCAGGAACTTCAAGAATCAGAGAGGTAGAGGATATCAAAGAGGTGGATATACACAATCAAGAGGAAGCTTCAATCACCACCAAGGATACAACAACAACTACAACAACAACTACAATAGCAACTACCAAAGAGGATACAAATTCAGAAAATATTACAACAACTACACAGAAGAGCAAGAAGATTCTCTTTTGATCATGAACATGACTTCAAAACCAAGTATAAATCATGATGACCATCTCTTGTACATTGATTCAGGATGCTCAAACCATGTAGCAGGAAATGTAGCTCTTCTCTCTGACCTTAAGGAACCAAAGGGTAAGCATCAGGTACAAATAGGTGATGACACCAAGCACTCAGTGATTAAAGTAGGAAATTTTAAGACCTCTGATGGAAACAAGAATCTGTTGAGCAGGGTTCTAGATGTATCTACAATTACCAAGAATTTGATGAATGTTGGACAGATTGTGGAAAAGGATTTGCATGTTAGATTCAACCAATATGGATCATTTGTGGAGGATCCCCAACATGGATTCAAGAGAATTGCCAAAGGGGAAAAGACAAGTAGATTATTCACTTTTGAACTTGAAGATACAAGGAAAACTGCACTTTATGGTTATAAAGATCAAACATTATCAGAGCTTGAAATCTGGCATAAAAGGTTAGGGCATGTTGGTGAAAGAACCTTGAAACAAATATCACAAGTTACCCTTCTCAAGGAAAGACTACATGCATGAGGAGTACCTAGAGCTTGTCCATGCAAATGTATGGGGACCAAGTAAGGATCCTTCAATCTCTGGATCAATTTATTATGTATCTTTCATTGATGATTACAGTAGGTGGACTGTATTATACTTTATGAAGCACAAAGATGAATTCAATTGATTTAAAAAATATCTTGCACTTTTTGAAAATCAAACAGGGAGAAACCTAAAAAGACTAAGGTGAGATGGAGGAGGTGAGTACTTCTCAAATGAGTTTGATGCATTCTTGCAAGACAAAGGAATCAAGAGAGAAATTACAACAAGATATACCCCTAAGCAAAATGGGGTGGCAGAGAGGAGAAATAGATTAATTGTTGAAACAGCTAGGTCAATGTTAAATGAAAAAAAATTACCTAACTACTTGTGGGAAGAGAGTGTATCTACTACCACTTATCTTGTAAATAGATTGCCATCTAAATCTCTTGATGGGATGACCCCATTTGAAGCATGGCATGGTAGAAGACCTTCACTTGATCATTGCAGGATCTTTGGATGTGTAGCTTATGTGCATATTCCTTCTCAAATAAGAGGTAAGCTAGACCCTAAGGCAGAAAATTGCATCTTCATAGGGTATGACTTGAATCAGAAAGGATACAGGTTCTACAATCCTTCAAACAAAGGATTCATGGTCAGTAGAGATGTTTTATTTGATGAGAATGACTCTTGGTTTGATAGTGAATGTAGGAAAGTAAAGCTACCTGATTTGGAAGAAGAGTTTCCAAGCCTCACTAAGGAGGAACCTACTCACAATGAAGATATCAACTCAGATGATGAGTACATCATCAACTTAGAAGAGTTCAAGGCATGGAAGTCCAAAGGCAAAGTCAAGATGAAGAAGTTTGAGGATATACCTGAATCATCCAACCAAGCAATCAAAAGATCACAAAGGGAGAGCAAGAAACCAATCAGATATGGGTACAAAACTTCCCTAGTTACTAAGCACTCTGTTTATCTTGCAAAAGACTTGTCATTTGAGGAGCCATCATCATATGAAGAAGCAAATACCAAGAATTTATGGATGAGGAAATTGAAGCACTCAAGGAGAATGATACTTGGAAGCTAGTGCCAAAGAAGGAGTCTATGAAGGTAATTGGTTCTAGATGGATCTATAAGATCAAAAGGAATTCTAATGGATCAATAGGCAGGTACAAAGCTAGACTTGTGGTTAAGGGTTTTGAACAAACCCAAGGAGTTGATTATGAAGAAACCTTCTCACCTGTGGCAAAAATGCCAACCATCAGGGTATTGGTAAGTGTGGTTGCATCAAAGAATTGGAACATGTATCAGTTGGATGTAAAAAATGCATTTCTAAATGGCTGGATTTCAAAGGAGGTGTACATGTCTCAACCTCCTAGTTATGAAGATCCAAGCAAGGTAACATATGTATGTAAATTGAACAAAGCTCTTTATGGATTGAAGCAGGCACCTAGGGCATGGAACCATAGGTTGACTACATACCTTCAGGATCAAGGTTTTGTCATGAGCAAAGTAGATACTTCTTTGTTCATCAAGAGAAGTAATTCAGAGGTAATATACCTATGTGTATATGTTGATGATATCATAACCATAGGTAATGATGCTAATGGCATCAAACAGATTAAGAATCAGATGATGCAAGAGTTCAAAATTAGTGACCTTGGATCACTAAAATACTTTCTTGGACTTGAGTTAGTCTATACTAACTTTGGAATTTATATTACGCAGAGAAAGTATATATAGGATATGTTAAAGAAGTTTCAGTTGCAGGATGCCGAAGTTGCAAGTACTCCAATGGAGGTAAACCTAAAATTAAGTGCTCATGAAGGTGATGTACTTGAGAACATTGTAGGTTACCAAAGCATAGTGGGAAGCTTGAACTATGCTACTTTGATAAGGATTGATATTGCTTATGGAGTAAGTGTTCTAAGTCATTTTATGCACAAGCCCAGGGCACCTCACTTGGACGCTGCCAAAAGGATCTAGAAGTACCTTAAGGGTACTCAACATCATGGATTGTATTTCCCTTATACATCAGACTTGGACATCAAGATAGATTCAGATGCAGATCGGGCAAGGTGCAAAGATGATAGGAGGAGCACCTCAGGATACTTATCCTTTGCAAGTAAGAAACCTATATCATGGTCTTCAAAGAAGCAACCTACTATTGCTTTATCTTCTATAGAGGCAGAGTATAGAGGATTGGCAAATGCTACTCAAGAGGCCATATGGATCAGATTGTTATATAAAGAATTGGGTTTGCATACTACATCTCCAATGATTTCTGGAGATAATATAAGTTCATTACATCTTGAAGCAAATCCCATTTATCATGATAGGACCAAGCATATAGAGGTCCACTATCATTATTTGAGAGAGAAGCTATTGAGCAAAGAGATTCAATTGGCATATGTATCAACTAATATGCAATGTGCAGACTTATTGACTAAAGCATTAGATGGTACAAAACTTTGCAGGTTTAAATCAATGATTGGATTGCAGGATATTCATGAAGATTGAAGATGAAAACAAAGCCAAAATTTTTTGCTTCAAGGAGAGCTCTTGGTGCAAAGTCCAATCCCACACGTTTGGCTTGAGTTCATAAACATATGAAGCTTCATGGAAACCATTGCTAGGAGAATTTTATCCTTTTACATTTGTAAAAGTCATTTATTTGACTTGAGAGAATATTTGTAATCGCCTACAAAAAACTCGTGGACTTGTTAGATAGAAAAGTAACTACTTCATTGAGGGAGTATTTCCTAGATTGAAGGACTACTTTTAGAGAGAGCCAAAAGTAGAATTCAAATTCAAATTTGAATGAAGCACTTCTAAAATGTAGCATGTAAAAGTCACGGGTAAGAAGTATCAATCCCCGAGTTCTCCATTGCCATTTTTGTAAGAGTGTGAGGCCTACATTGTAGCCCACACTACTCTCCATCATTAGGCTATGATTGTCAAGCCTATGATCTTGTACAACATTGTTCATTAATACAATGCATCTACATTGTTCATCTATGATCTCTCTGTTATAGTCATTCATAACTGTCAACTTGTGCTGCTCATATCTCCATCAACTCTCCACCGTTTTCAATTATCTATATCTTGTTTGAATCAAATCCAAGTTATCTACATGCTTACAAATTTTTAAGGAAATCCATTTAGTCGATTTGGAGAAAAGCATGTCGAAGCACTCACTAGTCAAACTCTGCAGAGGTCCTAAAAAATTGGGGATAATGATTCAATTGTTAAATTGATTGCTCTGTGTATAGTGCATCATTTCACGTGATCCCCACTTGGAATCATTAGCTTACTAAGCTAATTAGATACCCTTAAAAGGAATTTTTCTAATTCCTATTGTATTGTTAGAACTAAGCATAACAAGTAGTAGGTGTGTGATCAAAAATAGAAGGTTTTCATTGATCCTTCTATTTGGAAGTAGTCTGTTTTGATTCAATCTTTTCTCACATCATTTCCAAAGTACCTAGTCACTTGTATAGTGCCTTTGGAAATCTAAAAGGGCCCACAACTCAACTATGAAGCTACAAGGGGCTAGTACTAAGTAGGATTTGGCAGTACCTACTCATTTCTTGGAGTGTCCATCCATCTATCCCAACATTGTTGCACCGCTTGGTCTCTGTTTATTGTTCTTTGGAGTTGACCTCTCAAATCATCATAGCATAAAAGATTAAAAACTTAAACATCTATAATTTGTCAATCAGGAATTATAGTAAGACCACAACCCCTTCTTATCTAATGGAATCCAAGATTTGTCAACAAAATCAGCTTCAACAGAGATTTCATGAAAAGTTTATAGGAAATACTAGGGTTTCATGTAACTTGAGTTACAAATAAGCTTTTGAGATGATTTGTGTGGGTAATTCATGCCATTTTTCATATAGATTACCATTATGATGTCAAAACTTAATTTCAGTACATATATCATCAAGACAAGACAATCACGATTATGATAGATTGCACACAATCAACTTTCACAACATTTATCCAGATAATGGAGATTGATTATGAGGGAAGGAACTCCGAATAGCATGAAATACTCAAAGAACAACTGATTAACAAAAAAAATCCAAGGAAAACACTCATAAATTCATCAACAAATCACCATGAAAGCCAAGTGATGAGATAGTGGGAAGAAGATAAGAGCTCTCAAATTCTCATTCAAGGAATCAAGTACAAATGAATCATCCCCAAAAATAATTCAAAAATTGGCTTATATACTTTTCCAAGTATCCCATTTCGCACTTGAAAATTAGGTCCTCTAGACTTTTAGATTAATTTTCTATACATTCAAGAGCTTTAAAAATCATCAAAAATTTACATAATTCAGTTCTTCTCATGAAGAAGATTCTTATTCATTCTTACATCCATCCAATCCTTCTATAATACAAAAAAACCTGATTTTAAAATTTATTTCTTGTCCAAAAAGTGTCTTCTAACCTTCCTCTCCTAAGCTTTGTCATCCTTGACGAAACTTCTGTATGATTGTGTATTTTAATGCTTATTCTTTCTCTGGTACACTTGAGCCACCAAGTCATGGCTTTTCCTTTTTGTAATATTAAGGTCGTTGATCATTTCAAAAAGTTCCTTCCTCCATTGTACAGGTGCTATGGGTTTGTCTATTACATCCTTTTTTATATTTTTTGTATAGGTTGCTTCATATGTTGTCAATCTAGATGTCATTACAAGAGAAAGTTTTCCGAAAATTTTTGACTCCCTTTCTAAAAATCCAAAGATGAAAGCATCTTCAAATATCTATACATAATGGCTTCCCATAAATATGACTCTGCTATAGTATGCCTTTACACATATCCTGTCAGGGGTTTCACTTAAGTCAAAAAGAAGTGCATCTAAGGGTGAATTGAAACCTATGTAATTAAGGGTTCTTACATCAGTGTTAGTGAAAGTTTCTATGCAAGTTATTATGAGTTTCAAAATCCTAATTAATAATATACATGAAGGATCATTGACATCTTTCAAATTATCTATCAAGGACTTGGTAGTGGTAAGCATATAATTCCTAGTAGGCCAAGCTCCTTTTTTGGGTCTCGCAATTTTTGGAAAATTCAGCCAATTTGCTCGGATCTGGTCTTCATTTCTTCTCTTCCAAAAAAATTTCCACTCCCTTCTTCTTGCTATCGGACAAAAAGCTGGATTTATTTTTAGTTGAACTGGAGCTTCCTTCCATATTTTTTTGCAATCCTTATTTTTATCCAACCATTTGTTCCTCCATGTAGGATTGGCTTTTTCAAATAATTCCATAGTTATAGCCAGATCCTCATCATACTCCATGTATTCATTTGGTTGTACTCCCACTCTAGTAGTTTGATAATTTTTTATGCTTTCTAGTACCATGCAGAATGGTATTCCTAAGCCATTTTGTTGCCCTGTGATGTTGATCAGGATTAACTCCATTCTCTAGAGCAAATTTAACAAGCTGATTTTCATATTGATCATGCATTTTTTTATATCTCATCGTGGTTTCCCTATTTGCAAGTAGCTACTATAAAAACTCATCTAATTCTTCATCCAACTGCTCCATAAATTTTGGATGTTCTTCATTGTTGAAGGAGATGGTGGATAGATTCTAGAAATGAAGTGGTGCTACAATTCCCTGCTTCACACCAGCCAGAAGCAATTATAAGAGTGTAAAGTAGACCATTTTATCTTTGCAAGAATCACAAATAATCACCTAAGTTCTTTGGAGTATGATCCTCTAATCAATGGATCAAGACAGATGAATAGAAGATTCAACTATGAGCTAAAACTTGCTACTTTGGTCTCTACACATGCAGTAAAATGAACAGTGCTCTCAACTTGCTAGCAATTGATCAAATTCCTTTTGGGAGTATCTAACTGACTTAGATAGCTACCAATCACAAGTCATTTCACTTGAAATGATCAAGTGTACTCAGAGAATTATGCTTAGCAAGTTAGATGACCATCCCAACATTTTCGTGCTTGTATAGTATGCTAACCAATGAGCAGAATTGTGAACATATCTCGAGATTGAGAAAAGCAATAACAATGAAAAATTGTAGCTATGAAATAGACAGTATGGTGAATCTATATCATTTTAAATGACATCAAATGATCAAGTATGCAATGAGAACAAGGTTTGAGAAGTTCACTATTCTGAGATGATCATAATAGAGAAATAAAGTAGAGATATGTTCTTGTTGTCTTTCTTGTGGATGAATTTGATTATTCCTTCATTTGAACACTTTGGAAACGAACCAAATTTGATTGCTTTGCATGAATCCTAGCACAAAGGGACCACAAAGCCTCTTTAAAAGTCTTGAAAAACTCATTATTGAGGACATCAAGCCCATGTCTTTTATCTTTAGGGAGGGACTCAATCATTTCTAGAATCTCTTATCTAGAAATGGATGAATCGAGAAAGTACACAACATCTTGTAAAGTTTTTCTAGATTTGACCCTTGAGATGGTGACCTTGCATTCACGCCTTCTAGGGAATAGCATGGTAGAAACACCAAGTACGTGTTGAAGTGATTGAGAATGAACTCGCAGTTTTTAGCATCAGAAGTGCATTTTACACCATTGTTGTCAGTCATTTGAGGGAGACATTCTTTAATTTATTTCTTCTTGAGGATTTTTCACATTCAAGAGAGAAGACCTTAAAAGTTGTAAGCTCCAATGGGCAAAGATCCTTCAAGAGTCTGACTACAATAGGTATAGGAAGGAAAAGTTTGATCTGGTGGTTGATTTGCTTAGTCAAATGCCTATGCTCAATGGACTGAGTTCTACTCAGATCATTAGTGAGCTACTTAAGTCCATCAAGGGGAAATGTAGGCTTGATCCTACATATTTCAATATTTGGGAAGCCATAACACATAAGTTTCCAATTAGGATGGACTATCAAGGGGATCCTAACATATAAGTTTCCAATGAGGATGGACTATCAAGGAGTACTCAAAAAGGATTCAAGTGGAAGAATCACAATATTCATGATGGATATTTACGACACATTCAGAACCTCCCTTAGTATCCTAGACACATGTGCTCTCACATGAGTGCCAAGTGGCACTCATGTGAGAAGCCACTATAATTCTCATAATTATGGAACTAGGGAAGATGAAGGGCTTTGGTGTGCTCAACAAGAGGAGCAAGGAGGAGATGGAGGGAGAGAGAGAGAGAGGAGAGGAGAGATGCACACTCATGCGTGGGAGCCTCAAAACCCACATAATGATCTCTATGAGGCAATGCTCTATAAATGATATATATATATATATATATATATATATGTGTGTGTGTGTGTGTGTGTGTGTGTGTGTGTATGAATATAGGAGTAAGGTCACATGACCCTTACATCCCCAACAATCTCACATTTAAGGGTCAATGTGAGTGTAAGTGGTAACACATACAAAGAATGATGTAGGACTATATAGTAATGTATAAGAAGAGTCAGGATCTCAACCCATACCAATCATCCTACACCAACTGCCAGACTCATATCGACAAGACTCAAGCTGACATGTAACTGATGCAAGAACTGATGAAGTTCTTGCAAAGCTCCCACTCACTCTATGCCTATGTCAATCATTGAACAATTGACAATTCCAAGTGCAAATGCTCCAATCACAACTATAATATCTAGTTTGGATCATAACAACTCGTACATCAAACTCTCGAATGCTGACAAAATTTGTGCCATCCTAGCTAACCTAAGCATGTCAGTCATGCGTGTATCCAAGAAATTCAAAACACCATCATCAAGACTAGTATGTCCTAACCTATTTGTGTCAACATCTGGCATGAGGGAATCCAAGAATGGCTGCATAACTACTAACTCCCAACATCCAAATCAGCCATCCTATCAACCAAGGATGTATCTAGTTGTGCATCTTGAGAGCGCATATGCTCTACCATACACTGTGTAACATAAGAGCTATCTTGCTCTACCACACCAAGTGTATCATCATCCTCCAGATGCGCTAATTGCACAACATCAATACCAAGATCCATCTCATGATCTAACTCTAAGTGAGTATCATCATAATTCTCTACATGAGCATCCACATCATGCTCTAAAGCATCCCAATGATCATCCAAAGTGTGCTCCATAAGAGCATCCATATGATCAACCAAACCATGCTCTACAAAAACATCATGAGCATCTAAAACATGCTTTATATGTGCATTCATCAGAGCACCTGAATCATGCCATACATGTGCATGATGAATGTCAATAGACCTATCTATAGGTACACAAAATGAGAGATGAAAGCCCGCAACCGCACATAAGGCTAAACTCCCACTGAAACGAGACTATTTCTCACATAGAGTACCTATAATGGATATATGTACCCAATCCTAGCACCTCTCACAAGCATAAGCTATCTCAACTGCAACAAAAAATAATGCTCACCAAGGAATGCATAACATCTGCTCTCCTCTTATTGTCTAACTAAAATCAGGCTCATAGAGAATGAAGGAACATAAAGTACATGTCTAAGTATAAGTGATGCTCCACTAGGTAGCATAAGATCCTACACCCTCAATGTCATATGTTGTACCATCACGCATGTGCACACATCTGCGACTCTCACCTGAGAATCGACAAAACCACTCACCATGTGGAGTAACATGAAAATTGCCTAATGAATCAAGCAACCAAGCCATATTTGTGCTATCGAATAATAAGAGGAAACATGGGAGAAAGTGATATCACCATCACTAGCATAATCAATTGCCATAGACTTTCCTTAAAGCACTACCTGGCTTGCATCACATGCATATCTATGATATTATCATTGTGTCTGCCTAAATCAATGTTGTTGAGTATCGCCCTCACAACCACAATGCCAACATCGAAGTCTTTGATGTGATATATTTCTCACTTGACTCAATGGAATCGCATACATATCATGTAGTATCTTCAATAATGCACTACTCATCTCCTCATACATCACAGACTCATATATAGAATCCTCAAGTTGTAATCAGATAGTGGGGCTATCCAATCATCCATATCCATCTATATGTGGTCGAGCATGTCAGAAAGCCTCTATGCATCTCTATGCACATACATGTGTTACCCTACACAAACCAATGTATCCCACATCTGATCTTTCTATCTCAAAAAGTCAGTGACACCAAACAGAGAGGAACCCATGCTCGCAATCCAAGAGACTAGCAATGTAACAAGAGACTAGAAACAATACTTTATCCTTAATAGGATCACACTTGCATATCCAATATGTGTAAGTCACATCACACATCTTGCTAGAGAAGAAAACCATGTGAACCACATGTCATGTAACCATGCATCTAACATGCACATAAAACCATAAGCATAAGCCTACTCACCAAGTCTCCAAGCTGACCAAGTAGATGTGAAAGAATCCTAGAAAAAATTTGATAGAGTATCCCCTGTAAATTGAACAATCAAAACAAGACAACCAGTAATAAAAGAACAATGAGTAACCATAATCACCTATCACTCATCCGATCAATGATAATGGCAACTACACATGCTAAAAATTGATGACCATATATGTCAATAAAATGGTGATACTCTTGGAGGTAGATGTCTGCAGAAGCACGCAAAGAGCACAAGGAACAAGAAGAAGCTTGGAGCTCAATGCACAATGCTGAATGTATTACCACTAGAATGTACAAAGATAAGTATCCCATTAGGGCAATAGGCGTATATACAAGCCGGGGGAGAAAACCTCCTAAAGAGGGAAAAAAGTGCCCCGGTAGTCCTAGTGTGTTCACACACATCACTACCTAAATATATCAACGAAATCCCCCCCCCCCCCCCGGGAGTGATGCGGTGAACAAGGAGTTGGCATTCATGTATAAGGAAGTGCCAAGCTATTTGGAAATCACTCCACAAAAGGAAGTAAGCCCAAAGCTTTGCGGAAAGCTTCAAATTTCTCCCTAGGCAGAGCCTTCGTGAAAAGGTCTGCAATGTTCTCCTGTGTGGGCACATATGCCAAGCTGATCTCCCCAGCAGAGAACCTCTCCCTGACATAATGATAATGCACCTCAATGTGCTTAGTGTGAGCATGGAACACAGGGTTCCTCGCAACTGCCAATGCGCTCTGACTGTCAGTGAAGATGGTGGTGGTAGAAGACTCACCAACACCCAAATCAGCCATAAGGCATTTGAGCCACACACACTCAACACTCGCTGTGAAATTTGCCCTATACTCAGCCTCACAACTGAAAGTGGCCATAGTAGGTTGCTTTGTGCTCAACCAAGATATACATGAGCTAACAAGCATGAACCAAAAGCCACTAGTGGACACACGAGTGTCATAGAAACCAGCCCAATCAAAGTCAGAAAAAGCATGCAAATCTGGCGGTAGTGATCCGCCCTTGGGATAAAACAACCCAAGTAGTCGAGTACCACTCAAGTAGCAAAAGATGCGCTTAACTACCTATCAATGCATGACTAATGGGCAATGCATAAAACTGCTCATCTGTGAGACAGCATCAAATGCATCTCTAGCATCATGAAGACTCAGTCGTAAACCTGTCTCCATAGGAGTGGCAATAGGTTTACAGTCTTCAAGGCCAAAACGCTGCAATAATGTGTCAATATATTTAATTTGAAACAAAGCCATTCCACCATCAACGTGCATAAATTGAATGCATAAATAATGATGCAAATGCCCCAAATCAGACATCTCAAATGAGGCATGCAAATCAGCCTTAAAATCAGCAACATTCCTCTCATGAGGACCAGTGAGCAGCATGTCATCAACATAAACCACAATGATAAGAAGTACATCATTAGCACGCTTAACATCTAAGATGCTTTCAGTAGGACTATTCTCAAAACCATGTGCAATCAGATAGGCATGTATCATTTCATACCAAGCACGTGGTGCTTGCTTTAAACCATATAATTCCTTCTTTAACTTGCACACCTGGTTATCATACCCTTTCTGCACAAAGCCACGGGGCTGAAAAACATACGCTTCTTCATGCAAGTCAACATTTAGAAATGATGTTTTGATACCCAATTGATGTACATTCCAACCATGATGAGCTGCAAGTGCACAGATGCTACTAATAGTAGTCATTCGGTAAGTAGGAGCAAAGGTCTCATCAAAAGCAATGCCTCTTTCCTGCACATAACCCTTTGCAACAAGCCTAGGGTTATACCTGTCAACTATTCCATCAGGTTTATGCTTTAGCCTGTATACCCACTTAGTTTCAATGATCTTCTTTCCAAGAGGAAAGTCACATAAAGACCAAATACCATTCTTCATTATAGCATCATATTTAGATTGCATAGGAGCCATCCAATTTTTTGAATTTTGTGCTTCATCAAATGAAACAGGCTTAGTCTCATCACAAATACTAGAGGCAACCATAGCATAGTAATCTGATGCAAAGGAGGCACTATGAGAGCCTGATCGAGTATGATATGACAGAGGTGCATCTAATTTGCTATCACGCAAAGTTTGCACCAGCTATTTTGGCATAGTTTTTGCCTCCTCAATGTCAGCTCTCTTATCAATAAGTGCATCATGTAAATCTGCATCAGAAATGGAATGATTTGCATCATCACATGAAACTTGCAAAGGCTGAGAAGTTGCCTCATTAAGGCAAGCACTAGATTGTCCACCTGTAAAAAGAGGCAGCAAAGTATCATACATGTCTTTGGAGCTAACAAATGTCTCCTTAGTACATGAAAGCAATGGCTGAATAGCATCTTCCACAAAAACAACATCACGGCTAACCAGAATGTGTTTAGTCTGTGGATGATACAAACCATAGCCTTTACTCTCAAAATTGTACCCAACAAAAAATCATTTTACTGCTTTATCATAAAATTTTTTGCAATGTTGTTCAGGCACTAATGCATATGCCAAACAACCAAAAACATGCAAATGAGCAACAGATGGCATGCAATCATGCCAAGCCTCATAGGGAGTGATAGACTGCAACGCTTTAGTGGGACACCTATTAAGTACATATGTTGCACACATGACAGACTCAAGCCAGAAACTATGTGGTAAAGCCTGACTCTTGACCATACACCTACAAGCTGCAATTTCTGAGTAGCCCGAACTAAACCATGTTTTGGAAAGGAGGAATGCTCCATTTTGCCCAAAATACAGCCTTCACAAACATGTTTTCTAGGTGCCTCAAGTTTGGGCAAAGAGGACACCATTTCAAATTTCTGCAGGCATGGCAAACTAGCAAAATTCAGATGACCAAAGCATGCATGCCAAAACTTTGCATCTGGCATAGCTTGAGAATCATGTACTGCACATGCCGAATCATTTATAGATCTTTCATAGTCTATGAGCTTGTATAGCCCACAACATAAAATGCCAGAAGCAATAATCATGTTGCCATTTGACAGATCATGAACTGTGCATCTGTCATCAACAAATTTCACAATCAAGCCAATCTTGGCTAATGTAGAAACTGATAACAGATTTTTCTTGATCCCTGGCACAAACAAAGCATCTGACAAAGTGAAAGAACTACCATTAGTAGTAGTCAAAATGATCTTACCAACTCCCATAACAGGATAAGAGGAGTTGTTGGCACATGTAATAGTATTCCCTATAGGGGCAGGCTCGAGTGAAGAGAAGAAACTCCGCTGCGACATAATATGTTTGGTCGCCCCATTGTCAAAGTACCAAACATTTGAGTCTACTGCAGACATGCAATGCTCATGGGAAGATGGGTCAAAATTACAAACAGTAGTAAACGACCATTCTTCTTCCTGCACAAGATTAGCAGACTCTGTGTTTGGTGTAAAGGCCTCTACAACAACCATTCCAGCCTCTTTCTTCTTTGCCTCTTTAGTAGCCAATTTTGGACATTTCTTTATGATATAATCATTTCCTTTATAGTACTTGCAAAACAATTTCTGCTTTTCTGATTTCTTTTCATCTTTGTCTTCCCTCTTTGATTGTGCAAAATTAGTAGATTTTTCCTTACTAGTTGAAGAGCTCCATTTTCCTTTGCCCTTTTGACTAGCTAAGAAAGCTTGATCTACAACATGCATAATGGACTTGTTCTGCCTGGATTGATCTTCCTGCAACAGAACAGATACTAACTCCTCAAATGACAAGGCATTTGGATTGCCTTTCATCATCAACGGAAGAGTAGAAGCAAAACTCTTATATGAATCAGGAAGACCATTCAGAATGGTCTGCACAAGTGAGCTATCTGGTATAACCTCATCAGCAGAAACCAATTGTTCCTTCAAGTCTTTGATCTTTGTTAGAAAATTGTCCATAGAATCACCTTCATTCATGTGCTCACTCTCCAATTGTTTTCGGAGGTAAGCAACACGAGCCTCGTTCCTAGGTTGGTACAATGTGGTAAGTGTATCCCAAGCATCCTTAGCTATTCTGCAATAGCAAATGTGAAAAATAATGGCACGTTTGACAGACAAAGCTATCAATGCATGTGTATGGGCATCTCTGCCATCCCAATAAACTTTCTCTGTAGTAGGTGCAGTAGAAATCGCAGCACGAATAGGAATATGCAAAATATCATCATCTTCGACACCTTCTGCATCATCTTCAATACCTGCAGTTGTAACAGTTGCAGGTGTGATAGGACGCTTTTCAACACCCTACACAATGTTCCATAGTCCTTTTGCAACCAATACATGTCGCATCATATAAGCCCACAACGGGTAGTTGGTACCATCCAACTTATCCTCAATAGCCAACATATGAAATACATCATTACTTTCAACCATGGCTGGTGACTAAAATACCTTGATGCAGAACATTGACTGTATCTCAAAAAGTTGAACAGAATTGCCAAGACGAATTCTACTAAACCTATAGCAAACTTCGAGACACATATAGCGGTGAACCAAAACTGGTATATACCTTTTGGGGGTTGAAACAAGCTCATATCGCCATTTCGGCACCACAAAGCGAAGCGGTTTTAATCTTGGAAACACACTGAGTATGCTCACCAAAATTAGTGCTATTTTGAGATTACAACCAGAGAGGTGTCGACGACGCCCTAGATGAAGCAGCGGCCTGCTCTGATATCAATTGTTAGAGTTAGATGTCTGTGGAAGCACGCGAATAGCACAAGGAAGAAGAAGAAGCTTGGAGCTCAACACACAATACTGAATGTATTACCACTAGAATGTACAAAGATAAGTAGCCCGTTAGGACAATACGCGTATATACAAGCTGGGGAAAAAAACCTCCTGAAGAGGGAAAAAAGTACCCCGGCGGTTCTAGTGTGTTCACACACATCACTACCTAAATATATCAACAGATACACCTCCCACTCAAGAATTAATCTTGCAAGATGGTCCAACCTGTCACGAATAATCTATGACCAAGTCCATGTGAATGGAGATAAGCAACGATCCAAACCTATCACACAAGCATAAAGGATCTACTAGAGTACTCTTCTAGCATAAAATCTGATGAAATTTTGACAACATCTCCTCTGTAAAGTGGACTCTGAACCAAAATAATAATATAGGAATATATCATCCACTAATGTAAAACTATAGTGCCATTCATATATAATGATCAATGATAATATGGCTCAATGCAAACCCAAAATAGGTGATAAAATGATAGGTTGAGGCTCCAATTGGATCATGTACATGCATAAAAACAAGATTAAGATCCAAAATCAACTCTCATATATTGTGTGAAACCAGAGGCTAAGCTATATTCAAGTTGCACAAGCAAGATATAGACCACAATGACACTATACATCTATTGATAACTCTATTATCAAACTTGTGATGGCATAAACTTGAAAGATAAATCACAATGCCATATCACGTGCCAAATACTTCACAAGATCATGTTCTACTCTCATATGGAGGAGCTACCACAG
Source organism: Ceratopteris richardii (assembly GCA_020310875.1). Taxonomy (NCBI): domain Eukaryota; kingdom Viridiplantae; phylum Streptophyta; class Polypodiopsida; order Polypodiales; family Pteridaceae; genus Ceratopteris; species Ceratopteris richardii. The sequence goes on along the minus strand of CM035414.1, from coordinate 16,898,577 downwards.
TGATCATACATGGAGAATGTCTTCAATCTCTAAAACTAAGAGCTCGCACACCAAAAAATCTCTCTCAAAAAAGTTCCCAAGCAAAATGAACCTCCAAAAGCAATTAAGATTCTTGTGGTGAAAATATTTTGCTTTGTGTTTTGTTGTTTCAGGGATGATTACCTTTGAATCTGAACTTTTGTTCTTCAACAAACTTCAGGAACTCTTTCTTGGCTATGTAACGATACTTAGAACACCTCAATCAGAGGTGTGTAGCTCAAGATATACACAAAATAAGCATTTGTTGTCAATTTCACATTCATTTGCAGCATTGTTGCTCTGTATTTTTCATTTTTGGTGACTTAACACTCAGAATCTGTACTGTGTTCTTCTACAAAGTTGTAGCTACTTCTCTAGTTACACATAACAAGTTGAATCCCTTCAATCCAAACTTTAAAACTCAAGTTATGGCCAAAAAAACTGGTTGTAGATTCAACTTCTACATCACTCTAAGTTTTTCGAATTTTCCATGATCTAAAACTCTAAAACATATTTTACATCTTTTGTGAAGTTCTATCCCTCTATGTTAGCTACCCAGAGAACTTTAAAATGCACCGATCTAAGTTCCTAGATCGTGTTATGATCAAAATAACCAACGGTTTTCAAGAGGTGCAGACCTGCACATTCACCTCTTGTTCTCTAAACTTTCATTGAAGCTCTTTTCATATCAGCCTTCAACAAGCTTTGATACCAATTAAGGGATTTTGTGTGTTGAACAAGAGGATCAAGAAGGAGAGGGAGGAAGAGAGAGGAGAGAAGAGATGCGCACACATGCATGGGACCTAAAAACCCACATAATGATCTCTATGAGACAATGCTCTATGTATATATATATGTGTGTGTGTGTATGTATATATATGTGTGTGTATATATATATATATATGTGTGTGTGTGTGTGTTTGTGTGTGTGAATATAGAGGTAAGGTCACATGACCCATACATCTCCAACAGAAGATCTTCGATCAAGTATGTGGTTGGGAGGGTTATGATATGCATAAATCTATGTAGTAAATTCCAGACTTGAACCGATTGAACACGTCATCATCTACTTCATCTATTATGCCTCTAACAATCCAAAAATGGAGGATCCTCAAGAGTGCAACGTGACAAAGATCCATTCTTCAAGTGATCATTGATGTTTGGGAGGGAATGAATTATGCAAAGTTAGCCCAAGACATCCTCTTCCTCAAGATAGACTTTGACATAGCATATGATAGACTCAAGTGGGATGTTATCTTACAATCCCTAAAAAGCCTCGACTGCAGCCCTAAGTTCATCGAAATGGTTTCCATGCTCATGGTAAGTGCTTCTTCTCACATTAACATTAACAGAGACCTTCCCACTTTCTATCTCAAGTGCTCCATTAGGCAAGGTTGCTTGCTAGCCCCTTTGTTGTTTGTTATCGATGCTAATGGGCTCAGCTACCTCATTAAGAATCAATGTGATAAAAATGAAGCAAGCATCCTAGGCTTGCTTAGCACATTGCACCGACCCATCAGTGGGATGACTTACTTGAGTATGTTTTGCTTGCTAAAATGCCAACTTCACTTGCATGAACAAAAGAAAGCTTGCATTAGAAAGAAAAAAGGCCCGAAGGTAGATAACAAAAAAAACGACCGAAGCCGGCCTACATTAAGCATCGAGGGTAAACTCAGATAGTGGTTGGCCCGCGTTAAGTGTTGCATGCAAACGCGTTACAATGGACTTCTCGATGGCAGAGAGTGCTCTTTCAAGAAGTGTGTGCTAAGGGGACTAGCTCGAAACTGTCATATTATGGATGCACACCCTCTTGGGTGAGATGGCATAGATGCCACATGGCATCATTGAGGGCATTAAGCCCATTTGGTAGAAGGGGGAGAAAGTAGTCTCTAAGATGAGAGAGATTATGATCATTACACGGATGAGTCTCTCATGAGAGATAACCGCTCGGCCGATGGCTAGAAGGATAGACGAATCTCTGTGTGTAGGGCAGGAGTTGTTATGTCCGTGCATAAGCTCATCGACTAAGCATGGCAAAAAGTATTTCACTCAACACTGGTATCAGAGCTAAGGGGATGACGACCATGCAGCTGTACTCAGAGGGAATCAAACCCCTACCAACAGTTTGGGAGGTGCCTGCACTATCCAAGGTGCCCATATCTCATGGTGTTCATTAACGGGCGCAGCTTGGTAGTAACGCAACTCCATGTAGCCCAATTCGGGAGTTAGAAGCACAAATGAAGCTCCATGAGAGCACATAGAGACCTTCCTCTTTATCCTCTCTTGAATATTGTAGGTGTTCAGGTGGTTTGAAGAACAAGACCCTCTTTATGTGCCTACTTGAGTTTATCAGATCATCCATGAGCTTCAAAGAAAGCTTGTCCAAAATGAAGAGGTAGCATTGGCAAATAGCCTATCCATGCATGGAGATAGGAAGATTGCTCTTTGCTCGTGTCCTTGAGGCTTCAACAAGGATTCATGCCCTCAAGTTCTAGGTTTGAATATTTTTTAATTTTTGTAAGAATCTTCATTTCTGAGTAAGGATAAGGGAAGGCTAGGGTCTAAGTCCTTCGACGAAAATCATATTTATGGAGAGTATGAGATATATACTCTCACTTTAAATCAAGATTTCCTAAAGTACAAGAAAGCATAAGCTTTAGGTGCTTTCAAAAAAGCCCACTTTCATGATTTTCACATAAATTTCAGGAGTTATTTTTCAGTAGTAGTCATTTTGGGAAAGGGATGTAAAGAGGGATTTTTCTTAGTTTGGTAGGAAAAATCATGCATCTATAGTCTAGTGTATTGACTTCTATATAAGATTAAGAAATCCAAAATATACATCAGTATGATGGGAGTTTAAAGCTCCACAAAACCCCTTTCCATCACTGTTGAGAAAAAATTTTCAGCACCTCAATTTAAGAAATTCCCATTTCAGAAGAGGGAAAAGGAGGTGCACTTGCTATGGATGGATGGGAAAAAGTACATATACTGAGAGTATGGTGTATGGAATTCATAGTGGAATCATTAGATTCATTAAAATGATAAGTTGAGGGATTTTATATCCTCAAGAGCTCCCTTTCTACACTTCTTGAAAAAAATTCAGATGTTAATTTTTATAAAACTCCACTTTTGGGAGTAAAAAAAAAGACCATTTAAGAATTTTCCCATGGATTAGTGCATACATACATGAAGTATGGTGTATGTATTACCATGGAGAATGAGAAAATCCAAGAAAACCCCACATTTAGAGTGCATTAGAAGCTTGCTAAAAGCTCCCATTTAAGTTTTTGCATGAAAGTAAAAATCTTGATTTAGGCCTCTTTTGGGGAGCAAATTAGCACGCACGAAGGGAGGATTTGGAAAGGTGAAAATAGGTCCAAGAATCTTCATACACTACTCTCTGAGGTTATGGAGAGAATTTTAGGATTTGCTTGATGGAAGAATGCTTTTGGACTACTCTCTGAGGTTGTGGAGAGAATTTTAGGATTTGCTTGATTGAAGAATGCTTTTGGGCACCCCAAAAATCACATATTTACACTTTTTCCAGCCCCTCCAACAGTCCACTAGTTTGGCATGTCCCGCTTGGAAAGGCCATATCTTGGGCTAGAAAAGCTCCAAATTGCACGTACTATGGCTCTTTTTGAAGAACGCAAGGTCTAATTTCAATTTATTAAAATAAATTTTGAAAAAAAAATGTATTTTTGCAGGTCTATACAAATATGCAAAGTCTGAACAGTTTTTGGAAACTACCTTCGTGGAGCCATATCTTTCAAACCAGGAAGGTGATTGAAGTAACTTCACTTCGAGCCACTTCCACATGATATATATTTCAATCTATGATTATTTGCATGTCCTAAATAGTTTTTGTAGATCTAAAGAGGGATTACATCTGACCATGCTTTATGTTTTGGGAAGTGATCCGATGTTTTCGGACACCAATACCAAATCATTCAAGGACGTATGGTTTATGCTTTCAGGCATCTTACTTTATTTTATGGCATGCTCTGTATGTCTTAGATAGTTCTCCATTGTTTGGTTGATGTGTTCCATCTGCCCATCTGTTTCGGGATGATATGCAGACGAGAACCGAAGTTGAGTGCCCAAGATCGAGAATAATTCCTTCCAAAGGTTGCTCATAAAACGCATGTCTCGATCTGAAATTATGGCAAGTGGTAATCCATGGTATTTAAACACTTGCTGAAAGAATGTTTGAGCCACTACTTTGGCTAATATCGGCGGCTTCATTGGAATGAATTGTGCTTGTTTAGAGAAATAGTCTACCACTATGAAAATAGTGGTGAACCCCTGTGAAGCCGATAGATCCGTTATAAAATCCATGTTTACCATGTCCCAAAGTGGATTCAAGACAAACATTGGTTGTAGTAGCCCTTCCAGTTTGATGCGACGTTATCTAACGATTTGGTATGTTGGGCATGTTTGTACATATTCTACTATGTCTTCTTTCATGTTGGGCCAAAACACATGATTGCTTTAAGTCTTCATAGCTTCTTTGTTGTCCACCATGTCCTGCAAGTTGGCAGTCATGTGCCTCCCATAATACGCATGTTGTAACTCAGCATTCTTTGGAATACATAGCTTCCCTTTTTGGTACAACATATTTCTCACAATAGAATACTTTGCCTTGCTATCCAATCCGGTCTATACGTCTTTCACAATTCTTTGTATTTCAGGATCTATTTGTTGAAGTCTTCTTATTTGATCTTTCATCTTGCTTTCGGCCATGGACAAGGCCACAAAGGTTGGTCGTCTGCTTAGAGCATCAGGCATCACATTCTGCTTACCTGGTTTATGAATGATGTCTATATCAAACTCTGCCAAAAAGTCTTGCCAGCGTGCTTCCTTGGGAGACAACTTCAGCTGAGTACAAAAATACTTAAAGAGATATTGTCTGTATAAACTTTTGTATGTTTGTCTTGAACATAGTGACACCACTTCCTTAGACAGTGGATCATTGTGAGCATCTCTTTCCCATGAGTGATCCATCTCAACTCTGTACTTGAAAATTTGTTTGACTTGTAAGCCACTGGGCTTCCCTCTTGCATAAGGACCCCTTCGATTGTTAAACCTGATGCATCCGTATGTATCTCAAATTCTTTGTCAAACTCTGGAAACTTCAACACAAGAGCTTCACACATCACCTATTTGAATTGCTCAAAGACGTCTTGTTCTCTTGGCCCCACACAAAGCAACCTTTTGCTTTAGTTAACTCTCTACGTGGAGCTGCAATCTTGTTGAATTCTTTTATGAATTTTTATGGGAACTAACAAAAACCAATAAACTCTCTTACTTCTCTTACTATTTGCGGAGGTGCCCATTGTCCCACTGCTGTGATTTTGTGAGGATCTATCATCACTCCTTTGTCTGATATAATAAAACCCAAAAACTCAAATGATGTCATGGCGAATTCGCACTTCTCTGGCTTTGCATAGACTTGCCTTTCTCTCATGTGCTTCAGTGCTGCTTTCACATGTTCTAGATTGATTGTAGCCAGATCTCAAGTCAATTCTTGTAAAATACTTTGCCTGTCCTAGTCGATCCATTGGTTTGTCCATGATCATAATAGGGTATTTAGTTTTGATAGTGATCTTATTGAGGGCGTGGTAATCCACACATAACTGCATGCTCCCATCCTTCTTCTTGACGAATAGAACTGGAGCACCATATAGTGAACTACTTGGTCTGATGAACCCTTGTTGTTCCAGTTCCACTAGTTGTCTTTTGAGTTCCTTTAGGTATGTTTCATTCATCCTATATGGAGCTTTGGCCAGTGGTGCATCACTCGGCATAACCTCAATTTTGTGTTGGACTTGCCTTAGTGGAGGTAGCCCACTCAGAAGATGACTTTGTAATACATCTTCATGTTCTTTCAGTACCTTGTGTATGTGTTGATCCCCTATTTTCATCTTGTCATTTTTGCCCTCATCTATGCTCACTGGATTGCACCGTAACACACATAGGTGGGCTTTTGCCCCTTGCCTAAGTGCTTTTGTTTGTCTGTTTGACCATTAAGGGTGATTGTGTGCAATTCATTTATTCCACTCTTATGACTGCGGCTACTAATTTTATCTTTCTTTCCAGCAAGCTTGATGTCTTGCACCCCTTTGATGTTTCTTTACCTTGGCTACTTTGAGGCACACACTATTGTTCCATGGGTGCCTTTCCCTTCCTTTGTCTATCATATTCTTCTTTAGGCAATGGCGTTTGGGTGGTATTGGTCTTTAACTCTTGTTGCTTAGATCCCAACTGTACTGGCTTGTTTTGTTCATCCTTGGTATTCTTACTTTCGTCACTTTTCCTCTTTGGTGACTGGTGACAATCCACAACTACAATGTTCCCTTGCATGTCTAGCAGGATTTTGTCTATGCCCTTGCCTAGCATGCTCACCATATAGCGATCCATGAATGATAGTCTGACGATTACCTCGAATGCATCTAACGGAACTAATAAAAAATCTACTTTTGCTTACTAATCGCCCACTGTCATGCATGTCACGAGGAAGGAGATAAGGAAGAGATCTCACACACACACACTCACTCTCAAGGAGAAGCACACACACAGATTGAGGCAAGGAAGAATGATCTTCTTCTTCTTCTTCTTCTTCTTCTTCTATTACATAAAAAGGAATGTACAAGAATGACCTAAAAAACAAGAATACAACAAGTGCAATATATAAAGATCAATACATAAGGAAAAACCTAATGTCCGCGAATGAGTGAGCCGGCAAGGAACAAATGTGCCATCACTCTCGGTAGATAAATCTAATAAATCTCAATGAAGTATCCCTGACATATACCAGCATGACGACTATACATGTCAGAGAAATGAAAAACTGGTATGTGTTATCCTAGATCATCGCATGTTGAGCTTGATATCTCAACACTCCCCCTCAAGCTCAACGCCATATCCTATAATCCAAGCATCTCCCGAGACTTCTTCAACTTCTCAGCTCCAAGTGCTTTGGTGAAAATATCAGCAACCTGCTCATCTATTCTCACATAAACAAGATCAATATCACCTGCTAATACCTTCTCTGTGATGAAGTGATAATGTACCTTGATATGCTTTGTTCTAGCATGGACAATAGGATTTCATGCTAACTATATGCTGCTAAGATTATCACAATAAATAGTGATGGGATTTCCCACTTCCACACCTAAATCTGCAAGTAGCATTTCTAGCCATGATGCCTCACATGCTGCCATTGCAACACCTCTATACTCGGCCTCTGTACTCGACAAAGCAACAGTGGGTTGCTTCTTGCTGCTCCATGTAACAGCTACACTCTCAAGTGACAATAGAAAACCACTAGTAGATCTTCTATCTAGAATGCTACCAGCCCAATCTCCATCAGTGTATCCATAAACCTGCAAATCTACACCAGCCTCATAAAACAATGCATAATCCAAAGTAGCACTCACATAACATAGAGTGCGCCTCAGAGCATCCAAATGTGGCTTCCTGGGAACTTGCATAAACTGACTTTCAAGTCCAACAGTATAACTTAGATCAGGCCTTGTAATTGTGAGATATATAAGACTTCCTACAATTTTCTTGTACATAGTAGCATTTTCCAATGGTTCACTTGATGTAGTATCCAACTTCAAATTCTAATCTAATGGCATAGAAATTGGCTTACAATCAGCCATACCATACTTTTGCAGCATATTCAAGGAATATTGCCTTTGTGACATCCACATACTTATTTCTGTATGTATAAACTCAATGCCCAAGAAATTGCACAACACACCAAGATCTTTCATGCCAAATTCTTGCATAAGAAGTTGCTTTACCTCTTTGATGCTTCCTTCATTATCACCACCTAAAATCAGGTCATCGACATAAATAGCCACATCAGTGATGCCATCATCAGCCTTCCTTGCATATAGTGATCTGCATCACACATAGAAAACCCAATGCTGGTTAAGTAATCACCAATCCTTGCATGCCATGCACGAGGGGCTTGCTTCAGCCCATACAAAGCCTTTTGCAACCTGCAAACATATTCTATATGCTTTGAATCTTCATATCCTTGTGGCTGGTCCATATATACTTCTTCATGTAACTCACCATGTAGGAAAGCATTCTTCACATCCATCTGATGCAAAGTCCATCCTTTTGTTGTAGCTAATGCAACAAGTGTTCTGACAGTAGACATTTTAGCTATAGGGTTGAATGTTTCCTCATAATCAATGCCATATGTATGTGCATATCCTTTAGCTACCAATCATGCTTTATACCTGCTTATGCTACCATCAGCATTATGCTTTACCTTGTAAACCCATTTGCAGCCTATGGGTTTCTTTCCTTGTGGCAATGGAACTAGCTTCCATGTATCATTTCCATAAAGTGCAGCCTTCTCCTAATCCATAGCTTTTTCCCAATCTGCAATTCCAATTCCATCTTCAAAGCAAGAAGGTTTTGCGTCTTGTATTACCTTTGTCATGTAGGCACAATGACGAGCCATATAACTGTCATACGTCAATTGTTGCACTGAATTCCCGCATCCTCCCAGATCTTCTTGGTCCTGGGTCACTTCTCCTTGTATCATCTGCGTGTGCCCTTCTTACTCCTGGAGTCTTCACAGAGGGCAATCCAAGTTCCTCATCAAGACTCTTTTCTAAACCGCTTGAATCTCCATCAACGTCTTCAAAGCCAACACATGTTTTATGACATGCAGAAAGCTTTTCTTTACCTTTCTTAGATGTATTTTATGAATTTGCTAGACTGAAATTTCCACGCAATCTTCCACTCCATGGATTTGAGTTGGAACTATTGCTTGGTGATGCATCCCGTCCACTCAAAACTTAAGATTCTGCACTTGATTTTTCAGCATTTTCTTTGTCATTTGGTTCAAGATTCAGTCCTTCTTTGGCATCTGCATAGAATCTTGACATTTCATCAAATACCACATCTCTGCTCACCTTTACCTGTCGTGTGAGTGGGTTATAACATTTATATCCCTTTTTCTCAAGGGAGTATCCAATGAAGCTACACTTTTCTGCTTTTGGATCAAGCTTTGTCCTCAATTCATTTGGGACATGTACATATGCAATACATCCAAAAACTTTCAGATGTGATAAGTTTGGCTTTTTACCTGTAAACTTCTCTTCAGTTTAACTTGATGTACAACAGCAGTCGGAGTTTTGTTCATGATGTATACAGCAGTATGCATAGCTTTTGCCCAATAACAATGAGGCATATTCTTCTCAATCATCAAGGCTCTTGCTATTTCTGCAATATGTGTATTTTTGCGTTCAGCAACGCCATTTTATTGTGGTGTGTACCTGCATGAAAACTGACACCAAATTCCATGATTTTTAAGAAAACTGATAAATTCATTTGACATGTATTCACCTCCTCCATCAGATCTCAATGTTTGAATGTACTTCCCTGTCTTCTTTTCCACCATAGCTTTAAAATTCTGGAAGTGATTGTCTTGACTGTTTACCAAATTGACATGTTGCACATACCTTTTGCATTTCTACAACTTTGAAATTTAGTAGTCCATGGACAATCTCCTTTGACTGCATCAATTTCAGCCTTTGCAAGTTTGCATGTCCAATCCGTTTGTGCCACATCTCTATATCTGCAATAACTCCTGCACCTTTTGCGAACATGGCTGCATTCATTTCAGGAATCTTCACATTTAAGGTGAACATCCTATCCACTTTGTTTCCTTTGGCAACCAATCGTCCATCCTGCTTGTACTCTTCTGCATATAATCCATCAGCATTGAACCTGACTTGTAATCCCTGGTCAACCATTTGTCCAACAAAAACCAGATTCTTTGTTATATTTGGAACATGCAGCACATGAAAAGATGTTTTACCTTTCCATCCTCCATCGATAGTGCTATGTTTCCTGTATGCTCAATAGGATGTGATGTGTCATCACGTGTTTCAACATATCCAAGAACTGGCAATTTCTGCAAAGTACTAAACCATTCCACATGATTGGTCATGTGATTTGAAGCACGTGAATCAACATACCAGGCATTGTCATTTGATTTTGAAACACCAACAGACATCGTATTCATCATGTGATGTTGAACCATGAATAGCTTCTCAGAATCATTTGCACATGTGGATGCATAGTTATTCTACTGCCTTCTATTATTTTGATTCTTCAACCTGCAATCACGTTCAAAGTGTCCAAGTTTACCACAATTCCAGCATCCTTTATTGTCATTACTTGAATCATTTCTTTGGAAATTTCTACGGCCTCTTTGGCTCCCCCTGCCTCGAAACTGTCCTCTTCCTCCTGCATGATTCTATTATTGACTTTGGTCTTGGTTACTATTTCCTCTTCCACTTCCAAAACCTCTACCTCTGCCTCTTCCTCTACCATAGTAGAATACCTGCTCAGAACTAGATTTTCCTTGGGAGTTTGAATCCTCACCAAGATTCTTTTCTTCAATAATCAGCATAGATACCAGATCAACAAAATTCGGAATATTTTCCCTAGTTTGTATAGAAGGTCTGAACTGCTTATATGCAGCTCCTAAACCACGAAGACGCACTTCCACCTTATCATCATCATCTACATTCACGCCAATAGATGCAAATGACTCACATATGCTTTTGATTTTCAAGGTGTAGTCACTTATCGACATGCTCTTCTTCTCCAATGTATTGAGCTCGTTCTTGAGTTGCAATTTCGATGCCTTTGCATTGGTCTCATACAATGTGACCAAATTGTTCCAAGACTCTTTTGGTTTCTTGGCATCCTGTATGTGTCCAATCATGCTATATGTATGCTAACAGATAGCCAGTACATTACCTTTTGTGCTCCTTGATTCCATTCCTCATATGCTCTTAACTGATCTGGAGTCTGATTCCTTTCTGGTAACTGCAGAACATTTTCATTCTCTCCTTTGATGTACTTTCAGTAGCCTTTTCCCATCAAGAAATTTTTCACTCTGAATCTCCAAGCATGGAAGTTATTCTTGTCCAGCTTATCGCTCATAAGCTGACTCATTCCATCTACGTTTTCCATTTCTGCATCAATTCACAACACTGCAAAACACTACAAGCAGCACTTCTGATTGAACACTGTTGCACTATGACGTGAAAGTTTGATCTCAAAAAAACACAGTTTTTGTGTATCAACAGTACACGGAATCGCTTGAAAGTTTGGATCTGGAATATATAAGTGTTGCCAAACACAGCGCAAGTTATAGTTTCTAAAACTGACTTGGTTTTTCTACGGGCCCCACCTTGGGGGCTCAAAACAGAGGTCGAGATGGCTCCGAAACTTTGATCTGACAAAAAAAGTGACCCTAAAGGGATAAATCTCGAAAATATTTTGAGGTCTTCTACCTTCATGCGGATTTTTATAGCAAACAGAGGTCATTTGTGAATCGCGTTTTCTCCACGCCTTGTCGTGTACTCTTCATTGTCGCCTTCTCCACGAGCTCTCTATAGCCACGTTGGCTCTGATACCATGTCACGAGGAAGGACATAAGGAAGAGAGCTCACACACACACTCTCACTCTCAAGGAGAAGCACACACACAGATTGAGGCAAGGAAGAATGATCTTCTTCTTCTTCTTTTATTACATAAAAAGGAATGTACAAGAATGACCTAAAAAACAAGAATACAACAAGTGAAATATATAAAGATCAGTACATAAGGAAAAACCTAATCCCTGACATATACCGACATGACCACTATACATGTCAGAGAAACGAAAAACTGGTACGTGTCATCCTGGATCATCACATGTTGAGCTTGATATCTCAATGCAAACATTCAGAGCAATCTTTACATTGTCATCTCAGCCCTGTGAAAAAGTGACGGACATATTAAGAAGTTTACTCAATGCCAATTGCAAGTAAGCCGCACATTCTGGGGAAATGAAGTTATGTGTAGCATCAGAGTCCACAAGCACTGTCTTCTGTGTGTTCCCAAACTTCCCCCAAAAATACATATTCTGCACTATGCGGAGGGCCATGAGCAAGCAACTTGGAGATGCTGCCACGGTCCCTACATGTGGAGTTTCATTGGTTGAGTATGCTTTGTCTTCGTTGTCATCTAATTCAGTAATAGTAACATTTGTATTTCTCCATTGAGGCTCTTTCTCTACCTGAGCCGTTTGCACTCGTGTATTATTGTTATTCCGTGTGCATTGATGCATCTAGTGGTTCCCACAGCATGTTCTATAGAAAGGTTGGGGATCGTTCCTCTGCCACTAGGGTGCAGGTAATGCTCATTGCTGATTGTTCCCATAGTTGTTATTGTTCCTTGGGCCCTGTGTGTTGCCTGTATTCAGACTTGGCACAGGACGAGTGTTATTACTCATGTTCATGTTCCCTATTGGTTCCTCTTTGGAGATATGTTCTCCGTTTTCCTCATATTTTACGCTCGCATGTTGCTTTTCGCGTCTCGGTACCTCTCTGCCATCACAATGGCTTCTTCCCAAGTGCTTGGCGACTCAATTTCTCTTTGAGTCCATACACTACATCCGTAGATGAACCTATGCAATCGGTCCAGGTCATGCATCTCGATGATCTAAAGCATGAGCCGTCACCACTTCCTAATGTACTCTGATAGAGGCCCTTCTTGTGCCCTCGCCGTTCATCTCTTAACTTGAATGATTCATTTTGAGGAATGAAGTACTCCTCAAAGGCTGCCTTAAAGTCCCTCCATGAATTGAATTCCTCCCGTGCGGACTCTGCAAGATACTATGCATCTGCATTGTCAGCCAGGAAGGATGAGGCAATCTTTACCCAATGCCTTTTTCCCACTCACTACAACTTCAAGTATTGTTCCATGTCTCACAGCCATTTGGAGACCGCAAGGGAGTTGCGTCGTCCTCTAAGTTTTTCAGGTGGGCAAGGCTTGAACCGACCATATGAATTCGAATCACTCTCATAGTCAAATGAAGAAACAAGTTGGCATCTTCGTGTGTGGTCAAAGGCCTTGATGAGAAGTTCTCGAATTCTCACCTTGTTGTTGCTCCAGTGGTTTCGTAGTTTCCCTGTTTTCCTTGGTCTCTTTGTTTTCCTTAGTCTCCAACTGCCTTTTCAACAAATTGGCCAAATCGGCTATGGATGACTCCAAACGGCCAATTCGATCCTCTTAAGCTAGCATCCACTCCGTGGGAGGTACGTCCTTTTCACTCTTTGGACTCATGAAATCATAATTCCAATGTATGGGAGGCGGTGTTTGTAGCCGCTTCCCTTTGTTTCTACGTTTTTCTTTTCTTACTTCCTTGTTGCCGCCCACTTGTGGCTCAACATCACTTAAAAACTGGTCATGGTGCTCACCCTCCATCGCGGTGTACTAAGTAGGACGTTAAGACGAGGCTCTCAGCACTAGTGTGGCAACCGGCCCGTCCCTTTTCCAAGGCTGCATTGATCGAGCGAGGCTCTGATACCAAATGTGAAGAAAATGAAGCAAGCACCCTATGCTCACTTGGCACGTCGCATCGGCCCGTCAGTGGGATGACCTACTTGAGTATGTTTTGCTTGCTAGAATGTCAACTTCACTTGCATGAATGAAAGAAATCTTGCATTAGAAAGAAAAACAGCCCGAAGACGGATTAAAGAAACGACCAAAGCCGGTCCGCATTAAGCATCACTGGTAAATGCAGATAGTGGTCGGCCCACGTTAAGCATCGAGAGCAAATGTGTTACAATGGAATTCCCGATTGCATGGAGTGCTCTTTCAAGAAGTGCGTGCAGGGGGGACTAGCTAGAAGGCTACAGCACGTCGTTCGCAAGGTCGCTTAGGGTCGCTTGGATTCTTGGTCTCGAGGGCTCACTATGTCCCTCTATAAGTAGCGATAATTTGGTGCCTCACTACAAACTCCCCAAGCACGAAATAGTCCTGGATAGAAACACAAGGGGGGGAGGGGGGGTCTTGCCCACAGGTTGTTACAATCAAGTTTAGTTTGCGAATATTTAGGGTCTCTCGCTCCATCGAAATCAGGATCCTATGGTTCTTAGACCACTCTAAGACTATGTACAAGTCCTTGCATTAATCTCCCTTGCAAATTCTGTAGACTATTCCAAGGGTCAATGATGGGATTGGGTTTTTCCCAAGCTTGACAACAAGATGCACAATTGGATGTTGGATGGATATGCTGCTTAATATGGCTAAGTGTGTAATGGTGATCAACACATTCCTTATTCCTCTATGATCCACTACTTCACGTATTAAAGACCATGCAAGGAGATCCTGAAATTGGAAAGGATCTACAGAAACTTCCTTTGGATGGGGAATCCAAACAAAATAGAAGTTTCAAAGATTAAATGGGAAATATGCTCTAGCTCGAAGGAGCCGGGTCATCTCTACATTTTGGATGTTGAGGCCATGGCCAACAAGATGGTGGCCAAATGGATGATTAAGACTTGGAATAATACTTCTTGGACCAGGTTCATTTTCAAAAACAGTGGCAACCTTTCTTATGTCGAGATTCCGAGTGGCAAGGACTCGATTTAATTACTCTCTTCTCCTCCTTGTTTCTAATTGTCCCCAAGGGCTCCAACCTTGTGTGCTCCATGTGGAAAGGGTGGACCCAGATGAAACCAACCTTGTGTGCTCCATGTGGAAAGGGTGGACCCAAATGAAACCTTTCTGCACCATCAATAATGATTTGAAGTGGGATGTTTGGATTAATCGGAACAAGTTTTTTTGGTTCCAAAACATGGATATCATAAGAGTGGAGTCTGAGAACCTCCAAAGAGATAAGACTCTGGAATAAATGTTTTCATATGTGGAAGCCCTTCTAGCACTAAAGAAGGAATTGGATCAAGTTTGAGGACATTGATCTGATTCGCAGAGTTCAATTTGAAGACTAGTGTCATCAATTAAGCCAAAATCAACCCTAGGGACAACTCTAAGTCCAACCTCGTGCAAGGACAAGAAACCCCCCCCCCCCAATTAGAGGTTTGAGGTGACAGTGTCGCAACAAGATGAAAGATACTCAAAGGATCAAAAAAACTTGGCCATTCATCATTCTATTCACAAAAAGTGTGTGAATTGGACATGTATCAGATGGAAAATCAGAATTATTGCATGTGCTTGCTTAGAATAAGAAAACAATGTTAATGTGACAAATTCTAAGTAGGGAGATATGGATCAATGTCAAAGTGTATTCCCTTCATGCAAGCAATGCACAAGTGGTAGGGAGGACTTGGGCATCTTTTGTTCTCCTATGCTAGGGGCATTCTGACTTGGCAATGCCATAGCAAGATCCTTTTATTGCCAAATCAAGTTAAGGGGAAGCAAGCTCTTCTTGAGAAAGTGATCCGGTGCTCAATTACTCTATGGAATGCCATTAGAGGTGAAGCATTATGGAAGATCTGAAAAGAAAGATGTATGGAAGATCTGAAAAGAAAGATGTGCGATCAACTTTGGCAAACACCCAAAGAGTGGTCTATTGTGAATGTCCCTCGGTGTTTAGGTAGGAGGTCCGTTTTTTAAGAGGTCTCCCCCTTTTAGGCACCACAAGGTGTTCATTGTAGAAAACAACAAGTTAAAGAACAAGTGGGTCCACCACAAAGGGGATAAAAAAAAAGTTGACCTTCTTTGCAACTCTCCCTTGTTTTCTAGCATTCTTCCTTGTTCACAATTTGAGGCTCATCTCGCAAACATATGCATTGATTCTCTTTATATGTTTTGCATTACAAGTGGATCTCATGTCAATCACAAAAAGACTAGTTTTAAATCTTATAATAGTGTTTGATTGCATCTTGAAGCTCGGTTGTAAAATCATTAGAAAAGTATAGAAGCCGTGATGCATTCCTATGGATTTGTCACCGAAGTTGAGAATTGGTTTTGAAAAAAAATCAGGAAAAGATCATTCAAGTGGTGCTCTAATCAATGTTAGATGTCCCTTACATTCTTCTTGGAGACCTGAAAAGCAACTAGTGTAGGTGTGGGTTATGGCCAGAAAACTTGTGGGGAGGTGATGCAGCCACCCCTGAAGCCAATAAAATGGATAGGACTACTTGCCTTGGGATGAGAGGGAGTGTTCTTTGTCCTAAAAAGTTGGCGACAGGATTTGTTACAGAAATGGGTTCAGAAATGGGTTCCTTAAGAGTTTCTCCCTCTGATGATTACTGGGGCTTGCTTGGGAAGTTGTTTCTCGCCAGCCTATTTTTCATCCCACTAGCAGTCACTTCAACTGTTCTATGTGGAAGGCCTGGATGGAAATAAAAGTAAATTTCTATGTTAGACTCTGGACTCACCCTGCTTTTTGGTTTCAGAATTCTATATGGTATAGTTGGAGCACTATTGCCACAAGCTACCAACCTGGCATAGAAAGCTATAAGTACTTCAAAGCTGCCATGAGAGCTTTGGTGGAGATCAGCATTGCAAATGTGCTTTGGGATGGCCAACAGGTTATGGACATTGCTTCATTGACTCATTGATGCTCATCAGAGATCATCAGGGGTTAACAATCTGTTCAAAAGAGGATATAGAGCCCCACAGAAGTGCCTCTAATATACTAATCCAAGATTTTGTTCAAATTATGTACAGAGCCCTCAAAAGGAATGGGTGAGCATCAAGTCTATTAAAAGCAGAAAAACCAGATGGCAACTGCAATGGAATTCTCATCAATGGAGATCCAGATTCAGGTGCATCTGGCATTTACCATTCAGTCATTCGATGGCTCATCATCCAAAATGGCATATGACAGCTACAAATGCACTCAGATTTGAGAGTGATGATGGTAAACACACCACATGTGGACTGAAAGAACTTCCTCACATGTCTTTCCAAGGAGATCATCACTGTACTGTACACTACTCCTCTGCATAGTTTTGCTCTGCAGATGAGATTTTAATGGGGAACTAGAGAAATCTTGATTTATCCCTCTGGTATTTATGGAGAACTGAGGCTTTCTGATTCTGTGGGAAGCTTAGAAATGATGCAGTTCAAGGAATGAGCGGTCCAGTAAAAGAGATTTCCACATGTAAACATATTGGTAGGCACTGTATCCAGGTCATCACTCATGCAAATGAGGATAGGTGTGGTATGTTAGACATCATTAAACATTTTCTCCCTCATAGATGGAGACATAGGGTGCTCTCCTTGTATTCCAGAGCATGGTTTATACTATGTCTACACAATAGGATCATAGGTACCCTTCTTCTGGGCCACGTATTTTCCCAGGCCATGTCCATCTGCAGCATAAACGTGTGAAAAATAACTTAGCATGCATGTTTCATCACCCTGACCTACATTGACTGACAAAATAATTACACCACACAAGTAACTTCCAGTTCATTCAACATAGCAAATATTTGAATGATTGTATTTTATCCCTTTGGTGTGACTTCATGACTGCAGCTTTGAACATTTAGCTTTTCATAATGATTAAAATACTGTAACCATCTACTACATAGCCCTGTAAGTAGTAATGATTGATTCCATACATTCTAAATGGCCAGCCTAAACAATCTTTCAATCCTATGTTCTGACCACCATGCAGATCAGGTTGGCTGGCTAATCCTGTAGCAGTGAAGCACTATAATTTATACAACAAACATCGTTCTGCATGTGATGCTCCACAACTTGATGTACACATTGTTTCTGCATGTAGCATTCTTGATATTTGAGTCTCCCTACTAAAGTGAGCACCATGCAGATCAGGTTGGCTGAACACTATAATTTATACAACAAACATCTTTCTGCATGTGATGCTCCACAACTTGAACACATTGTTTCTGCATGTAGTATTCTTGATATTTGAGTCTCCCTACTAAAGTAAAGCATGTATATGAACGTTGATGTTTTCTAAGTAACTTCACTTCAGTTAGTCACTCTGCCTACATAACTAGTACAGAAACCTATGTTCACATCCAAATTTAGACAAACCATCGCCCTATGCAATGCACTAAGACAGTCACTGCGTGATGTACCAAATACAACAAATACACATGATCAGAGGGGACTACATAAACATACTCTCACCGTCAATTGCAAAAATCTAACATTATGCTACAGTGATCCTCTGCTAGTTCAGATTGAAAGAGAGTAGCTGTATCCACACTAAAGAATAGTGTTATCCATAATCTTACAAAGCCAATATCCATGATTACTCATAAAATCAGTAGAATACTTGAAAATCCACCAGAAACGCCAGTGATTTGACAATAACATCATCCATTTACACATTCAGGAAAGAACTCTGGCAACATTACAAGCTCTCATAAACCAATAATGTCAGTTACTCCAGCTTGCATCAAATGGATTGAACAGAATTTGCTTTCACCATCAGCATGCCAGTCACTCCAGCTTGCATGAAATGGATTGAACAGAATTTGGTTATAAATAACCAGGTTTTAAAGTAATGTTATCCCTTATAGGTAGAATCAATGTACCCCATGAATTCTATACAATATCATGTAGCTGTACAATACATGAAAAATCTTAAAAATACCAAATATGAATGACAAAAGGCAAAGTCACACCACAAGGAGCTTCAGATTGACCTGAAGAAACAGCTCCCGGTACTTTCACAAAAGATGAATACCCGAACTGCCCTTGAACAGAATTTATATCCAATACAAGAAACTCTTATCCAAATCGTCATGCAGACTTTCAGTTCACAGTAAATATGCAATACACACAAGTCAGAGGCTATAATGCATACTGTTCAACATACCTTCATTTCTTTGAAGAAAACTATTTGACTAGAAATATTGATTATTGAAGGAGCTGAATTGAAATTGTTACACATTTGGAGAAAAGACATTTGTGTAGAAACATTAATTGCTTTGAAGGACCTGAATTGAAGTGGTTACACAATTTCCAGGTATCTCTAGCCCCTTAATTCCATGAACATTTCCAAAAGATGAGGGAAAGCAGATTCATAAACCAAGATCACTGTATGACCAACCAACCCAATCATATGGCCTAAAACCCCAGAGACCTGTAACTTGGCTTACAATATCTTCATATTTACAGTGACACAAGGCTGCTTGCTCAACTTGACTTCAAGCAGTGAATGCAACCACGAAAAATCTATTTTACATCCACATTCATGTGAAGGGAATCTATATATATACAAGTGTAGATCTGAGACACATTCAATGTGCCAATCCGGGTTCAGATGGCTTCTTCTGCACAGCCCGATAACACTGCAGACTACATAACGGGAGCAGAGTCTTTGAATCCCGATACTTGTAAGCATTGGTGCATGAAGGCCCTGCGCATCTTTCCCTTTCCCCAGGGTAACTGCAGTGACAAACAAAAATATTTCACAACGGATACTAAATATGCATGTTTACTCAGACATCCATGTCCACATCTTTAACACAATAAACATACATACAAGCAATGCCTTCAACATTGTAAAGAACCCAAGAGTAGCAAACACAAATACAGATAGGAGTATATACATGATCCATTACTAGTGAACCACAACACATGAAAATATGAGACGAAAATGTAATGGACTCAGATCTAATTGCTTAACAATAAAGTGAGCGGCAATACGAAAATCATCACTTCCCAAACACCTGCATTAATGCATGCTTCTGCTTTGGCATTTCAAGGGTGGAAAATGAAGCACCTTAATGGGCCTGAAAAAATTTTCGGCAGTTCCAAGTCCTGAGAGAAAGAAACCAAGTTGCCATTGGGGCCAAGCACCCATCTGATACTATTTGATGCAGGAGCATTTGCAGCAGCCTTCTTTTCCTGTACAATAATTAGAGTGGACAAAACAGATTACATAATATTATCGAAGACGACCTCTGCTGTGACATAAAAGCGCTCTTCTCACCTGCTCCATCTCTTCTCGCTGCTTTTGGAGTTTGCCTTCCCGTTTCTTCCTTTGTGAATCTTGGCAGAGAATCTTCTGTATAGCAACAGCCTAGAGAAAAAAAATACCACAAAAAGAGCAAAAATGTCAACTATGATACTACCTCTTCTACGCATAAAGATGTGCAAGTGCATCCTCCACTGATGGAACTCTTCAGATGTAAATGATTAACAGATAGACACCTGAATTTCTTTAGCAGCTTTCTCCACTTGCTGTCTCCTCTTTTGAGCAGCTTCTTCCTTTTTCAACTGCCTTTCTGCAGCTGTAAGCACTTCTTTTGGCTCTGCAAAGGAAATGACCGAGGTGAATCGCCAAACCCTTTACGAATCGATTTCAGTTTAAGCCAGCAGATGTGAAATCCAACAGTCTCATGGTTTGAAGGTCTGAAACACAAGCCCTCCGTGATGAGGGAAGAAGTAAACACTAATCTCTGTCCTAAATATGTGCCTATATCGTGTTTTTTCATGCATCTTTATAACTGCTACCTTTCCACGTAGACATTAAACACTAAAAAACCCACCAGAAGGTTCTGAACATAAAGATAGTGACACATAATGACAGAACCTTTAGAAAATAATCACATAATAATACTTTCTCCTTCTGGATATTGCAACAAGTGAAGAACAAATAGATGGGTTCCTGCCAAGCCAAACAGGAGACAAATGCACATTGTACTGACCAAAAATATAATATAAACTATGCCAAAGGTATAGCGTTCGATGAAAAGGACTTGCTCCAAGTTTGGATAAATTTGTAGATATCCTCAAACCAGCTACATCTGACCTTTGAAGTTCACTATAGCATAAAGCAGGGAAGTCTCCACTTCAAGGTCAATAAGAGGATTTGCTATTACCTTGAAGTTGCTGCTCAAAACTTGCACAAAAGAGCGAAAATAAAGGGGATTTATCAACATATATCTCAGCACAGGAAAGTTGGGGCCTGGGCTAACAGCCAACGACAAGACCACAGCTTCACATGATAAAGGCAGACTACAGAGTACTAAAAGTTTCATACTATCCAAAAATCTCAATTCTTAAGCAACCTAACCTGAGAAAATATGAACATATGGACAAACATCCTCAGTATATACTTATTACTTTACACAAAATAAATCCATGCAAAAAAGCATTGTCTGAAAAAACAGACAAACAAACCACCAAAAAATCAAAAGAGGAAATAGTTTTCTGGACTAGCAGACTTAAACATACTTTTTGGTGCAGAATGGGTAAGCCCTTCTGGAAACTCAACAAAGCTTGAGTTCACATCGGCCAAGCCCTCCTTGCTGGACTGAAGAGCCCTTTGCCTGGCAGTGAGAGGGACTCCACCTTTGCTCTCACCAGGAATACCCAACTTCCCAGCACCCAAGCCAACTCTTCTGTCATCATTAACTGACAAATCAACATCAAGACTCTTCCTCCTCCTCTTGTTAAGTTTCATTTTATCATTTGCCATCTCAAGCTCCTCCTCCTCTTCCTCTGCAAAACCATGTTCCAGCTCATCTTCCTCAATGCGATAGAGATCTTCATCTGAATCTAGCTCAGCCTTCTTCTTCCGTTTCTTCTTAGGCTCTGCTTCAACATCATCATCTCCATCAAAAACTCGTTTCTTTGGTACTCTGGAACTCTTTCGCACTCCTTGTGAGAGCTGGTTGCCTTCATGTGCAATCCCTCCGGAACCCCTATGATAAACTGGCTCCTCAGCCAAATAAGCAAGAAACCCATCTTCATCAGAAGCATGTGTTCGTTCCTTCCCACTTGAAGGGATGTCATCATCCTCATCTGAGTCATCCTGCATAAGAAATTCAAGCCTCAACACTGAAAAAACTTAATGCAAACATTCACATATGTGTCATTTACAGCCCCTGAAAGGTACAATACCACTATAAATACACAGCAAATTTTAATTGCACATCTAAATAAATTCTCAAATATACAAGGGTATAACTCATGAAAAATTACCTACATCTAGACAATCCACACCTGACAAATTAAATGTATAGGAAATATCCCTGGAATAGAAGGCTTGAGCTGCATGTGACACACACACCTGAAGTATAAGTCGTTGTCTCCGCCTATTTGGTTCAGGGGCTGATGACATACGTTTCTTATGAGAAGTCCCACTCTGATGTGAAGTTCGAGCCACAGAATCACCACCCTCAGACTGCCTCCTACCCTCAGAATTAAGAGTATGTGTGATTCCACCCACTTTCAACTTCAGTTTAGGAATGGAACGACTATCCCCTCCAGGCACCGCATTTGAAGCATCGACGCTTTTATCAGGTCCTCTTGAAGAATGATGTGAAGAATTCTTATTCCAAGAAGAATTTTCAACATGAGCCTGATCCACCTGGCTACTTCTTCCCGATGAAAGATGTCGATGATGTGATGGAGACTCACAGTCATGATTATGAGAGCTCCTATCACTTTTACTTGTATAAACCTGATGAGATGAATGCCTTTCTGGAGCATCAGCATTTGCATTTACACTGCGTGATTTGTGTGATCCATCCTTTGAATCATGAACTCTATCACCCCTCTCATAGTCCTTATCACGGGGATACCCTTTAGCCTTCCAATCTTTGTGAGTTGGATGGGATGGATCACCTCGATCCCTATGATCTCGATTCTGATGGGAATATTCATTTCTTTCCCTGTCATGCAATCCTTTGCTTTTATGCCAAGAACTGTTCACACCATGGTCATCTCTCTCCCTATGAAAACCGTCCTTGTGTCGCTTTTCTGAAGAATCTCTCTCTCTCCATGACTTGTCAGGGCGTTCCATAGAGTCCTTTGGTTTCTTGGAAACTTCATAAGAGGATCCACCTGACCATCTGGCATCATCTCTTCCAAAATTCCTATCAGATGCATCATAATCTTTCCAGCTCTTTGAACTTGGCCTGCTTGTATCCCTGTTGTGCGTTTTGTCATCGTCCCTCTTTCTCTCCCTCCTTTGAAACATCCTCAACTCGGTTCTCTGTTCTCCTTCTGCCATTCTGTTGGGGTAGCCATGTCCCCATATATCAACAGATTCTTTCAGCGTCTCTTTCACCTTCTCAGCGTGTGAGGATCTCTCTGAAACTGGGTCTCCAAAATATGCTTGCATGGGATCTGAGTCTCTTGAAGAAAAACGAGATCCTTCATTCCAGGAGTTCAATTTGCCAGGGCTTCCTGAGAGTGGAGAGACTGTAGGCTCTTGATCGAAGGTCACGACCGCATGAGCTCCCGAACGAGGTTTGCGTACAGACCCGGAACGAGGCTTCCGGACTCCAACAGTAGATATTTCTAGGGGAGAAGCATCCTGCAAATCCATAATGCCATCCATATTAAGGAAAAACGACACAGCGTGCTAGGTCTCTCCCAAATGACGGTATGCTTGCAGAGGTAAGCCTCAACCCTTCCGACAAAACGCAGGAAGACAAGGGCAATGGTGATTGTAGCTCGCGAAGCACGCACACAGAAACAATGTCCTTAAGGAGAGTGAAATGAGCGACACGGACCCTCACCCATGCATGTACACAGAAAGCCGCACGCAGTCATATCTATCCAAGCGCACTTACGAAAATGCGACTGAAAAACCTGTGGAGATCTAGGGTTTCGAGGCTCCTGAACTGGAGCTGGGAGTTCGAACACAGCCGTGTTGGCGTGGTCTTAGCACGCGAGAGATAGGTAGGAGGATAAGAAAAGAGGGTCGATGAAATGTTAGAAAAGGAACGCAAAGGGTAAGAAGACGCAAACCTGCTATCGTCTGCCTGGCTATGGCGGCCACTTACGTCCTTTCCGAGCCCTCTCTCTCTTCCCGGAGAAGCTTCGCACATCAGCTTGGGATTCGTCCCATGCTCCATGGTGCCATCATCTTTCCTTCAAACAAATAAATCCATTGACTACAAAATGCGAACACCATACATGATGATCGTCTTCAATTGTTAGACCATACATGACATCGTCTGCATTTAATAGAAAGATATGTTGCAGAGTTGGACAATGGAGAACAAAGGTTCTTCCTTGTTCAAGAAGTGAAGGCTCATGTGTTCATCATGTCATGAGTGAAGTTTGTGTAGTATACCTATATAAGCAATGAGCAAGGCAATCCCTTAGCAAAAGAGCATGAAAAACATTCCCTATCTATCTACTACACTCAAATATTTCTAATTTCTCTATTCAGTCTATGTTTTAGTTTTATTTTAAGTTTATTTTTCTCTTTTCTTTTGTTTCTATTACATGATATCAAAGCATATTCGTCTTGTGAAGCAAATATTATGAATGAGAAAACTTGATCAACTAAAAAGCTATAAGAGATGTTAAGCAATAAACTAAGCAAAATTGTATCCAAGCTCGCATAGTCTAGTGGTTGATGCTTTGAATCTCTGGGAGGAAGTCCTGAGTTCAAATCCTAGCAAGGTATATCCATGAGTTCCCTAAGATGGGTGCCTCTACCTTACGAGGTCGAGTGTGTGTCTTTCAATTCATTGTACTCTAAAAAAAAAAAAACTAAGCAAAACTACTCTATTATTATCTTATAGGTTGTTATGATCGGTGACACCTCAAACAATATAGCAACACAAGTTAGTGTGGAAAAAACTATGAACAAACTACACTTTACAAAAGTTCAAAACATCTACCATATTAGACTACTCTTCCAGATTTGTAAAGGCTATGGAGTCTTTGATCCTCTAAACTATTAGTCCAACCTCTTAGAATTTTGCCAAGTTTTTTTGGAGCTTGATTAGCATGTTTTATGAGCTTGATTAACATGTTTTGGAGCTTGATTAGCATGTTTTATGTAGTATACCTTACCCTAACATGGCCTATATAAGCAATGAGCAAGGCAACCCCTTACCAAAAGAGCATGAGAAACATTCTCTAGCTCTCTAGACCATATAGGAGAATACTAGTGGAGTGTAAATGTTTTTAATTTTCTCTATTTAGTCTGTGTTTTAGTTTTATTTTAAATTATTTTTCTCTTTTCTTTTGTTTCTATTACATGGTATCAAAGCATATTCATCTTGTGAAGCAAATATTATGAACGAGAAGACAACTTGATCAGCGAAAAAGCTACAAGAGATGTCAAGTAATAAACTAAACTAAATTGTGTCCAAGCTTGCATAGCCTAGTGTAGGTTGATGTTTTGAATCTCTGGGAGGAAGTCCTGAGTTCAAATCCTGGTTGGACATATCCATGAGTTACCCAAGATGGATGCCTCTACCTTACGAGACCGGGTGTGTGTGTGTCTTTCCAATTCAAAGTGTTGTCAAAAAAAACTTAAGCAAAACTACTCTATTATTATCTTATAGGTTGTTATGATTGGTGACACCTCCAACAATGTAGCAACACAAGTTAGTGAAACAAGTATAAGACTTCAACCCTTATAGATGTGACCACATGTACTCGTAGTGGGTAAAATTGATGGAAAAAACTATGAACAAACTACACTTTATAAAAGCTCAAAACATCTACCATATTAGACTACTCTTCGAGATTTGTAAAGGCTATGGAGTCTTTGATCCTCTAAACTATTAGTCCAACCTCTTAGAATTTTGCCAAATTTTGTTGGAGCTTTCATTTGGAGCTTTCATGGTGCTCTTGAGGTTTCATATGGCCATATCTACATAATGAGAGTTCATTTGCATGCTTTATGTGCTTGTTGCTCACCATTTTGGTGTATATATGAGTTGTTCATCTTCCTCACGAGATTCTTTGACTCCATGCCCTTGTAAATATGTGTCATCATAAAATTTGATTGAGTAAAGTTACTTGGATTGACAATTTACTTTATCCCTACCACTTGAAGCGAGCAAGCTTCATGTTTGTTGGTCTATAGCTTTTGGCATTGTTGTCAGAGAGTGTGCTTCTAATTGAGGTCTCCTACGTCTGGTTGAAGTAGTGAACGAGGTGGTAAGTTCTTTGGTAAGAGGTTTTGTTGAGCATTTGATTCACTTATGGATTATTTTCTTGATTTTTCCATTTATGCACTTTTTTGTTCTTCACCATGCATTCATTAGAATAGTAGTTTTTAGATCTCTCAGTATGTAATGTTGTATAGGAGTTACCCTATTGCATTGCACAAGATGGTCTTGTATTAGGTGGGCATTCTATAAAAACTTCAAAAAAAAAAAAGAAATGGAAGCATATCA
Organism: Ceratopteris richardii; assembly: GCA_020310875.1. Taxonomy (NCBI): domain Eukaryota; kingdom Viridiplantae; phylum Streptophyta; class Polypodiopsida; order Polypodiales; family Pteridaceae; genus Ceratopteris; species Ceratopteris richardii. The sequence goes on along the minus strand of CM035414.1, from coordinate 16,872,631 downwards.
TTAATCCCCACTACCAACACAAAGTTGAAAAGACTAGAGATACATTGCTCAAAGTGATAGACAGAGAGAAGAGAGAAAGATGGGTCGTCGTGCTCAACGAGAGGATCAAGGGGCAATTTGTTGTGGCATAGAGCACAAATTACCAACACAAAGTTGAAAAGACTAGAGATACATTGCTCAAAGTGATAGACAGAGAGAAGAGAGAAAGATGGGTCGTCGTGCTCAACGAGAGGATCAAGGGGCAATTTGTTGTGGCATAGAGCAGAAATTTCTGAGGATATCTCTTGCATTGGGATTCATCCATTCGTCTCATTGGGAAAACCTTGATCAACCAAGTGGATGAGGTAGACATCGCTACCATGTGAACTTGGACTCCTCAACTACTTTTGGGGAAGAGATTGGTTGGGGGGTATGTGAGGATTAGCTGATATGTGATTGAACTCCCAAGGGAAAAATCAACCTTTCATAACCTCTATGAGGACCTAGTTTTGTTCTATGATGGCTCTCAAATGAGGATAATGGACATCATGGTTGGCCACAAACATATGAATAGGTGAGGTTTTAGGGGGGGAAATCTAGGAGAAGGAGAATAGGGGATATATAGGACACGTGGACCAAAAGATCAAAGGAGAAGTATGCATTTACCTCGATAGTGAGAGAAGCAGGTGAACAATTTCTGTGCACAAAAACAAACGACATCATGGATAGCTTCTTTATGTATGCGTATGTGTTTGTGTGTGTATGTGTGTATGTTCATGAGGATCTAATTGGAAACATGAAAGTAGGGTTAAGTCATACAATAGATGTGTAATACTATGAGAAAAAAGAAAAAGAGGTTTTGTGTTTTATAAAGTGTGGGTCTGGAAGGCTAAATATATGTGTTCTAAAGGTTAGAATACGATATAAATTGTTGATATATTTTGGTAGTGATGCGTGTGAACACAATTGGGACCATTGGGGCATAATCCTAACATGTCACTTATCTTTGTACATTCGCTTCATAATACATTCACTATTGTGTTGTTATCCAAGTTTTTTCTTCTTCCTTGCATTTTTGTGAGCTTCCAAAGACCTCAAACTCCAACAATTGGTATTAGAGTAGATCGCCACTTTCTTTAGGGCATCGTAGAGACCCCTCTAGTCATAGCCTTAGATTTGAACAAAAATTGGTGAGCACTCTTGGGGCAATTAGGAGTCAAGATGGCTTCATCGTATGGTGTCAAAAATTTTCTTTGAGCTCATTTCAGCCTCTAAATCCACTATCACCATGATCATGCATGCAATTTTTGTCCTTTTTTGCCAAACATATATACAGATTTTCGTTCTCTAGTACAAGTGCCTCGAAAACTACTATAGGTCTAGCAAAGCTCGATTAGGTATTGTTGAATGGTGTATTGAATGCTTCCAGTGATCCTCCTACTTTTGGGAGTCACTTCCTCAAGCACGTAGTTCGAGGTCTCTTCTCAGACACGCGCAAACACGGAGAGATTCGATTGTGCCGCCCAGCCGCGTGGTGACCTTGCCTTAGTGTCTCTCCATAATGATGAGTCATCCCCCTCTCATGGCTTCATACATGGGTGCCACATGGCATTCATGTATGAGCCCATCTAATCACAAAAGAGAGGTGGTTCACACCTCTCTTGGGGGTACTCCATAACATTTCCTTCCCCTTGATTCCGTTTTTGTCCTCAAAAATGGTATTGGAAGGTCTAAAATAAAGAGAGAATTGCTAGTATCACCACTCCCACTATATCCCCATGTATATAAATACATGGTCCTGTCTCCGTGTTGTTTCCCCATATCCTTCCCCTTAAGAAAACTCTTGGGAAGGTAAACTGAAACTGGGAAACCGTCTCTGAAGGGTGCTAACCTGCTCCCATGTGGCACTATCTTCTGAACTATCTTTCCACTTTACTAGACACTCTTTATACAAGTGACTCCTCGTCCGTTTCTCTCGAGTGCGTAGTATGCTTTCTGGCTCATGTGGAATAGATTGAACAGAAATAGGCTCTACTACCTCACTATCTGGAATGAGGTTGTCATATTCACCCAGCCTTTTCTTAAGCCGGCTAACATGAAAAACTGGATGGATTTGACTATTCTCTGGAAGTTGGAGCTGGTAAGCCATCTTTCCTATTCTCTTAAGTATTTGGAAAGGTCCACAATACCTAGGAGATAATTTTGGACAAGGTCCCGTCTTCATGGTTTCAGACCTAGATGGAACTCTAAGATAGACTTGCTCTCCTACCTCAAAGTTGATATCTCTTCTCTGAGGGTCAGCATAGGCTCTAGCCCTATCCTGAGCTTTCCTAATGCTGTCCTTAGCAAATCTAAGCATATCATTCATTTCTTCCAAGAAGTCCTTTGCAGCTTGAACTCTTTCATTCTGCAAGCCAACTGCATAAGGAGCCCTTGGCTGAAACCCATACATAAGCATAAATGGACTATGCCCAGTGGAAGAGTGCTTGGCACTATTATATGCAAACTCTACTATAGGTAAGTACTCCTCCCAATTAGTTTGCCTTTCATTTACATATGCTCGAAGCATATCCTCAAGGATTTGGTTAACCCTTTCTGTTTGCCCATCCGACTGTGGATGCTCGGCCGTACTCATGCTAAGCTTGGTATCCAACCTTTTGAAAACCGCTCTCCAAAAGTGGCTAGTAAACTTCCTATCCCGATCAGAAACTATGTCTAAAGGAAGACCATATAACCGGTATAGGTTCTCTACAAAGAGTCTAGCCAACTCTGGTGTCTTCACTGTAGTACGTGTCGGAATAAACCTAGCCATTTTGGTTAACCTATCCACAATTACCCAGACCGAGTCGTGCCCTCTCTGTGTCTTAGGTAATCCGACTATAAAGTCCATGGAGATACTCTCCCACTTCCCATTGGGAATATCCAATGGGTGGAGTAGTCCTCCAATCCTCAACCTCTCAGCTTTGTTGACCTGGCATTTATTGCACTTAAGCACATACTCTAGGACGTCCTTATGGAGTCCAGGCCAATAAAACTGCCTCTTAACAAGATCATAAGTCTTGTTAACTCCTGGGTGTCCCGCACTAGGTGTGTCATGACACTCATATAAAATATGCCGTCTCATCTCAGTATCTCTAGGGACACACACCTTACCTTTATATAACAGATATCCATCTTGGACACTGTAATTCTTCCACTTGAATCCTTCTTGAGTACCCGTCGATACTCTATCCTCATTGGAAACCCGTATATCACGATCCCCATTCTCTATGGCTTCCCAAATCTCGGAATATGCAGGATCAAGCCTACATTTCCCTTTAATAGACTCAAGTAGCTCACTAGTGATATGAGTAAAACTCAGTCCATTGAGCATAGGCATGCGGCTAAGTGAATCAGCCACCACATTAAACTTTCCCTTCCTATACCTAAGCTCATAATCAAACTCTTGAAGGGTCTCTGCCCATCGGGCCTTCCGACCTTTAAGGTCTGTTTGATTAGAGAGCCACTTAATGCTCTCTTGATCAAACACTATCGTAACTTTGGCACCATATAAATAATGACGCCACTTCTTCAAAGCATGGACTATTGCATACAACTCCTTCTCATAGACGGAGTAATTCTTTTGAGCCGGTTCTAGTTTCTTGCTCTCAAAAGCTAATGGTCGACCATCCTGAACTAAAACCGCTCCTATAGCAAAATCACTCGCGTCAGTCTCAACCACAAATGGTTTATTGGGATCTGCTATATGTAAAAGTGGAGCTGTAGCAATTGCTACCTTCAACTTTTCCATACTTTGCTTCTGTTCGTCTCCCCAATGAAAGGCTTTCCCTTTCCCTTTAAGCTGTTCCATCATCGGGACAGCAATTTTAGCATAGTTCTTAATGAATCTTCGATAGAAACCTGATAAACCTAGGAAGATCTGCAGCTCCTCCAGGTTCCGTGGATGTGGCCATTCCATAATAGCCCTTACTTTTTCAGGATCCATCTGGATTCCATCTTGGGAGACTATATGCCCAAGGTACCTAACCTCTGTCTTGAAAAATTCACACTTTGACTCCTTAGCAAAGAGCGAATTTTCTCTTAGCACTTGAAATACTTTTCTCAAGTGTTCCAAGTGCTCCTGTTCTGATGCACTATAGATCAGAATGTCATCTAAAAAGTCTACTACAAAGTGTCCTAGATAAGGCGGTAAAACACTATTCATGAGTTTCATGAAAGTGGCAGGAGCATTGGTGAGACCAAAAGGCATCACCAAAAACTCATAATGCCCATATCTAGTCCTAAATGCAGTCTTAGGGACATCCTCTGCCCTAATTCTAATCTGATGATATCCTGATCTAAGGTCAAGCTTGGTAAAATACCGAGCTTGATGTAACTGATCAAATAGATCTTCCAACCTAGGCATTGGAAATCTATTTTTGATAGTTACCTTTTTAAGTGCTCTATAATCTATACATAGTCTCATAGAGCCATCTTTCTTTTTAACTAGGAGCATTGGCGATGCCCATGGTGAGTTACTAGGTTTGATGAAGCCTTTATCTAAATAATCCTGCAATTGCTTCTCAACCTCCTCATGCTGAGAAACACTAAGCCTATAAGGTGGTCTACAAATAGGGTTAGTGTTAGTAACAACTTCTATGGCATGGTCAATGTCCCCTCTCTCAGGTGGTAGCCCTCTAGGTAAGTCAGTGGGAAAAACATCTCTATAATCAAACATAAGATCCTTAAAACTTTTAACTACACACTCTTGCAAAAAAGAATAGTAGAAAGTCCTGTTCATATTTACATTCAAAGCATGAAAATATACATCAGATGAGCTGTCTATACAATGCTCCATATCATGACTATACAATAAAAACATATCCTGTACATGCTGTGAACAACAGAGACTATACAACTCTAATGATGAGATGAGAGGTGTACTAGGTACATCTCTCTCTCCCTGAATATAAACTGTACTTCCATTCTTTTCAAACTCGAGTGTGTTATTTTGATAGCTGCGTTTAAGTGTATCTCCCAACCCCCATAGCCACTCTCTTCCTAAGACTAGATCTGTCCTCTCCATATTCATAATTTGGAAGTCCATATGATCTGTATAATCCTGCATCTTGACTTCCAAATTGGATACCATAGTATCCCATATTCTTTTATCTTGCCCTTGCATCATAGATACAATGTATTTATGTGCGCTAGGCTGTTGGGGAATCTTCAATTTCTTGACCAAAGCATAGTTTATGAAGTTATGAGTGGCAGAGTCATCTATCATGACTCGCACCCTGGTCCCGTATACACTACCATGTAGCTTGACCAAGTCATGTGGTCCAAACTGCGGTGACCACAATGACTGAGTCAAACAACACGTGTGCTCTATATCCTCGTGCATCACCTCCACTCCCTTGCAGCTAGAGCTGCCATGAATGGGAAGGGTCTGCACTAGGTGGACCGCCTTTTTGCCCCTTTCAGGAGCCGTACTAGACTCTGGTTCTTTCTTCTTTTCTTCCCCCTTCTTGAGTGGACAGTTCCACTGTGAGTGGGTAGGGGATAGGCACCTAAAACACAGGTTCTCTCTTTTGGCCTTCTCAAACTGGTCTGTGGATAGCTTAGGCCCTTGTGATCTTTGTTTTTTAATAAAAACTTTGTTTTTCCCAAAAGGCAACTTCTTCTTAAATTTAGTGGTGCTAAGAGGTTTAAGGGGCTGATCCGTCTCCATAGGAGTATACTGAGGACGGTTATGGTCCTCATATATCTGTGCATATTTGATCGCCTCCTCAAACGTCTTAGGCGCATTCCTTCTGACTTCCCTCTTTATGGCTTTATCCAAGCCCCTAACAAACCCTCTGGTCTTCTGAAAATCATCTAGACCCTTAAGCTTCAAAGTGATCTCTCTATAGTGGGATAGATAGACTACTAGCTTTTGTTTTTTTTGAAGAGGAAGTTTTACCTAATCTCCCTTGCTTCAATAGATTGAAAGAACAATTGTATAGGTTAATGGACATAGTACCCATGCGACCCCCCCATCAAAGAATGCTTGAAGGTGATAGTTGGGAAGGATGTCCTGAAGGCAATTGGCTTTAACTTTGCCCAAAGGCAATACACTAGCCTAGGGCCCACAACTATCCTATCTTAGGGAGGGGTTGAACGCTCTCCCCTATCTCAAGAAGTGAAAGGCCCAACCAGATAGTTTTAGATGAAGAATGGGCATTTACTACTCATTGCAACTATGAACCATCTTCCCATGAATAATATATTTCTATAGTAGACTCGGATATTTGGTACTTTAATCCTGGTGCAACCGCACATATTACCTTGCAGCACAGATTCTTCACTTCATTTGAGTCTTCTGCTACAAGGAATACTCTCACATGTGTTAACAACTCCTCTTATCCTATCATGGGAGTTATAAGGATCATTCTAACTATTGTTGATGGCAGTTCTTTCACATTTTCAGATGCCTTATACGTGCCAAGGATAAAAAAATATATGTCATCAATTTTAGCCCAAGCTAAGATTGGGTTGTTCATTGAATTTGTTGATGTAGATTTACAGTCCATGATCTCTTGCATGGTGATTTTATCATCACTTGTGGAATTTTATGTCATGGGCCATATAAGCTCATAGATTATGCAAAATCTCAGAATGATTCAGCATGTGCAGTCCATGGTTCTCATGCTATTTTAGATATGAAGCTTTTGCGTGCATGGTTTGGTCATTTGAATTTTGCTAGTTTGCTTTGCCTGCAAAATTTAAAATGGTGTCCTCTCTACCCAATTTTGAAGCGCCCCTTAAATGTGTCTATGAAGGCTATAACATAACTTACATCTTGTTCATAGTGATGTCTTTGATCCTATTTAAACACCTTCATTTGGGAATTACCTACTTCATGACTTTGATTGATGATTTTTCGAGTCATGCATGGGTTTATCCATTGAAAGCAAAGTCCAAAGTGTTTATGTGCTTTTAAAAGTTTATGGTCATGGCTGAAAATATGTCAGGATGTAAAATGGGCAGCCTTTGTTATTGGAGGAGATGGTGGATTGTCTTTAGAGATGAAGTGGTGTTGCTTGAACCTGCTTCACACTAGCCAAGAACAATTATTGGAGAGTGTAGAGGGCCTCTTTAGCTTGCTAATGATCATAGATAATCACCTATGTTGTTTGGAACATGATCCACTAATCAATGGATCAAAACAGATAAGTAAGAAATTTATCCAAGGTCATAGACTTGCTATTTTAGTCTCTACACATGTTCAGTTTAATGAACAGTGCTCTGAGCATGATAGCAATTAGCCTAATACTTTTGATGATGTCTAATTGACTTAGACAACTACCAATTACGAGTGAATTCAATGAAAATGATGAATTACACACTGAATATGATGTTTAGCAAATCATAGGACTTCCCCGACATTTTCGGGATGCATCAGTCAACAAACTAGAGAGTAATGAAGTGAATATATCTCATGATTCAGAGAATCAATTATAATGAGATTTTGTAGCTATAAAGTAGACAATATACTAAATCTATGATGCTTTAAATCATGAAAAATTATCAATCATACACTGAGAACAAGCTCTGAGGAGACCACTGTACTCATGTAGTCATGGCAGAGAAGTGAAGTAGAAATATACCAAAATTTATGTATTAGATCACATATAATTACAATATGATTGGCAATAATCTATTGCAAAATGTGAGGAAAGTGATTGAGCTATGAAGTGAGCTCTCAAATCACAATGTATTCCTCTCAATTGATATTCTAATCAAGGCTTTTTTACGTGTGTCTTTTTTATCTACTTTTATAGTTGAATTTGGAGCCAATCTTTTGAATTCAAATTCAAAAGTTCACCTAAAAGTAAATCCTAAACTATGGGATATATTCTCTCATCAATCAACTACGAGGTTTGATGCTTCCCAACTTCCTCGTGAAAGTAAGGTTCTTTTACAAAGGTAAATGTAATTGATTTTACAAGGGATTGATCATATAGGGATCCATGAGAAATATGCTAATCATCCAAGTATGTGGGCTTGGATTCTCTTGCACCAACAGCTCCCCCTCAAGCCTAACATGCCTAGTCTTCATTCCTCCTTGATTTATTTTCAAACCAATCATCAATTTGAACCTGTTCATCTTGCTTCCATCCAAAGACTTTGTGAGTATATATGCACATTGTAAATGAGTTGATACATAGGACAATTGAATGTCCTTGCTAAGCAATTTCTCCCTTACATAATGATAGTGCACTTCAATGTGTTTAGTCCTTGCATGATACACAGGATTAGCAGCCAAATGAAGTGAACTAGTGTTGTCTCCAAAAATTATTGGAGTGTAAGAGTGTAACCCCGAATTTGCTTGAACCACATAGCCTCTTGAGTTGCACTTGCTAGGCCTCTGTATTCAGCCCCAGTAGATCACAATGCCACAGTTGGTTGCTTCTTGGATGACCATGATATAAGCTTTGAAACTGCAAAAGGCAAGTATCTTGAGGTGCTCCTCCTATCATCCTTGGAGGCAACCCAATCTGCATCAGAATACATCTTTATGTCCAAGTCAGAAGTGAAAGGGTAAAACAACCCTTCATTTATGGTACCCTTTAGATACTTTAGCACCCTCTTGGCAGCTTCCATGTGAGATTTGATTGTCGTATGCATAAATTGGCTTAATGTACTTACTCCATAAGCAATGTCCACTCTTGTTAGAGTTGCATAGTTGAGGCTGCCAACAAGTTTTTGGTAACTTGTAACATCCTCAAGAAGCTCTCCTTCATGAGAAATAAGCTTTTGATTGAGTTCCATGGGTGTACCTGCAATTCTGGTGTTCTCCATCTTGAATTTTTACTAACATATCATGGATATACTTTCTCTGAGTAATAAACACACCAAAATCTATATACACAAGTTCTAGACCAAGAATGTATGTTAACAAACCAAGATCACTGATTTTAAATTCTTCCATTAGTTGCGCTTTAACTTGCTTGATGCCATTAGCATCATTCCCTATAATGATAATGTCATCCACATAGACACATAAGTAGATAACTTCTGAGTTGGTCCTCTTTATAAATAAAGAAGAATCTGCTTTGGTAGCCACAAAACTTTGATCCTGCAAACAAGTAACAAGCCTATGGTTCCAAGCTCTAGGAGCTTGCTTTAGGCCATAGAGTGCCTTCCTTAGCTTGCATACAAAACTTGGTTTGTCCTTATCTTCATACCCTGGTGGTTGAGCCATGTACACTTCTTCTAAGATCCATCCATTTAGGAATGCATTCTTCACATCTAACTGATATAGATTCCAATTCTTGGAAGTAGCAACACTTACCAAAACCCAAATTGTTGGCATCTTAGCCACAGGTGAAAAAGTTTCTTCATAATCCACTCCATGAGCTGAGCAAACCCCTTTGCCACTAACCTTGCCTTATACCTGTTTATAGAACCATCTGATTTTTTCTTGATTTTATATATCCACCTAGATCCTATTAGCTTCATGCTTGGCTTCTTGGGAACCAAATCCCATGTATTGTTTTCTTGAAGTGCTTCAACTTCTTCCTCCATGGTTTCTCTCCATTCTTTCTTTTTATTGGCCTCTTCAAATGAAGAAGGCTCTTCTATCATAGAGTCTTTAGTGATATACACAGAATTCTTGGTGACTAATGATGTGTCATAGTCATAGCCATACCTTATGGGCTTTTTACTCTCCCTTTGAGATCTCCAGAGTGCTTGATTGGAGGACTCTGTAATTTCTTCCAATTGCTTGAGCTTGGTCTTGCCTCTTGACTTCCATGCCTTGAAATCAATTTTCTCTTCATCCTCTAAAGTGATATCTTCTAGTAATTGTTGATCTTCTTGAGTGAGAGTTGGAAACTCATTTTCCAAATCATAAGGTAACTTGACCTTCGTGCAATCATTTTCAAACCATGAATTATTTTCATCAAACTCTACATCCCTCTTAACTATAAATCCTTTGTGAGTGGGATTATATAGCCTTTAACCCTTTTGGTTTTGATCATAGCCAATAAATATACACTTTTCAGCTTTAGGATCAAGCTTCCCTCTAATCTATGAGGGTATATGTGCATACACAATGCACCCAAAGATCTTGCAATGGTCCAATGAGGGTCTCCTGCCATTTCATGCTTCATAGGGTGTTATTCCATCCAAGGATTTGGATGGGAGCCTATTAATCAAGTATGCGGCTATGGAAACAGCCTCTGCCCATAGGTAGTTGGGTGGTTTATTCTCATTCAACATTGATCTTGCAACCTCTACAATCAATTGGTTCCTTCTCTCTGCCACTCCATTTATTTTAGGAGTATATCTTGTTGTGAATTCTCTTTTAATGCCTCTATCTTGTAAGAATGAATCAAATTCATGTGAGAAATACTCACCACCTCCATCAGATTTGATCCTCTTCAAGATTCTACCTGTTTGGTTCTCAACCAATGCCAAATACTTTTTGAAACATGTAAATACTTCATGCTTATGCTTCATGAAGTAAAGAATTTTCCATCTACTGTAATCATCTATTAATGAAACATATTACCTTGAACGTGAGATTGATGGATCTTTGCTAGGACCCCACACATCAGTGTGTACAAGCTCCAAGTAGTTTTCATACATGTACCCCTTTCTGTTGAATGGTTGCCTGGGAGCTTTTCCAAATTAGCATGCTCCACACTTGTATATCATGTGTTGCTTGGACACATTTGTAATGACAAGGACACTATGATCCCTTCGTATTTGCTTTAGTGTTATTTCTCCTATATGACCTAGCCTTTTGTGCCATATCTCTAGTTCAGATAGAGTTTGATCTTTGTAATTGACAAGTGCTATGTTTCTGGTGTCTTCAATCTCAAATGTAAAGAGTCTACCATATTTCTCACCTTTTGCAATCCTCTTGAAGCCTTGTTGAGGGTCTTCCACATATGCTCCATGCCTTGTGAATATGACCTGTAATCCTTTCTCAAAAATTTGTCCAACATTGATTAGGTTTTTTGTTATGGTTGGTACATATAAGACCTTACTTAAGAGGTTCATGTCACCATCAGAAGCTTTGACATTTCCAATTTTCTTGGTAGAGTGTTTAGTGTCATCACCTATCTCTACTTCATGCTTCCGTTTGGGTTCTTCAAGATCAAATAACAATCCTACATTTCTAGACACATGATTGGAACAACCAGAATCAATATACAAAAGATGTTCATCATCTTTACCTTGCTTGGATGTCATGTTCATGATGAGTAGAGAATCCTTCTAGTCTTTTGTGTAGTTGTTATAGTCTCTTCTACCTCTGAAACTTCCTTGATAATTGTTGTTGTTGTAGCCTTGGTTGTAAATGCTTCTTCCATTGTTGAATCTGCCTCTGGATTGTCCATAGATCCCTCTATGGATGCCTCTTCCCCTTTGATTCCTTGTGTGCTTGAAGCATTCATTTGTGTTGTGATTGGTAAGGCCACATATGTTACAAGGTGGAGTATTGTAGGATCTACCTTTACCTTGATTTCCTCCTCTACTCCTTCCTCTAGTACCTCTTCATCTACGTGTGTAGTTAACTTGAGAGGTAATAACGTCTTCTTCATTGTTTTTGCTTTTACCCTTATCCTTACTTTTATTCTTATCTGTATAAAGGGCACAAGATTGGTTACTTCTAGAATTGTCACCATTCTTGTTGAGCTTTGTCTCATGGGTGAAGAGTTGTCCCAACAAGGTGTTGAGATCAGATATGTGCATATCCATATAAAGGTCCCTTGCTTTGCTGAAGGACTCCCAATTATCATCAGCTTTGATGCCATTGATGATCTATCTTACTATGTGTTCTTCTTTTATCTCCTCTCCAACGCTTGTAAGCTGGTCAGTCACATCCTTCATCTTGGTCACATAATCAGCCACACTTTGCTTTGGTTGTTTTTTTAGGGTTGTAAACTCCATCCATAGTTGGTTCTTCCTAGCTCTTGTATTTGATGAGAAATATGATGAGAGTACTTCCCAAGTCTCTTGGGAGGTCTTGCAATTCCTAATGTGAGGCAATAAGAAATCAGATATTGAGTTTAGTAGATAAGACCTGGCAAGAGAATCCTTTGCACACCATGTGGTCAATCCTTCTTGCTCTTTCCTTGTGGGTTGATGTTTGCTCCTGAATGTTGGCATCTCTTCATCTCTGAGATGTATCCATATAGACTTCTCCCTTGTGGGTAGGCTTGCATCCTTAGTGACCATGCTGGGCAGTTGCTTCTGTCCAATTTGTCAATGAATGATGGAAATCCATCTCCCATTTTGCTTGTTGTTGCTCTCATACCACTGTTGGAGGAGATGGTGGATAGTGTTCAGAGATGAAGTGGTCTTGCTTGAACTTGCTTCACACCAGCCAAGAACAATTCTTGGAGAGTGTAGTGGGCCTCTTTAGCTTGCTAATGATCATAAATAATCACCTATGTTGTTTGGAACATGATCCACTAATCAATGGATCAAAATAGATAGGTAGGAAATTTATCCAAGGTCATAGGCTTGCTATTTTTGTCTCTACACCTGTTCTATTTAATGAACAATGCTCTGAGCATGATAGCAATTAGCCTAATTACTTTTGTTGATGCCAAATTGACTTAGGTAGCTACCAATCATGAGTAATTTCAATGAAAATGATGAATTACACGCTGAGTATGATGTTTAGCAAATCATAGGACTTCCCCAACATTTTCGGGATGCATGAGCCAACAGACCAAAGAGTAATGAAGTGAATATATCTTACCATTCATAGAAGTAATGATAATGAGATTTTGTAGCTATAAAATAGGAAGTATACTAAATACATGATGCTTTAAATCGTGACAAATGATCAATCATACATTGAGAACAAGCTTTGAGAAGATCACTATACAGATTTAGTCATGGGAGAGAAGTGAAGTAGAAATATAGCAAAATGTATGTATTAGATCACATTTAATTACAATGTCATTGGCAATAATCTGTTGCACAATGTGAGGAAAGTGATTGAGCTATGAAGTGAGCTCTCAAATCACAATATATTCCTCTCAATTGATTTTCTAGTCAAGGCTTTTTTACACATGTCTTTTTTATCTACTTTTATAGTTGAGTTTGGAGCCAACCTTTTGAATTCAAATTCAAAAGTTCACCTAAAAGTAAATCTTAAACTATAGGATATATTCTCTCATCAATCAACTACAATATTTAATGCTTCCTAATTCCTCGTGAAAGCAAGGTTCTTTTACAAAGGTAAATGTAATCGATTTTACAAGGGATTGATCATATAGGGCTCCATGAGAAATATGCTAATCATCCAAGTATGTGGACTTGGATTCTCTTGCACCAACATCTGTTTTGAACAAGGGGGGCAGTATATGTCTTTGAGTTTAATGCATTTTTGGTTCAGTGTGGGGTAAAACATCAATGTATATTTCCATATGCACCTCAACAAAATGGACATGTTGGAAAGGAAGAAAGGGTCTCTCCTAGAAATGGTGAGGTGTATGGTCAAAAGTCAAGCTTTATCACTTACCTTCTAGCTTGAGGCTCTTATGTGTGCAACATATATACTTAATAGGTATCCCACTAAATCATTGCAATCTACCACTCCATATGAGTCTTGGCATGGTCGCAAGCCATTTGTTACTTATTTGCATGTTTTTCATTGTCCAACATATGCATTAATCCCTTAACAACAATGCACAAAATTGGATTACAAAGCAATGCATTGTATTATTATAAGATATGATTGTGAAACCAAAGGCTATCATCTGTATCATCCACATAGTAAATGAATTCTAGTAAATAGTGATGTTCTTGTGGATGCAATTCAATACTTACTTTCATGTACCTAGGAGACATCAATTAGCTCAAAGAATGTGTATGAAACTTTTTTGCCTCTTTTTATCAGGTGGACAATCAAGTGAGGGTCCTAGTGATGCAATGTTTGAACCCTAATAGGTTTCAAATGATGATGCAGATCCATTTTTATGCAGATTTGCATGATGCACTTATTGATGAGAGGGTTGGCATAAAAGACAAAAAAATATGCTTGAATGGTTGGTGCATACTTTGAGAGATAGAAAACTAGATGGAGCTTTTCCATTCACAGTCTAGTAGTACTTCCTTTACAAGAGACTGTTATGCAATGGTTGTCTCTATCCTTTGTGATTGGCACAAAATGGATGTACAAGCTCAAATATAAACCTGATGGAACAAGTGATAGGTATAAGCTAAGCTTCTTGCCAAAGGTAATGCTCAATATAAAGGCATTGATTTTGATGAGAGTTTAGAGCATATATGCACGTGAAAATAATCATGGTTGGAATGTACATCAGTTGGACAATAAAATTACATTTTTGAATGGTGATTTACATGAAAAAGTGTATGCACTTTAGACTTATGGTTTTCTATGAAAAGGGCATGAAAACAAAGTGTGAAAGTTGGACAAGGCATTGCATGGATCTAAGCAAGCAGCACGTGCTTGGTATGAAAAGAGACATTCCTATTTGCTAGCACATGGATTTGAGAACAGTCCAATTGAGAGCACCTTATATGTTCAGTGTGTAGTTAATGTACTTTTGATCATTGTTGTATATGTTGATGATTATGTTGCTCATTAGTCATAACAAAAAGCATATTGCTGAATTTAAGGTTGATTTGCATGCCTCTTTTGAGATGTTAGATTTGGGGCATTTACATCATTATTTGGCATTCATCTTATGCAAGTTGATAGGGGAATAGCTTTGTGTTCTCTATCAGCTACAATATGTTGTTCTCTATCAGCTACAATATGTTGGATGCTTGATTTACTTATGCATAATCAGACTTGACATTCAATTTAGAGTCTCACAAATGAGCAAGTATATGCATTGCCCAGGTGTAAAGCATTGGCATGTGGTTAAGCACATCTTTCACTATTTGAGTGGTACTTGGCTACTTGGATTGTTTTATCTCAAGGAGGGATCATTACTACCAGGTTTACATGCTTCTTTCTACTTAGATTGGGCTTGTTGTTATGAAATTCATGTGTCCACCTATGGTTTTTGCTTCATGCTTGGTGGCTCATGCATATCTTGGTTGCGCAAGAAGGCTACTATGGCCACTTCTAGTTTTCACGTTAGTATAGGGTAGCCTTCACTATAATTATTGAGTGTGTGTGGCTCAAATTCTTTTTGACTAGTTTGGGTGTCAGTTAGTCTTTTGCCACCACCATCTTTACTAACACTCAAATCAAATTTGGTAGTTGTGAGGAACATAGTGTTTCATGCTCACACAAAGCACATCGAGATGCACTATTATTATGTTAGGGAGAGAATCTGCTGGAGAGATTAGTTTAGTGGACTCTAGCGGAAGGTACTAAAGGAGTGGTGGAGATCCCCATGCACCTGTGGACTTTATTTATATTTGTGGTCCTAGTTGATTTGGTAGGTATATATAGAGGCATAAGGTTGGGAGGAGAGTCATCATGGGATGGTTCTAATAGTCTAGTTTGTTACATTGGTATTAGAGCCATGGAGCTTGAAAGGCCCATCATCTTCTTCCCCATGGAGATCTTGAAAGGCCCATCATCTTCTTCCCCATGGAGATCTTGAAAGGCCCATCATCTTCTTCCCCATATTACTCTCGAACTTTATTAGCTTTAGTGCTATCTTGAAGACTTTTACATCTCCCCTCTAGCATCAATTGCGTGTGAGTTTTTTTTTTTCTCGTGGAGTAATCAATATTTACATGCATATTTCTATCATTTTTATTTTTTTGGAAATTTCCATTCTTTGTGTGTGTCCATCTCTATGGAAAGATGTAAAAGGACGGATGTTCTTAAGGAGTGGTTCCATTGAGATCAAACCTTTGATCTCTATGGAGGGAAGAACTATTATATCCATGATAGAAAAATGTCACGCGCACAAGATTCTCTATCACCTATTTAAGATCCCCAACAAAAAGAAAGATATTTTAACATCATCCCCATGAGTTGGGTTTGAACTCATGTGCACTAAAGTAGGAGGTGACCTATATATTTGAACTCAAATTACAACAAAACCCCAAAGGCACGGATGGTCCTTTGCAATGAGAAACATGTGAGGTTCAAAATTCATATGCATTATGTTGTCCATCATTTACTTATTTTTGAAATCATATGCATGATTTATTTGGTGTGCACCTACAAAAGCTCGTGTTTGGAACCCACAAACATGGACCTGAGTTCGAACCCCAAACTTTGAAGAGTGGGGCCCTTGAACTCACCAACTAGTCCATATTGAAGCCCCAATCCCTTCTATCATGCCACGCTTCCATTATACTTTATAGCCCACATTCCTCCAACACTCAAAGCTTTTCCTTATACACTTTTTTGAAGTTTCGTGTTCCTCAAAACTTGTCAAGGACACCAAAGGGGATTCTTTTCCGTTTCTAAGGGATGTGTTTGGAGACTCACTAAGGCATGGTATGGAGTTATTCCAAGGATTGGAAGACATAAGAAGGCCAAAATTATACTTCCTTTGAAGCAATTAAAGAAGGATGGCTCTTCGAATGGAACAATGGATGGACATAGCTATTTGTGAAGATAAGCACTCTCTCTGAGTTATGTTTGGTTTCAATATATGTCTGCCATAACTATCATTCTTTTTTCCATTAATTCATAATTGAAACATAGAATATATTTGTATAATTGTTCAATCAAAGACAAGGCGGTAATGAAAGGAACATAAGTAAGCATATATGTATTGAAAAGGAAATCAAGCAATAGAAGCACTTGCATGCATTTATAAGCTACCTTCTACTTCATGCATGAAAAAGGAGAGAATGTTTGTGCACTTTTCTTTTCAAAGAATGTTTTTTTGCGAAAAGTTGAGTTCAAGGAATACTTTTACACATATTTCGAGGTTTTCTTCCATTAGGAAAAGGTTCTAAATGTACGAAAGCATGTGCATAATCATGTTTAATCATAAATGGAAGCACAGGTAGTGTTTTTGTGAACAACATAGATGCATGAAATATATGCATGCAAACACATGCAATGCATGCAATCACATGCGTTTGCATGAGTTACAATCATTAGATTTGCTCTTTGCATATATTATGCATGCATTTAGGTAAAGGATTATGCATGCAATAATAGATGCATGGTACTGCAAATATCATTAAAGTTGAAAACTAGAGTAGAATTTAATTAAATGGTAGGTAAAGGTACCTTCAAAAAAAGGAGACTGAAAGAAAGCCAATCTTGAATTGAGCTTATAGGTTTGAACTAAAGTATTTCATCAAGTTTATAAGACATGAATGAAACAAAATCTAGAGAGTTTAAACATAAAATCTAAAAAAGATTTCAAGCATAATTTATTAACAAGGATAGTTGTCATATAAAGTATGGGATTAGTTAAATCATGATTCTTTTTGTATTATTCCATATAAAGAGAAGTATAGAGTCTATAATTATTATGGAATAGTAGAAAACAAGTTCCCACATTTACTTTAAGTATTTAAAATACTTGAAGAAGAAGGCCACAAACTTGGTCGAAAGTCAACTATAGGAAATTCTTTGAAAGTAAATATCTCCAAAGAAATGTTAGCACTTTGGAAGATTATAACTTTCAAAGATATGGAAGCCCAAGTGGAGGAACGAAACACTTATGGCTAAGATGTTCATCAAGTTTCTCAAAAAATAAAACTTTGTAATTCTATATCAAGACCTTAAGGACTAATGGTCCAAGAAGTTAGAATCTAATAGGTATTTTTGAATAAAATATTATTCAGGCTTTAACATTTAAGAATTTACTTTGCAAGATAAATATTTTGACATTTCAACATTAAGGTATGTTGAAAATCCAAAGTACTAGATCTTTGGATAGGATTTAAAATGTTCAAACATGGTTCACCTAGTGAGTGTTGGAGTTTTAGGTCTACGAAAGCATGGAAATAGCACAAGGAAGAACAAGAAGCTTAGAACACAACACACAATATTGAATGTATTACCAAGAGAATGTTCAAAGATAAGTGAGCCGTTAGGGTTATAGGCGTATATACAACTCGGGGGGAAAAAACTCATAAACAGGGAAAAAAGTGCCCCGACGGTCCTAGTGTGTTCACACACATCACTACCTAAATATATCAACAAATCCCCCTTGGGTGTCATACGATGAAAAGGGAGTTGGGACTCATGTATAAGGAAGTGCAAAGCTATGGGGAATCAATCCACAAATGGAAGTAACCCCAAAGCTTGGTAGAAAGCTTCAAAATTTTCCCTAGGAAGAGCCTTTGTGAAAAGGTTTGCAATGTTCTCTTATGTGGGCACATATGCCAAACTGATCTATTCACCAGAGAACCTCTCCCTAACATAATGATAGTGCACCTCAATGTGCTTAGTGCGAGCATGGAACACAGGGTTCCTCACAACTACCAATGCACTCTAACTATCAGTGAAGATGGTGTTGGCAGAAGATTGACCAACACCCAAATCAGCCATAAGGCGTCTGAGCCACACACACTCAATAGTCGCTATGAAAGCTTCCCTATACTCAACCTCACAACTAGAAGTGGCCACAATAGGCTGCTTCTTGCTCAACCAAGATATGCATGAGCTATCAAGCATGAAGCAAAAACCATTTGTGGACACACCAATGTCCTAGCAACCAGCCCACTCAGAGTTAAAAAAAGCATGTAAATTTGGCAGTAGTGATCCCCCCTTGGGATAAAACAATTCAAGTAGCCGAGTCCCACTCAAGTAGTGAAAGATGTGCTTAACCACCTGTCAATGCTTGACACCTAGGCAATGTATAAACTTGCTCATCTTTGAGACAACAAACAAAATATCTGGTCGCGTAATGCATAAGTAAATCAAGTATCCAACAACATGCTGATAGAGAACAACATCAAACACATCTCCAACATCATGAATACTCAATTGTAAACCTATCTCCATAGGAGTTGCAATAGCTTTGTAGTCTTCAAGGCCAAAACGCTGCAATAATGTGTCAATATATTTTGTTTGATAGAAAGCTTGTCTGCCATCAACTTGCATAAACTGAATGCCCAAATAAATATGCAAATGCCCCAAATCAGACATCTCAAATGAGGCATGCAAATCAGCCTTAAAATTAGCAATATGCTTCTCATTAGGACTAGTGAGAAGCATGTCATCAACATAGACAATAATGATCAAAAGCACATCATTTGCATGCTTAACATATAAGGTGCTCTCAGTTGGATTGTTCTCAAAATGATGTGCAATTAAGTAGGCATGTATCTTTTCATACCAAGCACGTGGTGTTTGTTTCAAATTATATAGTGCCTTTTTTAGCCTGTTCACTCTATTTTCATGCACCTTAACATATAAGGTGCCCTCAATTGGACTGTTCTCAAAATGATGTGCAATCAAGTAGGCATGTATCTTTTCATTCCAAGCACATGGTGCTTGTTTCAAACCATATAGTTCCTTTTTCAACCTGTACACTTTCTTTTCATGCCCTTTCTACACAAAACCATGGGGTTGAGAAACATACACTTCTTCATGCAAGTCACCATTCAGAAATGCAATTTTAATCTTCAACTGATGTACACTCAAACCATGATGAGTTGTAGTCATTTGGCATGTAGGTGCAAACGTCTCATCAAAATCAATGCCTCTTTCTTCAGCATAATCTTTTGCAACAAGCCTAGCTTTATACCTATCAACTGTTCCATCAGGCTTACACTTACGCTTGTATACCCACTTAGTGCCTGTTGGATGTGATGGCTGGGTACAATCAGAAGATCAAGTTGGTGCTGCTAGACCTGCTTCACACCTGCCCTCTTTTCTCTTCAGATATGGTTAGGAGACTCCTTGAGCTTCCAAATGACACCAAGAGACTATATATGTGCTTTACAAAATGATTGAGTAATGACCAAATCAAAAAAGATGATTTTGAACCTTCACAACTCCAAAAACTTTCTATTCCTGTATTGACACCTGCTCAGTCCTAAGCTCAGTGTGTCCAGCACACTTGCAATTGGTTTAATTCCTTCTGGGAGTATTAAATTAACTTAACAAGCTACCATTAGCAAGTTAAATCACTCCAAATAACAAACTATACACTGAGCATGATCTTTAGCAAAATTAGGGACACCCCCGATTTTTTAGGAACAATACAGAAATATACCAGTGATCACTTCGACAGCGATTTCTCCCAATTGGCTGAATAGAATGACTTGAAATTTTGTAGTGTTGTAGAATGCTTTGAGCTGGTTCCAATGAGCCCTGGATCATCAAATTTGGTTCAGTAGATCTTGAGATATGCCCTGTTGAAGTTGACAGACTTTGAGGTAGTCACTCAGAGAAAACAGTGATAATGAATATGAGTATATGTATTGAATCTATCAAATGTACATTCCCATTGGCAAGATAAGTAGTGCCCAATGGTACTCAGAGGTGTAGGCCAAGTAGTAGCTCTCACACACTCTATGATCTGCTTAGATTAGCCTCGGGAAGTGAGCTCTTTGCCCGCGACTTTTTCATTGGTTTTTATAAGAGTTTGAAGAAGATTTGAATTTCAAATTCAAATGTAGGCTCCCTCAAATCTCTCATCTAATCACATGGAGATATTCTCTCCATTCATAACTTCTAATTTCCACGACTTTTGAATGTAGGTGAGATTACAAGAGGTGAGTTAAGTCACATTGACTTTTACATTGGATAAAAGATAATAAAGCATAGGCATGTGTTCCTATGGTCTTCCTTCAAGTGAGTTAATCCAATGCTCTTCAAGGTACAAGACAAAGCCAAGTGTTAAGGCTTGTTTGCACCAACAGCTCCCCCTCAAGCCAAACACTTGCTTGAGTCTTCATCTTTAATCTTCAATGATATCCTGCAATCCTATCATGGATTTAAACCTGCATAGCTTGCTCCCATCCAAAGCTTTTGTAAGCAAATCTGCACATTGAATATTAGTGGACACATATGATAATTGGATTTCCTTGCTAAGTAATTTCTCCCTCACATAGTGGTAATGAACCTCTATGTGTTTTGTCCTAGCATGATAAACAGGATTAGCTGCTAGGTGAAGTGAACTTGTGTTATCACCAAATATGATAGGTGGCCTTGTGTATAGACCCAATTCTGAGTATAGTAGCTTCAACCATATGGCTTCTTGAGTCGCATTGGCTAGCCCTCTGTACTCTGCCTCAGTAGATGATAGGGCTACTGTGGGTTGTTTCTTGGATGACCAAGAAATTGGTTTTTCACCTGCAAAGCATATGTAACCAGATGTACTCCTCCTGTCATCCTTACAACCTGCCCAATCTGCATCTGAGTATACCTTGATGTCAATATCTGATGAATATGGATAATATAAACCATGATTTTGTGTTCCCTTTAGGTACTTTACTATCTTCTTGGCTGCCTCCAAATGTGGTACTCTTGGCTTATGCATAAATTGACTAAGTACACTAACACCATATGAGATATCAATCCTAGTTAAGGTAGCATAATTGAGACTACCTACCAAACTTTGATAACCTGTAATATCCTTGAGTTCTTCTCCTTCATGTGCACTGAGTTTGTGGTTGACCTCCATAGGAATGTTTGAGACTTTAGCTTCCTGCAAATTAAACTTCTTGACCATGTCCTGAATGTACTTCTTCTGAGTAATGAATATACCTGAATTTGTGTAGACCAATTCAAGCCCTAGGAAGTACTTCAATAATCCAAGATCATTGATCTTGAATTCCTTCATCATTTGACCTTTGATGTGTCTAATTCCTTGAACATCATTTCCTGTAATAATGATGTCATCAACATAGACACACAAGTATATTACCTCTGAATTGTTCTTCTTTATAAACAATGAAGTATCTGCTTTACTCATCACAAATCCTTGATCCAAGAGATAGGTTGTCAACCTATAATTCCATGCTCTAGGTGCCTGCTTCAATCCATACAGAGCTTTCTTCAATTTACACACATGATTTACCTTATTGGGATCCTCATAGCCAGGTGGTTGTGACATATAGACCTCTTCAGATATCCATCCATTCAAGAATGCATTCTTCACATCCAATTGGTACATGTTCCAATTCTTGGATGCAGCTACACTCACCATAATTCTGATAGTTGGCATCTTGGCCACAGGAGAAAATGTCTCCTCATAATCAATGCCTTGGGTTTGTGCAAAATCCTTGGCTACCAACCTAGCTTTGTACCTGCTTATTGTACCATCTGAGTTCCTTTTGAGTTTGTAGATCCATCTGGATCCTATCACCTTCATGGAGTCCTTCTTGGGTACCAAGTCCCAAGTATCACTCTCCTTGAGAGCCTCCATTTCTTCATCCATTGCTTCCTTCCATTCTGGTTTAGTAATGGCTTCTTCAAATGTACCTGGTTCTTCACTTAAGATATCCTTTGCAAGATATACAGAGTGCTTGGTTACAAGTGAAGTATCATATCCATACCTAATTGGTTTCTTCTTCTCTCTTTGAGATCTCCTCATAGCTTGAGTTGAGGATTCTGGATTGTCTTCAAGTTGCTTCATCTTCATCTTCCCTTTGGATTTCCAAGCTTTGAATTCTTCAATGTTAATGGTGTCTTCATCCTCTGAACCTGTGTCCTCATTCTGAGTTGGTTCTTGCCTAACAAGCTTTGGAAAGTCTTCTTCCATATCATAAGGTAGGCTAACTTTCCTGCACTCATTATCATACCATGAATCATTTTCATCAAAGATTACATCTCTGCTTACCTTGAAGCCTTTATTTGAGGGGTTATAGAACCTGTATCCTTTCTTATTCAAATCATAACCAATAAAGATACACTTTTCAGCCTTAGGGTCTAGCTTTCCCCTTACCTGTGAGGGAATATGTACATATGCAACACACCCAAAGATCTTGCAATGATCCAGAGATGGTCTCTTACCATGCCAAGCCTCATAGGGTGTCATTCCATCAAGTGTCTTTGATGGCAACCTGTTGATTAAGTATGTGGCAGTAGATACACTCTCTGCCCAAAGATAATTTGGTAATTTTTTCTCATTAAGCATAGACCTAGCTGTCTCCACAATGAGTCTATTCCTCCTTTCAGCTACCCCATTTTGTTCAGGTGAGTACCTTGTGGTAATCTCCCTCTTGATGCCTCTTTCTTGCAAGAATTCTTCAAAGTCATTGGAGAAGTATTCTCCACCACCATCTGACCTTAGCCTCTTCAAATGTCTACCTGTTTGATTCTCAACTAATGCAAGATACCTTTTGAAACAACTAAATACTTCATCTTTATGTTTCATGAAGTACAAGACAGTCCATCTGCTATAATCATCTATAAAAGATACATAGTACCTTGATCCAGATATGGATGGCTCCTTGCTTGGTCCCCAAACATCTGTATGCACCAATTCCAAGTAGTCTTCATGCATAAAACCTTTTTTGGTATATGGCAATCTGTGTGACTTACCAAATTGACAAGCCCCACACTTGTATATCATGTGTTGCTTGGATACATTAGGTATCCCAAGCACACATTGATCCCTACTCATTTGCTTTATGGTCCTCTCTCCAATATGGCCCAATCTCTTGTGCCACATCTCCAATTCTGATAGGGTTTGGTCCTTATAGTTGTACAAGGCAATATTCTTAGTATCTTCAAGTTCAAAGGTAAACAATCTACCTGACTTCTCTCCCTTGGCTATCCTTCTGAATCCATGTCTTGGATCCTCCACATATGCACCATGTTGAGTGAACCTGACCTTTTTCAACAATCTGACCTACACTCATCAGATTCTTGGTGATTGTTGGAACATACAATACTCTGCTTAGCAAATTCTGATTACCATCACTTGTTTTGACATTACCTACTTTAACCACTGAATGTTTAGTGTCATCACCTGTCTGCACTTGGTGCTTGCCTTTAGGTTCTTCCAAATCAGAGAGTAAGGCAACATTCCCAGCTACATGGTTAGAGCAACCTGAGTCAATATAGAACAAATGATCATCATTGATACCTGATTTAGATGTCATGTTCATAATCAACAAGGAATCATCTTGATCCTCTGCATAATTGTTGTAATCCTTTCTGTTCCTGTATCCTCCTTGATAATTGCCATTGTGATTGTAGCTATTGTTGTAGTTATTGTTGTAATTATTGTTGTAGCCATGGTAGCCTTGAGATTGATTGAATCTGCCTCTGCCTTGAGAGTATCCTCCTCTTTGGTGACCTCTTCCTCTTTGATTCTTGTAGTTCTTGTAGCATTCATCTGTAGTATGGTTAGACAAGCCACAAATATTGCATGGAGATTGATTATAGGGTCTCCCCCTACCTGACTTACCTCCTCTGCCCCTACCTCTAGATGATCTACCTCTCCCTGCATAGTTTGCTTGGGAGGTGGATCCTTCTTCATCAACTTTCTTACTTTTACCCTTGTCTTTAGACTTCTTATCTGTATATAGGGCAGAGGGATTGTTACCTTTTGATTGCTCTCCATTCTTTGTGATCTTTGCTTCATGTGTGAATAGTTGTCCAATCAGAGTTGTTAGATCAGGTGCTTGGATGTCCATGTACAAGTCCATTGCAGTGGTAAAGCTTTCCCACTTGTCATCTGCTTTGAGTCCATTGATCACTTGTCTGACTATCTGCTCTTCTTGAATTTCTTCTCCAACACTTGCAAGTTGATCTGCAATGTCTTTGACTTTGGTGACAAAATCTGAAACACATTGTTTTGATTGCTTCCTGAGAGTTGTAAACTCAATCCATAGCTGATTCTTTCTGGCCCTTGTGCTTGATGAGAAGTATGTTGACAAGGTCTCCCAAGTCTCTTGGGAAGTCTTACAGTTCGTAACATGAGGTAGAAGGAAATCAGAGATAGAGTTTAGAAGATATGACCTTGCCAAAGCATCTTTAGCACACCATTGATTTAGTCTCTCATGCTCATCCTTTGTAGGTAGGCCTCTGGTTTTGAATGAGGGCAACTCCTCATCTCCTGATATGTATCCATACAAGCTTCTCCCTTGTAGATAGGTCTTCATTCTTAATGACCATGCCTGGTAGTTATTTCTATCCAATTTGTCAATGAAAGAAGGGAAACCATCACCCATGATTACCTTATTTGCTCTGATACCACTGTTGGATGTGATGGCTGGGTACAATCAGAAGATCAAGTTGGTGCTGCTAGACCTGCTTCACACCTGCCCTCTTTTCTCTTCAGATATGGTTAGGAGACTCCTTGAGCTTCCAAATGACACCAAGAGACTATATATGTGCTTTACAAAATGATTGAGTAATGACCAAATCAAAAAAGATGATTTTGAACCTTCACAACTCCAAAAACTTTCTATTCCTGTATTGACACCTGCTCAGTCCTAAGCTCAGTGTGTCCAGCACACTTGCAATTGGTTTAATTCCTTCTGGGAGTATTAAATTAACTTAACAAGCTACCATTAGCAAGTTAAATCACTCCAAATAACAAACTATACACTGAGCATGATCTTTAGCAAAATTAGGGACACCCCCGATTTTTTAGGAACAATACAGAAATATACCAGTGATCACTTCGACAGCGATTTCTCCCAATTGGCTGAATAGAATGACTTGAAATTTTGTAGTGTTGTAGAATGCTTTGAGCTGGTTCCAATGAGCCCTGGATCATCAAATTTGGTTCAGTAGATCTTGAGATATGCCCTGTTGAAGTTGACAGACTTTGAGGTAGTCACTCAGAGAAAACAGTGATAATGAATATGAGTATATGTATTGAATCTATCAAATGTACATTCCCATTGGCAAGATAAGTAGTGCCCAATGGTACTCAGAGGTGTAGGCCAAGTAGTAGCTCTCACACACTCTATGATCTGCTTAGATTAGCCTCGGGAAGTGAGCTCTTTGCCCGCGACTTTTTCATTGGTTTTTATAAGAGTTTGAAGAAGATTTGAATTTCAAATTCAAATGTAGGCTCCCTCAAATCTCTCATCTAATCACATGGAGATATTCTCTCCATTCATAACTTCTAATTTCCACGACTTTTGAATGTAGGTGAGATTACAAGAGGTGAGTTAAGTCACATTGACTTTTACATTGGATAAAAGATAATAAAGCATAGGCATGTGTTCCTATGGTCTTCCTTCAAGTGAGTTAATCCAATGCTCTTCAAGGTACAAGACAAAGCCAAGTGTTAAGGCTTGTTTGCACCAACAGTGCCAAATGGCCTTCTTGCAAGGAGGAAAGTCACATAAAGACTAGGTACCATTTTTCATAATAACATCATATTCTGATTGCATAATAGACATCAAATTTTTAGAATTTTATGCTTCACCAAACGAAACAAGTCATTCTTATCACAAAGACCAAAAGCAGCCATAACATAGCAATCTGATGCAAAAGAAGCAGTATGAGAGCCTGAACAAGTACGATATGATAGATATGATAGAGGTGCATCTAATTTGCTATCTCGCAAAGTCCGCACCTATTGATATGTTTAGGTAGTGATGTGTGTGAACACACTAGGACCATCGGGGAACTTTTTTCCCTCTTTAGGAGGTTTTTTTCACCCCGCTTGTATATAGGCCTATAGCCCTAATGGGTTACTTATCTTTGTACATTCTAGTGGTAATACATTCAGTATTATGTGTTGTGATCCAAGCTCTTCTTCTTCATTGTGTTGTTTGCATGCTTCAACAGACGTCTAACTCCAACAATTGGTATTAGAGAAGGTCACCGCTTCATCTAGGGTGTTGTCAACACCTCTCGGGTCATAGTCTTAGAATCACATGAAATTTGGTGTGCATACTCAGGGTGATTAGGAGATCAAAACCGTTTTGTTTTGTCGTGCCGAAATCACGATCTGAGCTAGTTTCAGCCTCCGAATGCACTATCACAGTGCTTATATGGTATTTTGTCTTTTTGTGCCAAAGATACATACACATTTTGGTTCGCCAATATAAGCATCTCGAAGTCTCCTACACGTTTAGCAGAATTCGATAGGGTAGTTCTGTTCAACTTTTTGAGATACAATTAATTGCATCAGGGTATTTTAGCCAATGGCCATGACTGAAAGAAGTGATGTATTTCGTATGTTGACTGTTGAGGATAAGTTGGATGGTACAAATTACCCATTGTGGGCTTATATGATGCGTCATGTATTGGTCGCAAAAGGACTGTGGAATATTGTGTAGGGTGTTGAAAAACGTCCTATAATACATGCAAATATAGGTATTGAAGCTGATGTAGATGGCATCAAAGATGGTGATATTCTGCAGATTCCTGTTTGTGCTGCAGTTCCTGTTGCACCTATTATAGAGCAAATTTGTTGGGATGGCAAAGCTACTCAGACATATGCATTGATAGCCTTTTTTGTCAAACGTGCCATTATTCCTCACATTCGCCCTTACAAAACGGCTAAGGATGCTTGGGATACACTTACCACATTGTACCAGGAAAGGAATGAGGCCCGTGTGGCTTACTTCCAAAAACAGCTGGAGAGTGAGCACATGAATGAAGGTGATTCTATGGATAGTTTTCTGACAAAGATCAAAGACTTGAAGGAACAATTGATTTTTGCTAATGAAGTTCTACTCTTCGTTTGATGATCAAAGGCAATCCAAATGCCTTGTCATTTGAGGAGTTAGTCTCTGTTCTATTGTAGGAAGATCAGTCTAGGTAGAACAGGGCCATTATGTGTGTTGTAGATCAAGATTTCCTGGCTAGTCAGAAGGGCAAAGGTAAATGGAGCTCATCTACTAGTAAGCCAAAACCTGCAAATGTTGCACATACGAAGAAGGAAGACAAAGATGAGAAGAAATCAGAAAAGCAAAAATTCTTTTATAAGTACTGTAAAGGAAACGATCATGTCATAAAGAACTGTCCAAAACTAACTGCAAAAAAGGCAAAGGAAAAAGAGGCTTGAATGGTTGTTGCAAAGGCCTCTACACCAAAAACAGAGTGTGCTAACCTTGTGCAAAATGAAGAATGGGCATTTAGTATTGTTTGTAGTTTTAACCCATCTTCTTTTAAAGAGTGCATGTCTTCTGTAGACTCACATGTTTGGTACTTTGATAGTGGGGCAACCAAACATATTACCTTGCAGTGCAATTTCTTCACTTCACTCAAGCCTTCCCCTATAGGGAATACTATCACATGCACCAACAACTCCTCCCATCCAGTCATGGGAGTTGGTAAGATCATTCTGACTATTGTTGATCATAATTCTTTTACATTGTTGGATGCTTTATTTGTGCCAGGGATCAAGAACAATCTATTATCAATTTCTGCATAAGCCAAGGTTGGCTTGATTGTGAAATTTATTGATGAAAAATGTACAGTTCATGATTTGTCAAATGCCGATATGATTATTGCTTTTGGCATTTTATGTCGTGGGTTGTATAAAGCCCCGTGGCTTTGTGTAGAAAGGGCATGAAAACCAGGTGTGGATGTTAAAGGAGGCATTATATGATTTAAAGCAAGCACCATGTGCTTGGTATGAAAAGATACATGCCTATCTGATTGCACATGGTTTTGAGAATAGTCCAACTGAAAGCACCTTATATGTTAAGCATGCAAATGATGTGCTTATGATCATTGTGGCATACGTTGATGACATGCTGCTCACTGGTCCTCATGAGAATCATATTGCTGATTTTAAGGCTAATTTGCATACCTCATTTGACATGTTTGATTTGGGGCATTTGCATCATCATTTAGGCATTCAGTTGATGCACGTTGATGCTGGAATAGCTTTGTGTCAAATGAAATATATTGACACATTATTGCAACGTTTTGGCCTTGAAGACTATAAACCTATTTCCACTCCTATGGAGATAGGTTTACTATTGAGTCTTCATGATGTTGGAGATGCATTTGATGTTGTTATCTATTAGTAGGTTGTTTGATGCTTGATTTACTTATGCATTACTCGGCCAAATATTCAGTTTGATATCTCACAAATGAGCAGGTTTATTCATTGCCATGGTGTCAAGCATTGGCAGGTGGTTAAGCATTTTGCTACTTGAGTGGTACCCGGCTACTTGGATTGTTTTATCCCAAGGGGGGATCACTACCGCCAAATTTACATGCTTTTTTTTACTCTGACTGGGTTGGTTGCTATGACACTCGTGTGTCCACTAGTGGTTTTTGCTTCATGCTTGGTAGCTCATGCATATCTTTGTTGAGCAAGAAGCACCCAATTGTGGCCACTTCTAGTTGTGAGGCTGAGTATGGGCAGCTTTCACAGTGGCTGTTTAGTTTGTGTGGCTCATATGCCTTATGGCTGATTTGGGTGTTGGTTAGTCTTCTGCCACCACCATCTTCACTGACAGTCAGAGCACATTGATAGTTGTGAGGAACCTTGTGTTCCATGCTCGCACTAAGCACATTGAGGTGCATTATCATTATGTCAGGGAGAGGTTCTCTACTCGAGAGATCAGCTTGGCATATATGCCCACGTAGGAGAACATTGCAAACCTTTCCATGAAGGCTCTACCTAGGGAGAATTTTGAAGCTTTCCACAAAGCTCTGGGATTACTTCCTTTTGTGGATTGATTCCACATACCTTGGCACTTCTTTATACATGAGTGTCAGCTCCTTGTTCACCACATCACTCCCAAAGGGGATTTATTGATATATTTAGGTAGTGATGTGTGTGAACACTCTAGGACTGTCTGGGCACTTTTTTCCCTCTTTAGGAGGTTTTTTCTCATGGCTTGTATATATGCCTATAGCCTAACAGGTTACTTATCTTTGTACATTCTAGTGGTAATACATTCAATATTGTGTGTTGTGCTCCAAGCTTCTTCTTCTCCCTTGTGTTGTTCATGTGCTTCCGTAGACGTCTAACTCTAATAGCACCAGCCATTTAGGCATAGTTTTTGCCTCATCTATATCAGTTCTCTCATCAATAAGTGCATCATGTAAATCTGCATCATAAATGGAATGATCTACATCATCCTGTGAAACTTGTAAAGGATGAGAAATTGCCTCATTTGGACAAGCACTAGATTGTCCACTTGTAAAAAGAGGAAGCGAAGTATTACACACATGTTTGGAGCTAATTGGTATCTCCTTAGTACATGAAAGTACTGGCTAAATAGCATCTTCCACAAAAAAACATCACAACTAACCAAAATGCATTTAATATGCGGATGATACAGATGATAGCCGTTGTTTTTAGAATTGTACCAAACAAAAATACAATACACTACTTTATCATCCAATTTCATGTGCTATTGTTTAGGCACTAATGCATATGCCAGAGAACCAAAGACACGCATGTGAGCAACAGATGGCTTGCGACCATGTCAAGCCTCTAATGGAGTGATAGACTGCAATGCTTTAGTAGGACACATGTTAAGAACATATATTGCACACATAACAACCTCAAGCCAAAAACTATGTGGTAAAGCTTGACTCTTGACCATACACCTTGCCATCTCCATGAGTGACCTGTTCTTCATTTCAACAACTCCATTCTATTGAGGTGTATACGACACTCTACACTAATGTTTTATCCCTCATTCAACCAGAAATGCATTAAAGTTAGAAGACATATATTCCCCACCCTCAGTCAAAACAAAGGGTGCCCATTTTACATGTGGATAGTTTTCTAGCCAAAAGCAGAAACTATTTGAAGCACATAAACACTTCGGACTTTGCTTTCAGTGGATACACCCATGCATGCCTGGAAAAGTCATCAATGAAATTCACGAAGTAAAGTTAGTTCCTAAAAGAAGGTGTCTGCATATGACTATAGACATCATTGTGAACAAGCTCCAATTTCTGAGTAGCTTGAACATAACCATCTTTTATGAAGGAGGAATGTTGCATTTTTCCTGAAATATAGCCTTCAGAGACATGTTTACTAGGTGCCTCAAGTTTGGGCAAAGAGGACACCATTTTAGATTTCTACAGGTGTGGCAAAGTACCAAAATTCAAATGACCAAAGTATGCATGCCAAAGCTTTGCATCTGACATCACCTGAGAATCTTGAACTACACATGCTGAATCATTCACAGATTTTACATAATCTACGAGCTTATACAGCCCACAACATAAAGTGCCAGAAGCAATAATGACGTTGCCATTTGACAGATCACGAATTGTACATCTATCATCAAGAAATTAAACAACCAAGCCAATCTTGGCTAATGTTGAAATTGATAACAAATTTTTCTCGATCCTTGGCACAAATAAAGCACTCGACAATGTAAAAGAACTACCATCAACAATAGTCAAAATGATCTTACCAACTCCCATGATAGGATAAGAGGAGTTATTGGCACATGTGACAGTATTCCCTATGGGGGAAGGTTCAAGTGAAGTGAAGAAACTATGCTGTGAGGTAATATGTTTGGTTGCCCCACTATCAAAGTACCAAACATCTGAGTCTACTGCAGACATACACTATTCATGAGAAGATGGGTCATAACTAGAAAAAGTAATAAACACCCATTCTTCATTCTGCACAAGATTTGCAGACTCTAATTTGAGTGTAGAGGCTTTTGCAACAACCATTCGAATCTCTTTTTTCTTTGCCTCTTTTGTTGTTTTGGACAACTCTTTATGACATGATTGTTTCCTTTATAGTATTTGCAAAACAATTTCTGCTTTTCTATTTTCTTCTCGTCTCTATCGTCCTTCTTTGATTGTGTAGAATTAGCAGTCTTTTGCTTATGAGTAGTGAGCTCCATTTACCTTTGCCCTTCTAACTAGCCAAAAAATCTTGATCTACGACACGCATAATGTGTGGAGAGTACACACACAGAAGCAAAATGAAAAGAAGAGTGTACTCACAAAAGAAAGAGTGTGAGAGACTCAAAATGAGTAGACCAAGAAATGAGTAAACTCACATGGATTAGAAATGAGCTTGCCAAGAGCATGGAGAAGGCTCCTCAAGCTTTTAACCAAGTACAAATGGGGCGAGAGGCGCTCCTTATATAGATTTGGGAGGGGGTCTCCAAATAACATTTCATGTGGGATATTTCCCCTCAAAAGAGAATGAATACAATGGTAGAAGCAAATGGCAAGGTACCCAAATACAAAGGTTATATTATAAAATGAAAATGTAATGAAAATCGAATGGAAATAGAGTGACTCGAAGATACAAAAGGGAGATGCACTCTCATATTCTAAAGACCCCTTTGTAGCTCCATTTTATGGAGTATGGAGGTTGCTAGGGTATGAGAGAAAGGTCCACCAAGAATGTAGCAGGAGCAACATGAGTACCAAATAGGAAGCCTCCATCTGGAAATCCATAGACACCAAGTGGTATCAACCATGCGGGATCACCAGGTACTCCATAAGATGTCCACTAGATGGATCAAGTGGATGCTCCATAGGTACGCCACCAACGAGGTACAAGAATGGAACAAGATCTCATTGGATGAGATCACCTCCATGCAAGATAGGTAGGATGACTCTATGTGGTACGTGGGAACCCTCAAAGCTTTGACAATATCGACCATGAGATGTATATCGCCAAGAAGTAGGTCTTGCAAGAATGAAATATAAAGCATGAAGATGATTTTCATCATGGCCTTGTACATAGGCATCACTACCAAAGATGCGAAAATAGCTCACACTCGACTTCTTCTGAAAGTAAGCCTCAAATGGTGTTTGGTTCTTCAAGACATCTGAAAATCCTCTGTTTTGAATATGTACTAGTGTCTGTAATGGTTCACCCCAAAACTTTAGTGGAAGTTGTTTTTGACTAAGCATAACCTTGGCTATCTAGATCACACTTCAAATCTTTTCTAAGGCAATACCTTGTTGAGAATCTTGCTTGGCTTGATACTTAAGGTCGTGTTGCTTCAAGTACTTGGAGAAATTCTGATTGACAAAGCTATTATCTCCATCACATTGGATGATCTTCAAAGAACTTGGAAAGTCTTCCTGAATTGTTTGTGTCCACTTCTTAAACTTGGAAATGGCATCTTCTTTATGCTTGAGTGAATACACCTAAGTGTATCTAGTGTAGTCATCTACTAACAAGAAGTGAAAATTGACCCACTTAGAGAAGGTGTATGCATAGGTCCACAAATATCAGCATGGACTAATGCTAAGGGTTTATTTGCAGAAATGGATGCCTCTATAGGCAAAGGGACAACTATTTGCTTGGCACATGCTTGGCTTCCACTTGTGTGATCCTGGGTAGACCCTTGACAAGATGATTGGAAGAGATCTTAGCTAAGCAAGAGCTATGTCCAAATATGTAATGCCATAAGCTAAGACTTCAATCTTTGGCCATAAAACTTGAAAGCTTGTAGAGACCTTTGTCTTCAAAGCCTTGAGCTATCACTTCATTGGATTCTCGATCGATGACTTGAACCTTGTTGTGATCGAATTGCACTGTCATGTTGCACTTTGTTATGGCTTTTACTGAGAGAAGTGAGAGTGATGTTCAGTCTTTGAAGTAAACTTAGACTTATCCTTGTTCTTTTTCTTGAAGCAATATTTTTCGATGTGTCCAGCCTCACCAGAAAATTGCAAGTAAAATTCTTCTTGCCTTTGTCCTTCAATTCTTGATCACCTTTTTGTCCTTTAGTCTTGTGGAAGGTGGCTTTAGCCTTCATGGTTGTTCCTTGGGGCATGAATTTCGGCATAAAAGAGGGTAAATATAATTGACTTGAAGATGTGGCATTTGAAATCATTGATATTTTCATCGTTGAAACGAAGTGACCACACTTGCAAGAAAATTTGGTTCACAACACTGAGTTGGGGTAGGGGTGGGGAGCTTAGAGTAGCCCTACACTTGCACCAAAAATGAAGTAGACACCTTGGAGACAAAGGATGTTTAACACTAGTGTTGTACCAAAACAAGACACTATAGTGTCCTTTTTTCTAATAAATAAAAAAAACCCACGTACTAATCAGATAAAATTTTGAAAAAACCTTAAAGAACCATAAAGACCTATACCTAGATGCTCTATAAAAAATATATATTTTAAAAATAACCTTTTTTGATAACTCAAAATATAGAAATGATTGAATATGGTTGAGAAAAACTGTTTTTCTGTAAACTTATATATGAGAAGAAAGAAGTATCTCCATAAAAAGAATTTTCCTCCTTTTGAAATCATTTTTCTAACGTTAATTTATTGTCATATAATCATTTAAGACAT
Organism: Ceratopteris richardii; assembly: GCA_020310875.1. Taxonomy (NCBI): domain Eukaryota; kingdom Viridiplantae; phylum Streptophyta; class Polypodiopsida; order Polypodiales; family Pteridaceae; genus Ceratopteris; species Ceratopteris richardii. The sequence continues at coordinate 16,838,623 of CM035414.1, read as the reverse complement.
GCCTTGGGAACTAGAAAAATCATTTTTATAGTAAAAAAAATAGTACAATATAGGGTGCTCATTATATAGTTATAAACTTTAACAACCTTCTATATGAGATTGATTTATAAAAACACTAAAATGGTTTGTATTTTATTTCAAAAACCATCATATAGTAGCATAAAGATATGCTACATGTCTTTGAACCAATAATTTTTGCATGTATCTCACATACCACTAAAAATCTTGATATTTCATTGAATAGCCATATTCCTCTCTACCGAGAATAAAAATTCATGCAAAAAAATTAGGTTTTCTCAATGATATAAGGTATATATTATGAATCAAAATAATTCTATAAACTTTATAACCTACTTTATATAGAAAAAACTAGCATATTAACTTTAATAATGTAGGATATGCAATATTTCCTCATAAAATGACCTTTTCTTAGCGTAGAAAAACAATGTTAGTGTTTAACTTGAAAAAACTACATAGAAATTTGACTCCTAAAGTTATCAAAAAAATATTTCTAGTCGTAATAATATCAAATAGTATTTTGAAAATAAAAAATGATGCATGTTCATGCTATCACTTTGCAAAATAATTCATAGATGATAAGACTATCATATCACAAATGAGATTCATTTTATGCCATAAACCTAGTAAAATTCATTATAAATCTCTAATTATGGATAGAAACATGTTGAAATATATAAAATAAAACATTTTATTGCATTTAGACCAATGAAAATTACAAGATCATGATTTTAATAAAAAAATAACCACTAACTTACATCACGGTAATTTTTGTCCCAAGATTGAAATTAGCATCATAAAATTAGTGAATAAATATTAATTTTTATATCCTTTAATCAAAACTATATTTTTCTAAAAATATTCAACCCTTATGCCAATGTGTTGCATAGTTACATTTATAAATGGTTCCTTCTAGTAATCTAAAAAATTCATCAAACATTGTCTCTTTTTTAGGACACTAAAGTGTCCAAGTACAACACTAGTGTAAACAACCTCTTAATGATAGAAAAAATTAAAGCATGAGCACTTTGTGTCACAAAATATTCTCATTCTTTGTGCCACTTGAGAGAGTAATGTACATTTTCATGGTAAATTGTAATGAATGAGAATAGGTGGAGAAATTGAGAACACTAAGTAAAGTGTTATTTCAAAGTAAGTTGGGCAAGAATGAGCAATGATTATCTGCATTAGAAGTGTAATCTCCTGATTTCAAAGCACATTGGCCTAAAATGAGAGAAAGTCCCGAGCCCATGATAATTCCTTGCTCAACTGCAATGAACTCTCTCAAAATACATCGCTAATGATGTCAAAAAATGCAAAACTATTAACAAAAGAGAAAAACCATTATGAGGCCCTCATCAATCATGTCACGAATGATGGATATAGTCAGTCGCCAATGCACTAACTCTATTCAGTGAATTGAGAATTCACCACCAACCAAGTTCATTGAACTTGATTGTGACGTAGCCACATGGCCTTCTCCATAGAATGCACTATTCCTCCTCTGATCTTTGCCTATTTCATATTTGAGTGGCTATTATTCCTTCTCTCGCTTGTATGGTGCCAGTATTGACGTCTCTATCTCCCGTTCTCTGTACTAGCATGGAATCAGATGCCTCTGATCTCTCTCTCTCTCTCTCTCTCTCTCTCTCTCTCTCTCTCTCTCTCTCTCTCTCTCTCTTTCTCTCTCTCTCTCTCTCTCTCTCTCTCTCTCTCTCTCTCTCTCTCTCTCTCTCTCTCTCGCTCACAGAGTAATTTGTCGAATGGCACCCTGAGAGATTGATGATCTCTTTTGCCACGTCGTTATGCTGAGAGAGAACTCTCTCTCTCTCTCTCTTGTTGCGGCATAAAGAAAGCGAAGGTTGGAGGAGCAATCCGCTTGCTCTCTATGTTAGGTGAGAGAAGTAGCATGTAGGAGAGATGTAGGCACTTGGCAAGAGAACAACGTTTGTTGGTGCAGGACAATCACCAATTGATGTTTTGATGAAGAGTTGAAGTCAAGGTTTGAAGGAAAGATTCAAGTTGTGAAGCATGAAAGAAGAATACATTCAGAAGAGGAAGATGTGTACACATATGTGCAGATAGTTCACTTATATCTTTAAGAAGTCATGAGGTTGTAAATTTTTTGTATATATATATACTATGAAAATGTCGGGGCAAGTATGAGAGAGCATGAGAATAGAGTAATCAGGAGTTGTAAGAGTCATTAGAAATCCTAGAAGTGAGTTAAGACTCTCTCATCACTCAGTTGTAAATTTCTTAGAAATGAAGAAAATGTTGCGCCCGATATTTCTGAGTTTTCTCCTTTTGTGTTAGATCTTTTGTGAAATGCTTTTGTACAAGTCTAAGTCTATAGATAATTGACCTCTATACAAATTTTCAGCTTCCAATTGTGATCAAGCTGAGAGAATTAAGTGTAGGAACATTTGCATATGTAAATGAGAAGAAGTGAAGTTATAGGAGGCGCAAAATTTGATACGAATGTTTTGATCAATCCTCCTTCCACAGTTTAAAGTTTTGAGCAAGCAAGTACTTAATCTTTAAGTTGGAAGGTAAGCTACTTGTGACTAAAAGCATTTGTAGAAATGGGTTCTAGATTGAGAGAACCAAAGGTTTAAAGTCATAGGTGTCTAAATCGACTTCTCAGAAAAAACAGTTTTAGACATAGGTGAGTTGTTGAGATCATTTCTCAAGTTCTACTGAATCTTTTGGAGTGATTCAACTTGGAGAAGGTGCACAATCTATAGGTGACACCTCATACAAAGTTTTATAAAAAACTTTACACAATTTATAAGGCAATGAGTGATTTATGTGCAGCAGACTTTCTGTGTATTCTCCTTCTTCACAGTTTGTACATAAAATTTGACAATCAAGTATTGATCTTCTAAAATTGGTGAAGATCTGAGTTATTCTTGTTATAGAGGTGCTCTAAATACAAGAGTAACTTGTTCTTTTGGAGATTAACACTCTCCATCAGTGGTATCAGAGCAGGAAGCATCAAAATTGAAGGAAGGAGGACCTCGATTGCTGCAAGTGCAAAGAATTCAACATCTGAAGGTTCAAAGGTGAAAGCTTGAGGATAAAGCTTGAGAAGAAGGTCATACGACACCAAGGAAGACAAAAGGCGTATTATTCGAAGTAAAGGTACATCCATTACTCATAAAGATTGAAGAATTCAATATACAAGTGAAGAAAGGATGGGAGATTCTCTTCAAATAGAGAAATTGGATAGAGAGAACTATCGAGCATGGTCAATGAGAATGGAAGCTCATCTTATGAGCAAAGACTTGATAAGTTATATCACAGGTGAAGAAGAAAAGCCTCAGTTCAGAGATCCTAGTGTTCCAACTAGGGAGGAATTATCATATTTGAAGAATTGGATGAAGAGATATGCTCAAGCTAAGAGCATTATCTATATGGAAGTTAATGACTACTTGCTACCTCACATTAGAGGTCTTGAAAATGCAAGTGATATATGGAATGCTTTGGAGGAGCATTTCCAAAATACCACAAAGTCTAGGAAGGCATCCTTGTGGGTGGAATTTACCACATTCAAGAAGAAGGCCTCTCAATCCATCTCAGATTATGTAACCAGAATGAAGGACATTGCCGATGCATTAGGAGCTATTGATGAAGACATTGAGGAGGATAAATTGGTAAGGCAAATCCTCACAGGTTTGAGAGGTGATGACAAATGGAAGCCATTCATTTTGTCTACTGAATTATCACTTGATCATTTTACTCCCGACTTAAATCAGTTGCTAGGACATATGTTAACCTTTGAGCAGGATGTCAAAGGTGAAAGTGACAAGAGTACAGGTCATGCAATGTATTCAAAGGATAAGAAGAAAAATAGCAAAGGGAAGCAACAAGCAAATGAAGATGAAGGCACAACTAGTCAAGCCAACTTCCTAAGAGGAAGAGGAGGTGGCAAAGGTAGAGGAAGAGGCAGGAATAATAAAGATGGGGTCAAAGCTTGCTGGATTTGTGGTAAGACAAATCACTTAGCTAATGATTGTTGGCATAATAATCAAAGTAATGGTGGATATAATAAGAACTTTAATTCAAGAGTAAGAGGTGGCAGAAATCAAAGAGGTAACTTCAGAGGAAGAGGTAGTAGGGGTTATTTTGGAAGAAATGCAGGTAGAAGATTCCAAAGTCAACAATACAATAATACCTACTACAATTATGCTTCATATCAGAAGGAGGATTCAACATTGATAATGAATGCAACTTGTGAAAGGCAAAGTGAAGACCAAAGAGGCTTCTACATTGACTCAGGGTGTAGCAATCACCTGAGTGGTAACATAGCATTGATGACTGATTTGGAAAATAAGGTATCTAATCATGTTGTTCAAATAGGTGACAATACAAAGCACAATGTGAAGTCAATTGGATCAGTGAAAGCCAAGGATGGAAGTACTCTCTTGAATAAGGTCTTGTATGTTCCTACAATTCCTAAGAATCTGATAAGTGTAGGACAAATTGTTGAAAAAGATTATGAAGTTAGATTCACCAATGAAGGAGTGTTTGTGGAAGACCCTAGCAATGGGTATAAACAAATTGTTTCAAGGAAGAAAGAAGGAAGATTGTTCACATTGAAGATTCAAGGTAATGTTGGTCATGCCTTGTTCACTTATGGAGGACATAAGATCTCTGAGTTAGATCTTTGGCACAAGAGGCTTGGACACTTCAATGAAAGAGGTATCAAATATATGATTAACAATGGTTCAGTGCTTGGATTGCCTAATGTTGCAGGTCAACATATGACATATAGATGTGAGGCATGTCAATTAGGTAAGGCTCATAAGCAATTTTACTCCAAGCATGGTTTTATGTATTCGGAGAAGCTTGAGTTGGTACACACAGATGTGTGGGGACCATCAAAGGATTTCAGTATCAATGGTTCAAGGTACTATGTGATTTATGTTGATGATGCTACCAGATGGATCACTATCTATGTGATCAAAGATAAGTCAGAGGTATTCAATACATTCAAACATTATCATGTGTATGCAAAGAGAATTATAGGTCATAAAAGACTAAGGTCAGATGGAGGGGGAGAGTATTTCTCTAATGAGTTCAGTGATTACTTGTGGAATGCAGGTATAAAAAGGGAGATTACTTGCAGGTACTCTCCTCAACAAAATGGTGTAGCAGAGAGAATAAATAGAACTCTTGTTGAGTTTGCAAAGTCAATGATGAAGGAGAAAAATTGCCCAAATTATTTGTGGGCTAAGGCTGTAAATACAGCTACTTATTTGGTCAATAGGCTACCATGTAAAGCTTTGCAAGGTATGACACCATATGAGGCATGGTGGGGTAAGAGACCTACCTTGGATCATTGCAAAGTATTTGGATGTTTGGCATATGCATATGTGTCATCACAATTAAGGCACAAATTGGAACCTAAAGCTGAAAAGTATGTATTCATTGGTTATGATGATAAGCATATGGGATATAGGTTGTGGAGTCCATCCACAAAACAATTTCTAGTGTCAAAAGATGTTACATTTGATGAGCTAGGTACTTGGTATGCAGGTACAATCAATATTAATACAGGTGATGAAGAAGTTATGAGTCAAAAGAAAGGTAAATCAAAGGTTCAGATATTTGATGAAGAGGAGAATAATGAAGTGCAGGTTGAAGTTGAAGAAATGCCAAGATTTGATCCTGAGTGTGAAGAACCAGAAACCTCAAGGAGTGGAGAACTCAGAAGGTCATCAAGACACAAGTGGCAACCTACAAGGTATAGCTATGATACTTCTTTTTTGGCTACCAAAGATTATGCTTACATGATAAAGGTAGATGAAGACCCTTCTACATATGAAGAGGCAAAAGGTAAGGAAAATTGGGAGAAAGCTATGCAGGAAGAATATGATGCATTAATGGAGAATCAGACATGGGATTTGATTCCTAAACCAAATAGCCAGAAGATTATTGGATGCAAATGGGTCTACAAGACAAAGAGGTTTGCAGATGGAAGTGTGTCTAGGTATAAAGCTAGACTTGTTGTGAAAGGGTTTGCTCAAACATATGGTATTGATTATGATGAGACCTATAGTCCTGTGGCAAAGGTGACAACTATCAGGACACTTATAGCCATTGCTGCATGTAAAGGTTGGAAATTATGTCAATTAGATGTGAAGAATGCTTTTTTCAATGGTTATATTTCAGATGATGTATTCATGGAGCAACCTCAAGGATTCAGAGATGGAAGGTATCCAGATCATGTGTGTAAGCTCAAGAGAGCTTTGTATGGTTTGAAGCAGGCCCCAAGGGCATGGAATTATAGACTTGTGAAGTTCTTGAAAGAACTTGGATTTCAAGTATCTAAGGCAGATAGTAGCTTGCTTGTTAAAGCAAGTGATGATGGGTTCATTTACATGTGCATATATGTTGATGATACAATTCTTACAAGTACAGATGAGAAAGGCATTCAAAGCCTAAAGAAGAAAATGGAGAAAGAGTTCAAAATCAGTGACTTGGGAGACTTGTCATATTTCTTGGGCATGGAGATTTCATATACTCAACATGGAGTGTATGTGACTCAAGAAAGGTATTTGAAAAACTTGTTAATCAAGTTTAAAATGAATGCTTGCAGGGTAGCACCTACTCCAATGGAGGTGAATCACAAATTGAGCAGAATTGGTGGAGAAGAATTCAAGGATATGAAACTATATCAGAGTTTGGTTGGTAGTCTTATCTATGCTACATTAACTAGACCTAACTTGTCATATGTAGTTGGAGTATTATCTCAATTTATGCATTGTCCTAGAAAAGAACATTGGATTGTAGGACAAAGAGTGTTGAGGTACATTAAGCGTACACTCAAAGAGGGTTTGTATTATGGTTTAACATCAGATACAAACATCAAAATATATAGTGATGCAGATTGGGCAGGTAATCCTGATGATAGGAGATCAACATATGGATACTTGTGTTATGTGGGAGATAAGTTAATCTCTTGGTGTTCAAAGAAGCAACATACAATTGCTTTGTCATCTACAGAAGCAGAGTACAAAGGTATGGTTGAAGCTGCAAAGGAAGTGATATGGCTTAAGACTCTCATTAAGAGTTTTGACACCATACAGAGTACACCTATCATTTATGGAGATAACATGAGTTCATTATATTTAGCTGCTAATCCTGTGTTTCATGCAAGGACTAAACACATTGAGATTCAGTATCACTTTCTGAGAGAAAAAGTGATGGATAAAGAGATTGAAGTCATACATACTTCAACAAAAGATCAGATAGCTGATATGATTACCAAAAGCTTCGATGGACCAAAGCTACAGAGATTCAAAGACATGGCAGGCATAAAGAAGATAGAGAAAACCTCAATTGATGATTGAGGGGGAGTTGTTGGTGCAGGACAATCACCAATTGATGTTTTGATGAAGAGTTGAAGTCAAGGTTTGAAGGAAAGATTCAAGTTGTGAAGCATGAAAGAAGAATACATTCAGAAGAGGAAGATGTGTACACATATGTACAAATAGTTCACTTATATCTTTAAGAAGTCATAAGGTTGTAAATTTTTTGTATATATATACTATGAAAATGTCGGGGCAAGTATGAGAGAGCATGAGAATAGAGTAATCAGGAGTTGTAAGAGTCATTAGACATCTTAGAAGTGAGTTAAGACTCTCTCATCACTCAATTGTAAATTTCTTAGAAATGAAGAAAATGTTGCGCCCAATATTTCTCAGTTTTCTCCTTTTGTGTCAGACCTTTTGTGAAATGCTTTTGTACAAGTCTAAGCCTATAGATAATCGACCTCTGTACAAATTTTCAGCTTCCAATTGTGATCAGGCTGAGAGAATTAAGTGTAGAAACATTTGCATATGTAAATGAGAAGAAGTGAAGTTACAGGAGGCACAAAATTTGATATGAATGTTTTGATCAATTCTCCTTCCACAGTTTAAAGTTTTGAGCAAGCAAGTACTTAATCTTTAAGTTGGAAGGTAAGCTACTTGTAACTAAAAGCATTTGTAGAAACGGGTTCTAGATTGAGAGAACCAAAGGTTTAAAGTCATAGGTGTCTAAATCGACTTCTCAGAAAAATAGTTTTAGACATAGGTGAGTTGTTGAGATCGTTTCTCAAGTTCTACTGAATCTTTTGGAGTGATTAAACTTGGAGAAGGTGCGCAATCTATAGACGACACCTCATACAAAGTTTTATAAAAAACTTTACACAATTTATAAGGCAATGAGTGATTTATGTGCAGCTGACTTTCTGTGTATTCTCCTTCTTCACAGTTTGTTCAGAAAATTTGACAAATATTGATCTTCTAAAATTGGTGAAGATCTGAGTTATTCTTGTTATAGAGGTGCTCTAAATACAAGAGTAACTTGTTCTTTTGGAGATTAACACTCTCCATCAATGTTCTCTCTCTTTCTATCTCTTTGAGTTTGAAGAAAACATTGTCTATAGTTTGTTGTGATGAGTGCACAGAGTTGGATGCATGCAATGGTGGAGCTTGTTCTACTCATACATAGGTAGGACTCGACTACCTTTACATGTCTAGAGGAAACAATGAGCACCACTCAGTGCATAAGGGTGCTATCAGCAGAGGCAATGATGATGCTCTCTCTCAAAGGTCATATAAGAGCTCGAGCACCCAAGCACACCAATTTCCTACAAAAAAAGGTTGCAAAACTCCTACAATGGAGGATGTTTGTTGCCGTTGAAATGTTTTCCTGCACTTAAAGTGTGGAATGAGAAGCTATAAAACATGAGAAGAAAATTCCACATGTATCTCGAGGTTCTGAGATCATTTCCATGTACCTTCATTTGAGGATCTCATCTCATAACTCTCTCATTCTACACTCATTGACCAATGCCTTATTGCCAATGACTTTGTAATTTTACATGCATTAGTCAATATGTGTTCATTACTTCCTACTCCCATATCTGTGTCACACTTTATTGGAACAACGATTTTGTCTGAGCCGGTTCTCACTGTGTAGTGCATCATTTTGCATGATTTAAAGCATGATATTTTCAGCATACTGTCTACTTTACTCCTACAAAGTTTCATCTATAATGGTTCACTCGATTGTCATATATTAATCAAACATTGCTCACTGGTCTGTGACTGTTAAGGCCCTTAAAAGAAGGGGTAGTTGCTTAACTTGCTAAACATAATTCTCTGCATAGTTTATCATTTTAGATGATTCCACTCATGAATGGTAGCTTATTAAGCTAATTGAAGTTCCCCAAAAGGAATTTTACTAATTGCTGCTATGCTAAGAGAATTGAGTAAAACACTAAGGAGATGTCTCAACCGAAATAGCAAGTTTGTGCATTGGATCATATGCCTACCTATCTGTTTTGATTCTATCATTTGTGCATCATCTTCCAAGCAACATATATGATCATTTATGCTTAATAGCTAGTTAAGGAGGGCCACAACATCTCCAACCATCACATAGCAGGTGTGAAGCAAGTTTTAGCTACACCCACTCATCTCTTGTGATTATCCACCATCTCCTCCAATGTTTGGAGGAGCAAATGTGAGGAATAATGGCACGTTTGATAGACAAGGCTATCAATGCATGTGCTTGAGCATCTCTACCATCCCAATGAAGTTGCTTTGCAGTAACTTCATCAACAAAAATCAACTGCTCCTTCAAATCTTCGATCTTTGTCAAAAAACTATCCATGGAATCTCCTTCATTCATGTGCTCACTCCAACTATTTTATGAGGTAAGAATCACGAGCCTCATTCCTTGCCTGGTGTAAATTGGTAAGTGTATCCCAAGCATCCTTTGCTATTTTGCAAGAGAGAATGTGGGGAATAATGGCACATTTAATAGACAAGGCTATCAATGCATGTGTTTGAGTATCTTTACCATCTCAACGAAGGTGCTTGGCGATAGGTGCAGAATGAAATACAACACGAACAGGAACCTAAAGAATATCACCATCTTCAATAACTATATTTGGAGGTGTTATAATACATTTTTCAACACCTTGTACAATATTCCACAGTCATATAAGCCCATAATGGGTAATCGATACTATCCAACTTATCCTCAACAACCAACATATGGAATAGATCACTACTTTCAACCATGGCCACCAACTAAAATATCTTGATGCAGAAAAATGATTGTATCTCAAAAAGATGAACAGAACTACCCTACCAAGCTTTGTTAAACCTATAACAAACTTATACTAGTGAACCGAAGCCCATATATATATCTTTGGCACAAAAAGACAAATTTATTTGCACAGGCACTACGATAGTGCATTCAAAGGCCGAAACGAGCCCTAGATGAAGCGACAATATGCTGTGATACCAATTGTTAGAGTTTGAGATCTTCGGAAGCACGTGAACATCACAAGGAAGAAGAAGAAGAAGCTTGTAGCACAACACAAAATACTAAGTGACCCATTAGGGTTATAGGCATATATACAAGCCAAGAGAAAAAACCTCTTAAAGAGTGAAAAAAGTGCCCCAACAGTCCTAGTGTGTTCCCACATGTCACTACTTAAATATATCAACAGTGCAAACAGGAAAGCATTCACTTTCATCATGCTCAAGAAAGCATACACTAATTCAAAGTAGCACTTTGAGTTATGTTGATACTTAAGGAATCAAGAGATGATTCTTTGAATGATCAAAGGTAGGTAAATTCAATCTTCTCAGCAATTATGAAATGATTCATAGGTCTTTGATATAGATGGATCTTATGTATAATTTAGCTTCATGAAATTCAATGTATAAGTTATACCTTGATTTGCATAGCTACAGAAGAAGATTGGATAAGTGTATCTTTTGGGCAAGCCAATTGTATAACTTAATCTTTGGAACGTTGATATATTTAAGTAGTGATGTGTGTGAACACACTAGGACTTTGGGGGCATTTTTTTACCTCTTTAGGAGGATTTTTTTTTCCCGGCTTGTATATACGGATATAGCCCTAACGGGTTACTTATCTTTTTACATTCTAGTGGTAATACATTCAGTATTGTGTGTTGTGCTCCAAGCTTCTTCTTCTTCCTTGTGTTGTTTGCATGCTTACGCAGACCTCGAACTCCAACTATTGGTATCAGAGTAGGTCATCACTTCATCTATGGCATCATCGACACCCCTCCGATCATAATCTCAAAATCGCACAAAATTTGGTGAGCATACTTAGGGTGATTAGGAGACCAAAATAGCTTTGTTGTGTGGTGCCAAAATCGCAATATGAGCTCGTTTCGACCTCAAAACGAAGTATTGCAATGCTTATGTAGGTGATTTTGTCTTTTTGTGCCAAAGATATATACAAGTTTTGGTTCGCCCATATAAGCATTTCAAACTCTGCTACAGGTTTAGCAGAACTCGATAGGGTAGTTCTGTTCAACTTTTTCCAATACAATCATTTTTCTGCATCAGGGTATTTTAGTCAGTGGCCATGGCTGAATGCAATGATGTATTTTGTATGTTGGTTGTTGAGGATAAGTTGGATGCTACCAATTACCCATTGTGGGCTTATGTGATGTGTCATGCATTGGTTGCAAAAGGACTGTGGAATATTGTGTAGGGTGTTGAAAACATCCTATTTCACCTGCAAACAGAGTTGCTGAAGGTGATGCAGATTCCATTGAAGATGATGATATTCTTCATGTTTCTGTTTGTGTTACGGCTACTACTGCACCTACTACAGAGCAAATTTGTTGGGATGGCAGATATGCTAAGGTACATGCTTTGATGGCCTTGTCCGTCAAATGTGCCATTATTCCTCACATTCTCTCTTGCATAATAGCTAAGGATGCTTGGGATACACTTACCACTTTATACCAAGCAAGGAATGAGGCTCGTATTTCTTACCTCCGAAAATACTTGGAGAGTGAGCACATGAATGAAGGAGATTCCATGGATAGTTTTCTGATAAGGATCAAAGATTTGAAGGAACAATTGATTTTTGTTGATGAAGTCTTGTCTGACAGTTCACTTGTGCAGACTATTTTGAATGATCTTCCCAATTCATATAAGAGTTTTGCTTCTACCCCTTTGTTTGATGAAGAAAGGCAATCCAAATTCCTTAACATCTGAGGAGTTAGTCTTTATTTTGTTGCAAGAAGATTAGTCTAGGCAGAACAAGTCCATTATGCATGTTCCATATCTAGCTTTCCTGGCTAATCAGAAGAGCAAAGGTAAATGGAGCTCTTTTACTAGTAAGCAAAAATATGCTAATTCTACACAATCAAAGAAGGAAGACAGAGATGAGAAGAAAACAGAAAAGTAGAAATTGTTTTGCACATACTATAAAGGAAATGATCATGTCATCAAGAGTTGTCCAAAATTGGCTTCTAAAGAGGCAAGGAAGAAAGAGGCTAGAATGGTTGTTGAAGAGGCCTCTACACCCAAAACAAAATCTGCTAATCTTGTGCAAAGCTCAGATGTTTGGTATTTTGATAGTAGGGAAACCAAAAATATTACCTCGCAGTGCAGTTTCTTCACTTCACTTGAGCCTGTCCCTACAAGGAATATTGTCACATGCATGAACAACTCCTCTTATCCTGTTATGGGAGTTGGTAAGATCAATCTAACTATTACTGATGGCAGTTACTTTACATTGTCAGATGCTTTATTTTTGCCAAAGATCAAGAAGAATCTGTTACTAGTTTCAGCTTTAGCCAAGATTGGCTTGGTTGTGAAATTTGTTGAGGATAGATGTATTGTTTATGATTTGTCAAATGGCAATGTCATTATTGCTTCTAGCATTTTATGTCGTGGGCTGTGTAAGCTCGTAGACTATGAAAAATATTTGAATGATTTAGCATGTGTACTACATGATTCTCAGGCTTTGTCAGATGCAAAACTTTGTCATCCACACTTTGGTCATTTGAATTTCGCTAGTTTGCTATGCGTGTAGAAATCTAAAATGGTGTCCTCTTTCCCAAACTTGAGGCACCTAGTAAACATGTATCTGAAGGCTGTATTTTGGGCAAAATGCAGCATTTCTCCTTCCCAAAAAATGGTTCAGCTGTAGCTACTCAAAAATTGTAGCTTGTTCATAGTGATGTCTATGGTCGTATGCAAACGCCTTCTTTTGGGAACTATCTTTACTTCATGAATTTCATTGATGATTTTTCCAGGCATGCATGTGTATATCCATTGAAAGAAAAGTCTAAAGTGTTTATGTGCTTCAAATAGTTTCTAGTTTTGAATGAAAATCTGTGAGCATGTAAAATAGGCACCCTCCATTCTGATCGAGGGGGGGAATATATGTCTTCTGACTTTAATGCATTTCTGGCTCAACGCGGGATAAAACATCAAGGTACAATACCGTATACACCTCAAGAGAATGGAGTTTCTTAATGGAAGAACATGTCACTCATGGAGATGGCTAGGTGTATGGTCAAGAGTTAGGCTTTACCACACAGTTTTTAGCTTGAGCCTGTCATGTGTGCAACATATATACTTAACAAGTGTCCCACTAAATCATTGCATTCTATCACTCCAATTGAGGCTTGGCATGGTGGCAAGCCATCTGTTGCTCACCTGCATGTTTTTGGTTGTCTGGCATATGCATTAGTGCCTGAACAACAATGCAAGAAATTGGATGATAAAGCAATGAAATGTATTTTTATTCGGTACAGTTCTGAAAGCAAAGGCTATCGTCTGTATCATCCATAGACTAAACACATTTTTTCTAGCTGTGATGTTTTTGTGGAAGATGCTATTTAGCTATTACTTTCATGAACTAAGGAGACATATGTTAGCTCCAAAGACATGCATGATACTTTGCTACCTCTTTTTACAAGTGGATAATCTAGTGCTTGTCCTAATGAGGCAACTTCTCAGCCTTTACAGGTTTCATGTGATGATGCAGATTTTTCATTTCTAATGCAAATTTACATGATGCACTTGTTGATGAGAGAGCTGATATTGAGAAGGCAAAAACTATGCCAAAATGGCAAGTGCAGACTTTGCGTGATAGCAAATTAGATGCACCTTTGTCATATCGTACTCGTTTAGGCTCTCATAGTGCTTCTTTTGCATCAGATTGCTATGCTCTAGCCGCCTCTAGTCTTTGTGATGAGAATGAGCCTATTTCGTTTGATGAAGCATGAAATTTTTAAAATTGGATGGCTGCTATGCAATCAGAATATGATGCTATCATGAAAAATGGTACCTGGGCCTTCTGTGACTTGCATCCTGGCAAGAAGGCCAAGCATTTATTTCTTTCCCCAAATGGTTCTCCTTTCCATGCAAAATATAAACCATTTGGAGCTTTAAAAAAGTGAGTTGCTTCAAGAGTAAAAGATTTGTCACTTTTGACTTCATATCGAGAGAAGAGGAAAAATAAAGAGTTGAAAGCAACTCTAGATTAACAATACTCCAGAATATACCCTGTGCGAAACAATAATTCATCAACATGGTTAAAAATGTAACCATTTGGTTAGTTTAATGATTGGCAATGACTATTCGTTTTTATACAAATGCATAGCTATGACAAAAGATAATTTTTGGTATGAGAATACTAGCTCTATTATCTTATGCAATAGAATCTATATATTTAATTGCATTTGACCAAATACTTCAATGAAGGCTCAATAGTCTTTTCAAGTACATAAAGGGCTTGGTAAGTATAAAACCTATGAGTACAAAAAAGCATTTTGATCTATGCTACTTGATTAGAATAAGAGGAAGAAAGTTTTCTCAATAAGTAATCCCATAGTAAGTTGAGAAATGTCCTACTACACCTCCGAATATAGTTATTGAAGGTCTTATAGATGGTGTTGAAGATGATGATCTTCAAATTCCCATTTGTGTTTCGATTCTTGCAGCACCTACTACATGGAAATTTTGTTGAGATGGCAAAGATGCTCAGGCACATGCATTGATAGCTTTGTCTGTCAAATGTGCAATTATCCCTCACATTCACTCACACAAAAGAGAAAAGGATGCTTGGGATACACTTTAAACTTTATACTAGGCAAGAAGTGAGGCTTCTGTTTCTTAGCTCCAAAAACAATTGGAGAGTGATCATATGAATCAAGGAGATTCTATGGATAGTTTTTTGATAAAGATCAAAGATTTGAAGAAGTAATTGATTTTGTTGATGAAGTCTTACTAGATAATTCACTTGTGCAAACTGTCCTCAATGGTCTTCCAGATTCATAACAAATTTTTGCTTCTACTCTTTGATTGATGATGAAAGGCAATCCAAATGCCTTAGCATTTGAGGAGTAAGTCCCTGTTTTGTTGCAAGAAGATCAATCCAAGTAGAACAAGTCAATTATGCATGTTAAAAATTAAGCTTTCTTAGCTAGTCGAAAAAGCAAAGGAAAATAGATCTCAACTACTATTAAGAAGAAATCTACTAATGTTGCACAATTCAAGAAGGAAGACAAAGATGAGAAGCAAACAAAAAACCAAAAACTATTTTGCAAATAGTATAAAGCAAATGATCATGTCATAAAGACTTGTCAAGAGGCAAATAAGAAGGGGTTGGATTGGTTGTTACACAAGCCTCTACACCTAAAATAGAGTCTAGTAATCTTACTCAGAATGAAAAATGGGCATTTATTACTGTTGCAACTATGACCATCTTCACATGACCAATGCATGTCAATAGCAGACTTAGATGTTTGGTATGTTGATAGTGGGGCAATCAAACATATAACCTCGTAGTGCAATTTCTTCAGTTCACTTGAGCCTACCCCTACAAGGAATACTATCACATGTGCTAATAACTCCTCTTACCGTATAATGGGAGTTGGTAAGATCATTTTGAATACTCCTAATGGCAATTCTTTCACATTCTCTCATGCTTTATATATGCTAGGGATCAAGAAAAATCCATTGTCAGTTTCAGCATTAGCCAAGGTTGGCTTGGTTAACAAATTTATTGATGGAAGATGTACAATCCTTGATCTCTCTAACAATCATGTTATTATTGATTCTAGCATTTTATGTCACAAGCTATATAAGCTCATAGACTATGCAAAATTTGTGAATGATTTAGCATGTGTAGTTCAAGATTCTTGTGCCATCTAAGATGCAAAGGTGGCATCCATGCTTTGGTCATATGAATTATGCTAGTTTGCTTTGCCTAAAAAAATATGAAATGGTGTTCTATCTGTCTAAACTAGAGGCACCTTGTAAACATGTATATCAAGGCTATATTTTGGACAATATACAACATTCCTCCTCCCCAAAAGATGGTTCAATTTGAGCTGCTAATAAATTGCAGCTTGTTTATAGTAATGTGTGTAGTCATATGCAAACACCTTCTTTTCGAAACTACCTTTGACCTATATTGATGAATTCTCTAGGCATACATGGGTGTACACATTGATAGCAAAATCAAAAGTGTTTATGTGCCTCAAAAAAATTATGCTTATGGTAGAAACTTGTTAGCATGTAAATTGGGCATCCTCCATTCTGATTGAGGGGGGAAATACATGTCTTTTGATTTGAGTTGAGCGTGAGATAAAAAATCAGTGTACAATGTCATATACACCTAAACAAAATGGAGGGAGCTAAAAGAAAAAATTGTATACTCATGGAGATGGCGAGGTGTATGGTCAAAAGTCAAGCTTTATCACATAGTTGTTATCTTGAAGCTATTATGTGTGCAACATATGTACTTAAAAAGTGTCCCACCAAAGCATTGTAATCGATCACCCCATATGCGGCTAGGCATGGTTGCAAGACATTTGTTTCTCATCTATGTGTACTTGGTTGTCTAACATATGCATTAGTGCATGAACAACAACACAGGATATTAGATGAAAAAGTAGTGAAATGTATTTTTGTTGGGCATAGTTCTAAAAGCAAATGATATCATCTATATCATCCACATACTAAACACATTTTGGTTAGCTATGATGTTGCTTTTGCGGAAGCCCATTACTTTCATGTATCACAGAGACTTCAGTTAGCTCTAAAGATGTGTATGACACTTGCTTCCTCTTTTTGCAAGTGGATAGTCAAGTGCTGGTCCAAATGAAGCAATTTCTCAACCTTTACAAGTTCCACATGATGATAAATATCATTCCATTTTTTATGGAATATTACATGGTGCACTTCTCGATGAGAGGGTTGACGTAGAAGAGGATAAAACTATGTCTAAATGGATGGTGCAGACTTTGAGAGATAGCAATTTAGATGCGTCTTTGTCATATCATCCCCGCTCAAGCTCTCATAGTGCTTCCTTTGCATCAATTTGTTATGCTATGGCTACCTCTAGTTTTTGTGATGAGAATGAGCCTATTTTGTTTGGTGAAGAACAAAAGTAAAAAAATTTTGCATCAAAAAAATCTCGATAGTGCTTCAACAGGAACTTGTTCACCGCTGATCTAAGGACTTGTTTTCAAGTGTTTGGGTGTCCAAATTCACTTTCTTCACTTGGATTGGCATCATAGGCTCGATGCATAGGTCTTTGACAACTTTTTATGATTGGAGAGGATTGTTGAGATTGATTTGTTTGTGTTTTTGGATAGGGTTTTTCATGTTGTGGTCTTTTGGGGTTTTCTTCGATCTTTGATAGTTTCCTTTGCTTTAATCTATTGGTATGATACTTCCTTGAGTTTTTCTATCTCTTGATTTTCTCTTCTTCAGACTGCTTTCAGAATCCATATATATTGCTATGATTTATGAGCCTCCACCAATAATTTTGGAAGCCATACACGAAGAATTCTTGGTTTATCCCCTTGAGATTTCAAACAATGGTTATTTTGTTGCTTCTCTGATGGAGGGTTGGTCTATTCCTGTGTCATACTTGTATGCTAAGGTAGTTGATCCTTGCATATCCATCATACTCGCATGTTCATTCGAGGTGGTGTTCTTGCGATTGACATCCATGTTGGTTTGTTCTTTATAGTGTCGATGGGTTGAGACGAGATATTCTCACTTTTCTTTCAATCTCATATCCTATAGGAGAATTGGTTACAGGGTCATGCAACACCTCACTACCTGCAAGTAAGTCTAGCTTAGGATGCTCCTGATATATATGTATGTCTGAATTTTTATCCCTATCTTCCTTTAGGTTTGTTTCCTTAGGTAATATTGTACTAAGTATTTGTGACGATCTCACTTCCAACAGATGGAAGACTTCTTTATGCCCTACTTTGGCCGATATGTATCCCTGTTTAAGGTTTATACTGACTTCATTTTCAAAAATCTAGTCTTGTCCTAGAATCAAGTCTTCAATGAGGTCTTCATCCTTGCATACCAAGAATCTCAGCTTCGTAATGGAATTTCCTAGATGGAGGGGCATTAGGACTTTTCCTATACACTCGATGATTTTTCCTCAGATTCCTATCATATATGCTTTAGTGGGACTCATGGTCATTTTGAGGTGAGTGGCTAATGACACTCGCATGCAACTTAAAGCCACTCTCGTGTCAATTAATGCATTCACCAGTTGATATTTCATGTTTCCGATTCCTAAGTTTAAGTATGGTCGAGAAATACTATTATTTGCATATTTTGCATCACCTACTTGGTAGTTTCCCATGGGTATTGGTTCCTCTCCCTGTACATATCATTTGTCTCTTTGTATCATCCACTCTTTTCGATTCTTGATTCGCTCCAAAGATTTCAGTCGAGCTTCTCTCTAATCCTTTCTTTTTCTTTTTTCTGATTTTACGCTCCTATGAATCGTGCTAACATTCTATTCATTAGTGGTTCCGTATACCTCTTAACTCTACAACCACTAATGTAGTTGGGAAGTACATCTTCATCTAGGGTGGCTAAGTTTATTGCTCCACTAGTTGATATTCGATTTATCAATAATGGTCCATAACCTCGCTGTTGCAATTTCTTTGAATGTTGTTTCAATGTGTATACTAACACCAAATCACCTTCTTTTAAGCCCTTGTCCTTAATATATGCATCCTAATAGGCTTTTTGTCTCCTTTTAGTTGCATAAATTCCTGCTACTACTTGTAGTCTTGTTTCATGCAGTTTTTCAATTTGGTCCAACTATCGAGATAGTTCATGGGCTGTCCAATCGTTCTGTTGTGTGATGCGTAGGGTAGGAACTAAAAAATCAATTGGTAAAATTGCATTCTATATGTACACCAAATTAAATGGAATAGTTCTAATGGCCATCTTGTAAGCCACATGGAATGCCCAAATTGCAATTGTTTGTCCCAATCTGACCTTCCGTTGTTGACTATATTGGTCAACACTGTGCACACTACCTTATTGGAACTTTTCTCCTGGCCGTTGCTTGAGGGTGGTAAGGGGCTGATTTTTTGTGAATCACAAGGAATTCATTCATCACTGATTCTACTACTTCATTGATGAAGTGTGTTCCCCTATCACTCACAATTTCTATTGGCAATCCAAAGTGAGTAAAGATATTTTTGAAGAGAAATTTAGCTATGGTTTGCCCATCATTTTTCCTTGTTGCTTTTGCTTCTACCCATTTTGTTAGATAATCAACGATTACTATTATATATTCGTCATGTGATCCTTTGGCTAGAGGATTTATAGGTCCTATGAAGTCAATGCCCCATTCGAAAAAGGCTCTTGTGTAGATCATGGGTCTTAGAGGCATGTCATCTCTTCTTATAGGATACTTGGTTCTTTGGCACACCTCATAACTTCGTACATACGTGTCGGCATCCATGTGTAGAGATGGCCACCACAATCCTGTGAAGAGAATCATTTTTATAGTTTTTTGAGTTGAAAAATGTCCTCTTGTTGCTCTTGCATGCGCCACCTCTAATATGGGTAAATATTCACCTTCATGTACACATAACCGTAGTTGATTGTCCTTTCCCCTTTTGAATAATTGTTTCCCAATTATGGTGTAGTCCTTACTCATTTCCTCTAGGGTCCGATTCCTTGCTAGACTAGATCCTTCCTCGTGCATTCGTGTCATTAAGAATTTATCAAGGCTTTACTCCAAGCTAGTGCTATTGTAGAGAATTGTAAAGATGCATGGTCCTCTGGGGTGTTCTCCTGGCATTCTTGGCAACTGTGAATGTGTTCATGTATGTCCTTTGGCATGTTTGGCCAGTATACTCCCAATCTTTTCAATTCTCTTACTGTCACATAAATTTTCTTATGAATCTGCCATCGATTCACATGAGCTTGCTCCATTAGGTTTTTTTGTTCAGCTTCTTCGACACATCTCAATAATATGTCATCTGGTTCCTTGTAGTATAAACTGCCTGCTAGAATATGTAAGTTACGTGATTGCAAAAATTCTTTCTAGGTATCTCGATTGATCCTATGGTGTGGTCCATGCATGAGGATGGGTATTAACTTTCTTGTCCATTTTGGACACGCTTCCAAATTGAATAAGTATGTATCCGATAGATCATCAGCCACTCCGTTGGGTGGTTCTCCGTGTGTCATTCGAGATAGGTGATCTTCTCTTACATAAGTATTTCCTTTTTTAATTATTACTTCAAAATCAAATTCCATCAGCAATAGGAACCATCTCACTAGTCTTCCCGTATTACAGGGCTTATTGACCATATATAATAATGCCTGATGGTCAATAATAAACTTGAATTTGTTGGGTAGGAGGTAATGTCTGAATTTCTTGAGTGCATATACCATTCCTACGCCTTCTCTTTCCATGGTGGTATAATTTCTTTCTGCTTGGTTTAATTGTTTACTGGCATATGCTATAGGATGATCTAATTTTTGTTCATCCATTGGTTGAGCTAGTATGCATCCTATTGCATAATTTGATGCATCCACATGGATATAAAATGGTTTGTCCCAATTGGGTACCTTCAAACTAGGTGTTGAACTTAGTCATCTTTTTAATTCGTTAAATGCCTTTTCGCATTCCTCCATCCAAGTGAATTGAGTCAGCAACCCAAATAAAGGTTTCACGATTATAGTGTACATGTGGATAAACTGACGATAGAATCCACAACAACCCATAAAGGCTTGTACTTCCTTTGCATTTTTAAGTTCAGGTAACTCTAAGATTACTTTAATCTTATCCTCAACTGTGGAAATTCCATTCTTTGATACAATATGTTATAAGATCTTTCCTTGCCTTAGCATGAAGACACACTTTTCTGGGTTTAAGCATACTCGATACTGTCAGTATTTTTCGAATATCATCCATAGTTTTGGAATGTGTTCACTTCTTTGATTGGAGTAGGTGCACCAAATCATCTACATATACTTCGATGATTTTTCTTAAAAATTCCTTGAAAACATGACACATCAGTTGTTGGAAAGTTGTGGGGGCATTGGTGAGCCCCAATGGCATCACTCAAAAAGTGTAGACTCCCATTTAGTTGCGAAGGTGGTCTTATGTTGGTCCTTCGTAGTGATGGCTACCTGGTTATAACCTGAGAATCCATTCAAGAAATTGTAGACTTCGTTGCCTACAACTCTTTCCAATAGGTGGTCGGTGATAGGTAAAGGATAGCTATCACATATCATTGCTGCATTCACTTTTTTCAAGTTGATGTAGACTCTAAGATTGCCATTCTTTTTGGGTACTACAACCAAAGGTGATACCCATTCTGTGTGCTCTATCTCATAAATGGATTGTAGAGTGTGGAACACTACTGATCTTCTCTCGTATTCTCCCATATAATTGGGTAGCGTAGAAATGTTGTTTGATTCTTCCCTGTTTTGGTCTAAGATGGACGCTTCCTCATATAATTCTTCTAAGTTTGGGATAGGTTGATTTTTCCAAGTGTCTAATTCTTCGAAACATGGTGGAGAGTTCTCATTCTTTTTCCATTGTTCCTCTTGAATTTTGGGCCACAAGACTTGTGGCCAATTGGCCTCTAATTTTGGAATTACTGAGATCCGTTCTTCCTTGTTACTCTGCCAGTCTCTTTCATTATTATCCTCTTGTTGTATCTTTACGGGTTTTTGATTGTCATTTTCTATATATTTGTTGAACTGGTTTTTTGGTCTCCTCATCTCTAGAAGGATTGGGGTAGTACGTTCCAGTGTGGTTTGAGCTATTTCTATGAGCTCCTTGCATATTGCCAATCTCTCTTTCTAACTCTCCTTATGGATAGAGTTTCTCATGTTGCTCTATGCTTGGTCTAGTTGCAATTCTAGAATGATAAGCCTTTAACCACATATCCAAGTCTTCTAGTTGGATCTGCTAGAATTGATCCTGGTTTGACTAATTTTGATGCTTGAATAGTTTGATGGGCATTTCCTTGCACTTCTATCTCTTGAGGTTTCTTACTTTCCTTCATTGATTTCTCATTCTCTTCACTTTTCTTCTTCAGCCATTTAGAGTTGCGCTTTAGGTGTGGTATACATCAGGTTTGCATATTCCGATCCATAAGAATTTTCATACCCTTCATAATCATAGTATGGTTGCTCATAGGTTTGATCGTATTCTATCAGGCTAGCATCATAAGTATAATATTCACCCTAGGTTTGCTCATATCCATAATTTGTTGTTTCTACACTAGCTAAAGGTGTAGCTGTTACTATAGCTCTTTCCAAATTTTCCTCCGGTTGAGTGTATTTGACTGGCACTAGATTCTGTGGATGGGGTGGTTGTTATCCTAACACATGTTATGGTTGTCCATATCCTCCTTATTCATATGGCCTGAGTGCTCCCTGTGGTCCTAGGTAAGGGTTGTACCTAGGAACCTCTCTACCTTGTTCCCTAGGAGGATATCCGTAAGGTCTGTATTCAAGTTGAGTCACTCACCTTGTTTGCCTATTAAATTGGCAATTTTCTATGTTGTGGTTGGTACATTTTTGCTCGATATGACAGTACAAGTTGGGTCCTTGAGGTGGCTGCCTCTTGTTTGAGTAAGGTTGTGGTAATCCTAATCTTCCTCTTGTGCAGGCATGGGATGGATGGTCTCCACCACACATGGTGCATCTTCTCAACATTGGCATTCTCATTGGGGGATTTTGATAGTTCCTATGTTCGTGTACTCCTAAATTTTTTGCCACCAATTCTTCTAATTCCTCCACATTACTTGAGTTCAATGTCACATTGCTCCGAGTGTCTTCTGATTTAATGGAGCTTTGTGTTTTTTGAGATCATTTGCTAAGTTTTCTTCCAAGACTATGCATTCTTGGAGACCATTTTACATAGACTAACGTTCTCAATGTCCCATTAGTCAATCCATCTAGAAATAAAGATATCATCTTTTGTTGTGAGGGCCTCTCTCTTACTGGACATCTGTCAACGTATTGGTTAAATCTTTGGGCCATAGTTTTTACTGTTTCATTTGGAGCTTGTTTGAAACTATGAATCAATGATGATGAGTTGTGCTTAATCCCTTGCTTGGTGAATTCTCTAATAAAATTTGGAAGAATTGTTCGATATTACCAAAGCGATTTGGAACCAAGTTAAGGCTATTCCTGTAAGGGTTAGCCCAAAGGATTCATACTGCAGAAAAAAGTCATCTACTTGTTTTGCTCACAACACTTTCTTGAATTCGGCGATATGGTCATAGGGCTCTCCGGTGTCATCATAATGATTTCTCATGCATTTGGTGATTTGGATTGGTCTCAACCTTCTTGCTGGCTCTGGGGGTATGATCACTACAGGGATTGCTGGTCTCAATGGTTGCATTCCTCATCCTACACCTAGTTGTGTTCTTGCCCACATGGGCGGTCTATTCGTATTTCCTATCCCTGGGTTAGCTTGGTTGTGGGGATTCATTCCTGGCATAGTGAACTGAACATGGGTTCTGGTGGGGACACTGCATTGACTCGTTTGACTTGACATAGTGTTTTTTGTTCCTTGATGGGATCCAAAAGGGTTTTGCGAGGTAGTTTCCTATTCTCAAGGAGGGAATACATGCAACCCTGTGTATTTTAGGCGACATCTATCAACTTCATCTACTAACCAATATCTCCTTGGACTTTGGTCTAGGTATGTGACTCTAAATGCATCCTCGGGATCATTCAGCTCATATATGGTTATGGGGTTTAACCCTTCTCCACATGTAGGTGAATCGGTTTGTAAAAAGAAATCTGATCCATGGATCAAATACACATCCACCAGGTAATCATTTTGAGGTATTAGATCCCCTCTCAAGACTTGGGTTACTACAGACTTGCCCCTTGGGGTAGTCACAGTGTTCCCATTGTTAGGTCTTTTTGGAGTTCCTTTCCCTTCTAGTTCCCATCTGTCGTTGATCTGATCTAGGTTTTCAGTCACTACATATATATGACCCAACTTGTCCATATAAACTCCTCCTTCATACTTGACGACAGGTCTCGAAACTATTTCTGAATTAGTAGTGTTTACCATTCATGCTACTGACCTATTTATGCCATCAAGATAAATGGGTACTCCTTGTAGGTTGGTGGACACATACTGTAGGGATATTCGGTATTCTCCCTCTATGGTGGACATAAAGCTCTCCCTCTATGGTGCATGTCCTCAGAGGCCATGGGTATTTCCTCCTTCAAGTCACTAGATGTGTTCGAGTAGATTGAATGAGAATTTGGTTGGGTGGCACTTCCTATCGACAGAATGACACTTCTTTGGCTGCCTAACACTCGTTCGGATCTCAAATTCATTCATCGCTTGGGTCCTATATTTTCTTTATTCTCTCCCCAATGCTTCTATTTCTCTCACTTTTTATTGTCAAGTTGCTGGAGTTTTCCACGATACATGATACTACTCTACTCAATACCAAGTATAGATGATACATGATACTGGATTGAAGATGATACGATACCTTCTGTTTTCCTCGATACAAGATACCGTATGGGCGATACTAACCCGAGGTCATACATGATACCACCGAGGGTGTGACACTTGATATCCAATGATATGATACTGTTATATATGATATGATACTATAAAGGGTCATGATACGATACCACGGAAATCCATGATACATGCTGCTATTCCTCCCACGATATGATACTTGCCTGTCAACGATGCACAATACCACCGACTCTCGCGATACGATACCTAAGACACGATATGATACCAAATTCCTGAAGATACGATACCTTTTGACCGATGATAAACGATACCACCTATTCTCACGATACGATACCTCTGTGGATCATGATACGATACCACTAGGCTCAATGATACAATATTGCTCAGATCTGCAATCTATGATACCTCTACTTGGTGATACACGGTATCTTGATGGTATCACTATACCTCAATGAGGCACTCATGATACGTTATTTGGCGACTATTGCGATACTAGGGAATTTTAGTATAGTGATACCAAAACAAGACCAATCACGATACTACAACCAAATGTGGTCTAAAATTTAAAAAAAATTGTGCAAAGTGCTTCCCCCTCACTCCTCTTCACTCTTGACCCACTTTAGATGACAAAACCTCACTCAAATCCTTATGTTCTACCCTACGATACCAATATTGTGCTAAATCACATCTGTGAGTGTTCTTTTGATTTTTTGAGATTTTTGGGTTACAGTCCTCACCTCCAAGAGTGTATCTTCCAAATTTTGCCCTTAACCAAGTGCTACACTCCAAGTTCTCTGTGATACCAAATGCACAATACTGCACGTTGCTCTCCCATGATACTTGCTTTAGACAAATGACTGAGAGCTCAAATGATTTTGGGTTTTATGGCCTTGGATGGCCAAGTGCCTATATTGAAAGGA
The DNA here is from genome assembly GCA_020310875.1 of Ceratopteris richardii. NCBI lineage: Eukaryota > Viridiplantae > Streptophyta > Polypodiopsida > Polypodiales > Pteridaceae > Ceratopteris > Ceratopteris richardii. Next base: position 16,813,076 of record CM035414.1, on the reverse strand, counting down.
ACTAATTTTTTTTCTTTCTTTTTTGAATTTTCTGATGGAAACTTATTTATCCTAATCCTATCTCTCTCTCTTACCTAAACCCTAACTCTTATCACTCCCTCACTCTTAGTCCTAAAAACTCATTACACACACTCTTAAAATATATGATTCATTCACTCCATAGTTATAACCATCATGAAGGCACCTTGATTGGGTGAGTCCCCGACAACATCACCAAAAATGTGTGTACCTAAGTCGTAAGCCAATAGTGTCGATTGAGAGTGTATCTCAATCACCCCACAAGTGTGTATAGTGGTGGATTAATTCATGTTTAATTATCAATCCGAGAGATTAGACGTATCAAGTGTATAAAGACATGTGCACATGTGATGGAAAGTGAAGTGCCTATTCTACAATGCATGCATGTAACTTGTGTCAGCTACCTCTCCAACTCACTAATTCTATGAAAATGCACGTCATTATACTTGTTACAATAGAAAACATAGTTTTGAAGTTTTCTCTTAGCTTTGAACTTGGAATATGTTCAACAGGGTTTTTTTTTTAAGATCTCGATGAGATGCATCTAATGGTGGTATTTCTAGTCGAATCTGATAAACATGCTTCAAGTTATGAGCAAAATAGTGAATGGGAGGAAACACGAACACTCGCTCCATAACTTTTCAAGCCTCACACACACACTACAACAGCTCAAACATGAAGGGGAGGGGTAGACAGTAGTCCTACACACACATTTCAAGCATGAAACTCACACACAAGCTCTCAGAGAAGAAGATAATCAACAGGAAAGAGGCAAATTCAAAAATCAGCTTCAGTTCTCACAATGGGAAAAAGTTTTTATAAGAGTCACACTACAAGCAATACGGGTGCATAGCGACGGTTAATGCAACACAATTTTATCGCTATAAAACTGCATAAAACATCGCAACAAGCATCGAGCACAGAACATCGGTTAAATGACAAAAAAATCGATGTTTTTATCGATGTGTGGCGCGATGGGATATGCTACGATTACATCGAGCATTGCTAAAGCGACGATTAAAAAAAGCATCACATAAGCGACGCTAATTTGCATCACATAAGCGACACTAATAATCATTGCATATGCGATGCTATCTGCACAGGCATTTTCGACACGTTAGCATCTCTTACACGATGGGTTTTTGATAAAAAAAATTAAAACATTGGGGGCTCTTCGATCGACATCTACACGCATCTGATCAAAGAGCTCTCCAATGTTCACAATTGTGCTCCGCTTATGAGCTGAAACACTCGCTTGCAAAATTATTATTTTATCTAATCTCTATCTTATTGTCTCTCTCTCTCTCTTTCTATTTCTTTCTACTACCTCTTTATCTCTTTGAATTATCTTTCTCTCTCTCTCTCTCTTTATTGCAGGTTATTCAAGAAGCTAACCAAGAAAAAAATATAACTAACTATTATAAATACAATTTCCATTCTTTGTATATCATTTGAATTGTGTTATTTTCATTAGTTAGCATACTAACACTTATTGATATGCACATATACACTTATACATGATGAAGATGCACGTTCACACATATACACATATACACATGCACATACACACATACATGTGCACATACACTTACACATACACACATTTACACATGCATATGCACAAACATTTCTACAACAACATATATACATACACATACACACATTAACATATACTTAAATACATGTATATGCACATCCACATGCATGCCCATGGATGCAAATGGAAATGCATCCACACACACATGCATGTTTCATACATATACACATGCATATACATACACTTGTATATGTTTATACACATACACATACATATGCACATACATATATATACACACATATACACATATATATGCATATACGTACACACACATATGCACATACACACATGCACATACATACATACACACATATACATGCACATACACACATATACACATAAACTTACACATATACATGCACATACGTATACACACACATACACATGCACATGCACATACACATATATACACATATACACATATACACTTACACATGCACATGCACATACATACATATACACACACATACACATGCACATGCACATACACATACATACACATATACAATTACACATGCACATGCACATACATGCATATACACATATACATATGTACATACATACATACATATACACACATATACATGCACATATGTACACACACTTATGACACACATATACATGCACATACATACACATGCACATGCACATACACATATACACTGACACATGCACAAGCAAATACATGCATATACACATATACATATGCACATACATACATGCACATATATACATAGATACATACATGTACATGCATATAGACACACGTACACATATAGATATATACCTACATGTGCATATATACATTTTATATACACACAAGCACACATAAATATGAATGAATTATATAATTAAAGTAATAAAACACATGCTTAGTATAAACAATAATAAAAATCAATAGAACAAGACTTTTCATTACTTTATATATATATATATATATATATATATATATATATATATATATATATATATATATATATATATATATAGATAGATAGATAGATATATATATATATATATATATTAATGTAAATACATATCCAATGTCATAATAAAAAATCCTAATCATCATCATCATCATCACGATCATCCGCATGATCTAATGTATCTGTGTGAGCACCCTGTGACGATCGAGATCATCCCTCGTGTGTCTATCTCTCCACCTCATCCATATCTACCTCTCCATAATACTCCTGTATTACATATAACTAACATAAATAAGTAAAACAATTAAAACATCCATAAAAATAATTTAATTATATAAAATTTAACAATACTCACAAATGCATCCGAATGATCTCGCATATACTCGCTCAAACGTCAATATCCAACATGTGTAGCATACTCGATCTCATGTTTTGTAGGATATCGACCATAATCCTTTCACTATATTGAAACAAATAAAAAAGATTAGTTTCTTGCATTTTAACTAAAATAAAAAAATATACTTACAATAACACATATACTTACAAATGTAGCTACAAAACCATGATGGCCCATCTGGCCTAAGTGCGATGGGTGGCCCGACTCAATTCTCTTCTTTGCAGTAGCCTGATTATTTAAAGAAAAAAGAAATACATAAATTAAATGTAAAAATTAATAAAACATATGAGAATTATAAATATAAACTATTAATTTGTATACCTTCTGCTGAGGAAATGACTCCTAAAGACATAGCTTTCTATGAAAAAACTACCATGTCTCAGGTGGTATGTTAGTTCGCCTCTTATTTTTTTCCACCATACAATATCTCCTGTTATTTTAATCTCAAACAAAAAAAAGAATCAGAATACATACACATATATACACACACACATACACATACACATACACATACCCACATACACATATACATGCAAACATATATGTGTATATGTGAAAATGTGTGTATGTGTAAATATGTATATGTGAATAATTATGTATGTAAATAATCGGATTATTAATATTTAATACCATTATTTGTAGATTTTGATTAATCAGACGGAACTCCACCACCGTCTCCTAATCATGCAAGGATTATATACTGTAAGTATATCAAACTTTTAATTTTAAATATATTTGATAGATACATAACTAAAATATATACTTTTTCTTGTTATAATCAGATTCTGGTCAATTAGAGGGCAATCCACCACCTCCTACCCATGCAACGACTTCACATGTGTCCTCCAATAGGAATTATGATGAATTTTACTATCAAGAGCATATTATATGTTGGTGTAACTCTTGCTATGGCACGTATCGAAAACCACGATTGAAATGTATTGAACATGAGGTAGAGTATGGTACTTTTGAGCATGCACCACCACCTACTTAACGTGATAATGCTTGGGCATGTATTTTGTCTATAAATTAATGTCATTATTTTATTTAAAAACCATATACAAAATCAAATTACTGTTGATATAGGAATACTTGCTCAATGATGATGATGATGATAATAATTCTCATACTCATAATGTTAATATACCTCGTACATGTCATGGACTTGATGTTCATCAATTACAAGTAGAGGTTTCTAGAAATCTGCTACCTCTTGGTGTAGAGACTAAAACGGCTAGAGATTATCCATCGCCAAGTCGTGATGGTTCTCTAGTAGAAACATATGATAGAAGAAGGTATGGAGGATGGAATAGAGGACCACTTCCTTTAGATGGAGAGGTTTTTAAATTTTGGGGTAATGGCTATATGATTGCTCCATCCACTATTACTAATGCTAGTCGTGGTCTTTTTATTGTAGAGGATTCGTATGTGCCTCCGGACTCTGAAGTCACTCTTATGTCATTTTGTGGTCCTATATATGGATGGGGAGATTGGCATCAATTTGCACGTTATGTTCAAAGCATGAGTACTTATGGAATATGCTTGAATGTAGCATCCCTTACTAGTAGAAGGATTTCACATGTTGAAAATCAAAGATTATATATTGATGGAAGACCTTACATGCATGGAAATATAGTTGGTTTAATAAATATTAGTCGAGGGTTACATAATAGTTCAAGGACTAATTGCACATTTGAGGAGCATGAAAATAGTCATGAACCACCATACATGAGTAGAGATGTATCAAGATACATAGTTGTCAATGCAATTACTACATTACATGCTGGTGATGAATTATTAGTGAATTATGGATGGCGTAGACCTCCAAGAGCACCTTTTAGCTAGAGAGAGAATGAAAAAATTCTATCCATATTTAATAACTTTTTAATTTTATGTTTAAAGTTTACTTTTTATTCATTTATGGAATATTAATGATTCATGTGTGTAGATTCCAACACATGATGTTGATGATATTCCTCCACACCATTCACAATTGCCAATAAGACCTCATTTATCAGAAGCTTCTATGAGGAGGCTACGCAAAAGTGATCCTGTGGAATATGCAAGGTTGAAAGATCTATATTCAAAAGAAGATAAAGTACATGATTTGTGCGACAATGATGAAGATGATGGCATGGCATATTTTATTGAGGATTGGTATCAAAATGACAATGAGAGCATTGATATTTCTAAAAATGAGAAATATCTTCGAGAGGAATGTCTAAAGCATGTATATGAAGGAAGACGTTTGACACAACTAAGTGCGAGCTTACTTATTCTCAATCTTCAAAATCATTTCAGATGGAGTAATGTATCTGTTTCGACACTATTAAGGTATAATTTTTTATTTTCTATCTATTTATATATTTACATGCATAAATATATACATATAAATACATGCATACATAGACATACACATATATATATACATGAATGTATACACACATATAAACATACACACACATATATGCACATACACATGTTATGAGAGTAAAGTCAAATTATACTTTCCTGTATCGAATGAAGATATTTTGTCCATCTAGCCTTTGGAATTGTCCACCCAACCTTTAAAATCTTCCTGACACAAATTCTTCTCCTATTTTAGTCGACCTAATAACTGCGCTGCTAACTCTTTTATGAACTTTGCATACAAATATTAAGTATGAATTAGCTATGGAGGAATTAAGTCATTTGAAAAATAGGAGAAGTAAATTTATCTCAAAGATTTTGAAGGATGGAAGAATAATTTTAAAGGATGGGCAGACACAAAGTGTTCAACCAGTGCAAGTTTTTGTTTTCACCTTAGCTAAGGTAAGAACAAGAACTTGCATTGAATGGACACTTTTTGTCCACCAATACTTTAAAACTATTCATCCATCTTCCAAAATCTTCGAGAGAAATTTGCTTGTCTTATTTTCCAAACGACCTAATACCTCCATAGTTAACTGATACTTAATCCTTGTAAACAAATATGTAAGTTTTAGTTAGCAAGGTAGGTAATAGATTGACAATAAAATGGGAGACAACCAAACGATTCAGTGGTCTAGATATCTATATGAAAGTCTACAAACCACAATAAACAAAAAAATAAATAAAACAAAATCAAATATACAGAGCTACACATGCATACATACACATTCATACATACATACACATATATACACACATACACATACATATATGCATACACATATGCATACATATATATACATACATATACACATATAAAACACATATACACACATACACACATATACACATACACATACGTGTATGCATGCATATGCATATACACATCCACATACACATACACATAAGCATACACACATATAAAATTATATGCATATATACACACACACACACACACATATATATATATATATATATATATTAATATGTCTTTTTTTCATGAACTTACAGGTTATTATCTGAAAAGTTTTTACCAAGTGAGAATATTCTTCCTATCTCACATGATGAAATGAAGAAGATAATCAACAATCTTGGTATAGATTATCAATGTATACATGCATGTCCTAATGATTTTATTTTACATATAGGTGAATATGCAGACTCTTTGACATGTCCAAAATGTCAATCTCCTCGATATAAGGATGAAGAAGGTAAAATCCCAAAAAAGGTATTGAGACATTTTTCATTGGTTCCATGGATTAGACATATGTTTCAAAGCCGCGAATTATCAAAACTTTTGACATGGGGACATGATCATAAAAGTATTGATGGAATAATCAGAGTTCCTCATGATAGTGTTGCTTTTCAGCATATTGATTCTGCATGGCCTGATTTTGCACAAAATCCATAGAATCTAAAGTTAGAAGTTGCATTAGATGGGGTTAATCCATTCTCCATGAAATCCAGTAAATGGTCAACATGTGTGTGTAAGTGTGTATGTGTGTATATGTGTGTGTGTGTATTTGTGTGTATGTGTCTATGTGTGTATGTGTGTGTATATGTGTGTGTGTGTAAGTGTGTATGTGTCTATGTGTGTATGTGTATGTGTGTGTCTATGTGTGTGTGTAAATCTGTGTGTATATGTGTGTGCATGTAAGTACATATAGGCGTGTGTATGTGTATGTAATTGTATATGTGAGTGTGTGTATGCATGTAAGCATGTATGTATGCATATGTGTGTGTATATGTGTGTGCATGTGTGTATATGTATATGTGTGTATATGTATACGTGTGTATGTGTGTGTATGCATGTAAGCATGTATGTATGCATATGCATGTGCATTATGTATGCATGTGTGTATGTGTGTGTATGTATGCATATGCATATGCATTATGTATGCATATGTATGCATGTATGTGCATGTGTGTGTATGTCTCTCTACGTGTGTGTATATGCATATATGTGTGTGTATGTGTCAGTGTGTGTATGTGTGTATGTGTGTGTGTGTGTCTATGTGTGTATATACGTGTGTATCTATATATATGTCTGTATGCATGTGTATGTGTGTGTAAATGTGTGTGGATGTGTGTGGGTGTAAGTGTGTATGTGTCTATGTGTGTGTCTATGTGTGTATGTGTGTGTGTGTCTATGTGTGTATACATGTGTGTGTGCATGTGTATGTGTCTATGTGTGTATTTGTGTGTGTGTCTATATGTCTATACATGTGTGTGTGCATGTGTGTGTGTAAATTTGTGTGTATATGTGTGTGTATGTGTGTGTATGTGTCTATGTGTGTATGTGTGTGTATGTGTGTATGTGTGTGTATGTGTGTATGTGTGTATGTGTGTGTATGTGCATGTGTCTATGTATGTATGTGTGTGTGTCTATGTGTGTATGTTTGTGTCTATGTTTGTATATACATGTGTATGTGTATATAAGTGTGTGTATGCATGTGTATGTGTGGTAAATTTGTGTGTATGTGTGTGTATGTGTGTATGTGTCTGTATCTATGTGTATGTGTGTGTCTATGTGTGCATATATGTGTGTATGTGTATATATGTGTGTGTATGCATGTGTATGTGTGTGTGAAAATGTGTGTGGATGTGTGTTTGTGTGTGCGTGCAAGTGTGTATGTGCCTATGTATGTATGTGTGTGTGTGTCTATGTGTGTGTGTCTATGTGTGTGTGTCTATGTGTGTGTCTATGTGTGTGTGTCTATGTGTGTATGTGTGTGTCTATGTGTGTATATATGTGTGTGTGTGTAAATCTGTGTATGTGTGTGTATACGATGTGTGTATGTGTGTGTATGTGTGTGTGTCTATGTGTGTGTGTCTATGTGTGTGCGTGTGTGTGTCTATGTTGGAAATCGCTTGAATGATGCGTGTGACTCTCCTCCCATCCATATATACCCTCTTGTACTCTAAAAATAGCAGTGGTATACTCTAAAAGTAGTAATGATCTGGAATAGTCTAGTGTGAACATGTGGCCATCATGCAACACTTATTCCCATTACTACCCAAGTACTCCCATTACTAGCAAAGTACCTTAGGGTATCCCCTGAGCTTGGGACCTTGGCTAGCTGGCCCTTGTCCCTCACACACATAGATTGATCCCTGTGGATCACATGCAATGATCCTTGTGGATCAATGTCTGACACTCTCTTCCCCTTCTAAAGATCATTGTCCTCAATGATCAATGAGGGAAAGTACTTGCGAAGAAGAGCTTCCAATTCCAAAGTAGAGTCAGTAAATGGTAATCCTCTCCAGGCTACTAGATACTCTTGGCTGACACGATTCCTCAATCTCTTCTATCTCCGATCTAATATCATGTATGGAGAATGATCCATGCTATTACTTTATTGCAAAACAATACCTTCTATTAGACTATCCTCCCTAGAAATATACTTTCGAAGTTTGCTAATTGGAAACACTAGATGAACTATGCAATCTGGAGGAAGCTCTAATTGGTATGCAACTTCACTTAGCTTTTTAACTATCTTGCAAGGTTCACAAAACCTTGGTGATAGCTTACTACACTTCTGTATGGAGAGTGAAGTAGATATAGCTCGTACCTGAAGAAAGACTCTGTCTCCCTCCTCAAAGGATCTAGGAGATCTCTTTTTATCAACATACTCTTTAGCCCTATCAACAACTTGTTACATCTTGGCTTTAGCTATTTTTAAATTTGCTTGGACATTCGCTAAGAACTCTGAAGCACTAGGACATTGTTGTGGCATGCCTATGGTACTGGGAGCATTGGGATTCATGCCATAGCTCATCTCAAAAGGAGACATACCTGTCACCTTGTGAGGTCAATTGTTATAAGCAAACTAAACTAGTGGCAAATAACTATCCCAATCTGTTTGTCTCTCAGACACATATGCCCTCAACATGTCCTCTAAAATCGGGTTGACCCTCTCAGTCTGATCATCTATATGAGGATGATCACCACTACTCATCTTTAATAACACCTTCAGTTTGTCAAATACAAACTTCCAGAAGTGTCCTATAAATCTGACATCCCTATATGAAACTATGTATGTTGGTAACCCATGCAATCTGAAGACATGTTGGATAAACAACTCCGCTACCTGTGGATTAAATGAACTGATCCCTGTGGATCAAGTGGACTGATCCTTGTGGATCAATGTCTAACACTCTGATCCTTGTGTGGAGTTTCTATTGTCTTCTGCGTGGATATGAACTGATCCCTATGGATCATCAATTTGTCTACCACAACTAGGATAGTGTCCTACTTCTTTTGGGTCTGCGGTAACCCGACTATGAAGTCCATGGATACACTATCCCAGTTTGGATCTGGAATCTGTAAAGAATACAAAATACTTGGAGTTTTTATCCTTTTTGCTTTGTTAACTTGATACATAAAGCATTGTTGAACATAAGTATGGACATCTCTGGCTATTCAGGCCACCAAAATGTTCTTCTAACAAGCTATATTGGCTTGTCAACACTTGGATGTCCTGCACAAGGCACATCATGGTTATCATGCATGACTTTTCTTCTCAAATCCCGGGAATCTGGTATGTAAAGCTCTCCTTTCCGTCCAACTATTCCATTGTCCTATGAGAAACTGGAATATGGAATGGACTTGTTCGCTCTACTAGGTGAAGAAACAACTGAAACTGTCCCGTCTCCTATAATAGAGTCATTGTTGATGGCTTGAATGTGGATCTTCCACCTGTGCTTCCTTTATCTCTTGAAGCAATGAGCTTACTAGGACTGTAAAGCTCATTTGATACATTATCCATGATAATGCATCATCAAATATATTCTCTTTTCTCTTTTATACAAGATTTCCATGTGAAACTCCTATATGATGCTTTGAACATGGCTGACTACAAAAAATACGTAAGTGTATGGTGATCTGTGTATACCTTAAAGTCTACACCATAAAGATAGTGTCTCTAGACTTTAAGTGCATACACCACTGCATACAACTTCTGTTCATGCACTGGCCTGCCATCTTGGCTCAAAATTGTCTCTATGGCTTATGCCACTAGCATCTCTCTCTAACTCAAAGGGTTTTTGTGGATCTACCACTTTGATTATAGGAGCCTCTGAAACAACTTGTTTCAGAGTATCAAAACTATCTTGCTGGTCTTGCTTCCATGCAAAGAAACCTTGCCTTGAAGCAAGTTCATCATAGGCACTACTATTGATGAATAAAAAGAGATGAATTTCCGATCAAAATCAGAATGTCCTAGAAATGATCATAACTGGCCCTCATCATGAGAAGTAATAACATAACTGAAACCTTCTTGGATATCCATGCCTAGGATTGATGATCTTTTAGACGCTCTAGGTGGAGCCGTTGTATTTAGTAAAATAAATTTTATGAGTGGCCACCATCAGATTAGAGTAAGAGATCATGATGTACATAAGACTCAGATAATTTAGAGAAGGCTTAGTTGTTTCTTTAGAGGATAGAATATAGAGGGCATGTGGTATCAACTGATGGGGTTCCTTGTCCCTCACACACATGGATTGATCCCTGTGGATCAAATAGACTGATCCATATGGATCACATGCACTGATCCCTGTGGATCAATGTCTTACAATCTATGTGTGTATGTGTGTGTCCTATGTGCGTATATATGCGTGTGTGTATGGATGTGTATGTGTGTGTGTAAATCTTTGTGTATGTGTGTGTATGTGTGTGTATATGTGTGTTTGTCTATGTGTATCTATGTGTGTATGTGTGTGTCTATGTGCGTGTCGATGTGTGTATATATGTGTGTGTATGCATGTGTATGCATGTGTATGTGTGTGTCGATGTGTGTATATATGTGTGTGTATGCATGTGTATGTGTGTGTGTAAATCTGCATGTATGTGTGTACGTGTGTGTATGCGTGCATATGTGTTTATGTGTGTGTATGTGTGTGTGTGTCTATGTGTGTGTGTGTTTATGTGTGTATGTGTGTGTCTATGTGTGTATATATGTGTGTGTGTATGCATGTGTATGTGTGTGTGTGTACTTGTGTGTATGTGTCTATGTGTGTACGTATGTGTGTGTATGTGTGTGTGTGTTTGTGTGTATGTGTGTGTGTGTGTCTATGTATGTGTGTGTGTCTATGTATGTATGTGTGGGTCTATGTATGTGTGTGTCTATGTGTGTATGTGTGTGTGTATGTGTCTATGTGCATATATATGTGTGTGTGTATGCATGTATATGTGTGTGTAAATCTGTGTATGTGTGTGTGTGTATGTGTGTGTGTCTATGTGTGTGTATGTGTGTGTGTCTATGTGTATATGTGTGTGTGTATGCATGTGTACATGTGTGTGTAAATTTGTGTGTGTATGTGTGTGTGTGTGTCTATTTGTGTATGTGTGTGTATGTGTGTGTGTGAATGTGTGTGTACATGTGTGTATTTGTGTGTGTATGTGTCTATGTGTGTATATATGTGTGTGTGTAAATATGTGTATGTATGTGTGTATGTGTGTGTGTATGTGTGTGTGTCTATGTGTGTATGCGTGTGTGTCTATGTGTAGATGTGTGTGTGTGTCTATGCTTGTGTACATGTGTGTGTAAATCTGTGTGTGTATGTGTGTGAGTGAGCATACCTTTGTGCTTCCTTGACCATCGCTAGCCTTGAGGTTGTGTGCGTGTGTAGCTCGATCTCTCTCTCTCTCTCTCTCTCTCACACACACACACATCTCAATCCTAGCACAAATGTGCCAAGAGAAATCAATTTATTTTCAACATTCCAGAGCGTCGCTTATGCGATGCTTTGAAATACCAGGACCTCGCTTATGTGATGCTCCAGCATCACAGGCAATTTGCCAATGGCGATAGGAGCATCGCTGGATAGAGATGCTAATTGCGACGGTCATTTTGAGTGTTGCATAAGCGATGATCTGCATCGCTTATGCGACGAATCATCTTTTTTTTTTTAATTAAAAAAATTTTCGTTGCTTATGCGATGCTTTTGTCGCATAAACGATGAAGCCCGCTTTTTTTTTCAATGGGGGGTGTCTCTATGCCCCCTATTTCTGGTAGTGTCACCAAGTGACTTATATACATGTGTCCTTAAATTGGTCCTTTCACACAATAGACCGGCACTTTTATTGAAAAACACTATCTTTTTACTATGTTACAGGGATTTTGTTATAGTAATTTTGTTACTAGAGGACTCCTCTAGTGCATTTACATGGCTTCATGAGGTTTTCATAGGAACTTGAAGAAGAAAATTTATGCCCATAATTTGAAAATTTTTGGGGCTCTCTTTTCTGTACTCATTTTCTCTACAACATCATGTTCCATGTAAAAACACATGCATGAATATGTTAATGGAGGAGTTAAATTAATGTGTATGTGAATGATATGTAGAAATTAAGTGATCATAATGGGGTGTTAATGATGTTTTATGTATCCATTCACATTCTTCAATAGAGTGATTTTTATACTTAACTAAATATCGATTATATAAGATGTCGATCAAACATTAAAGGGTGATTTAATAAATGCTTAATATCTTGTTGATCAGTTTTGATTAATACCTCCACTCCCATAAGGTAGTGTTTCCAAATGCATAGAGCATGCACAACTGCTAATAATTCCTTATCATATGTACTATAATTCTTTTCTTAGGGCTTAAGCTTCCTACTCTCAAATGCAATGGGATGATTGTTTTGCACTAAAACAACACATATTCTTGAACCACTAGCACCAATAATTAAATGAAATGGTTATAAAAAATCAGGTAATTGTAAAATAGGTGCATGTTTGAGTTTTTCAAAGGATTGCCATTGTGTAATTGTTCATCAAAATTATATTTTCTTTTTCAATAAAAAGGTAAGAGGCAATGATAAATAAGAAAAACTTCAAACAAACTTCCTATTGAAACTAGCCAATCCAAGAAAAGAACATACATAATTGACTGATTGAGGTGTAGACCATTCTACTATGACTTTAATCTTTTTTGGATCGACATGAACACCTTCACTTGAAAAAATATGTCCTAGTTATTCTAGCTTACTTTGAAAAAAATAACTTTTTTCAAGACACAACGTAAAGTGTGTTCTCTTGTAGCAAATGAAAAACTATTTTGAGATGTTTTTTGCGCTCACTGCCATTCTTACTATAAACAAGTACATCATCAAAGAATACGAGAACAAAAGCTTGGTAATCAAGAAAAATATTGTTCATCATTTGTGTAAATGTAACAAGAGCATTGGTAAGTCCAAAGGGCATTACCATAAATTTATAATGGCCAATTTGAGTTCTAAAAGCACTCTTAAAAATATCGATAGGCATCATACATATCTTATGGTAACTCGATTTGAGATCAATTTTACTAAAGGCACGAGCTCCTCGTAGTTTATCGAAGAAATCATATATTCAAGAAATAACATATCTATTCTTTATTGTGATCTTGTTAAGGGCTCTATAATCAATGCACATTCTATAAGTTTTATTCTTCTTCTTTACTAAGAGAAGTGGTGCTCCAAATGGGGAAGAACTAAGCCTTATAATTCCTTTGTGGAGTAAGTCTTTAACTTGGTTTTCTATTTTCTTTTGGTGTAGTGGGACATGTCTATAAGGTGCTTAAGGAGAAGGAGAATTACCAAGAATTAAGTCTATGCTATTGTCAAAAGATCCTCGAGATGGTGCTAGTTCAAAGGGATAACCAGACATAAAATAATCCTTTTTGAGAGTACAACGAATTGGAAAGACGCACACACACCCGACCTTGTAAGGTAGAGGCACCCATCTTGGGGAACTTCATGGACACCCATCTTTGGGAATTCATGGATATGTCTATCCAGAATTTGAAATCAAGACATCTTCCTAGAGATTCAAAGCATCAACCAATAGGCTATGCAAGCTTAGACGACATAAAATAATCCTTATAAGTAGTCATAAAAGGTTTATGTGCATCAAGAAATGTATGAGTATAATCATTGATGACATTGAAAAAAACAATTGTATCCTTTCCTAAATGCACATTTTACTTGAGTATGAGTAATCAATAGAATTGACTGAAAATCATGTAGTGAAGAGAAAGTAATTATTTGACCTGTAAATTCAAAGTTAAAGGTTTGCCTAAGAAAGAAAAAATTATTTGCAAAAAGTGTTATCCAGCGAAGTGCCATATTATTATTTTAAGAAAGAGAAAACCATTTGGTGATAGTTCTGCCCGAATAAAAAATCGTAGCAGGAAGTAGCGATCCATCCTTCACTAGAGCAACAGAGTGTGTCTCAGGATCACTATAGCGAGTTCTCGCTTGCGGTCCATGCGATGAGATTGTGGGCTGCATCCGCATTCGTCTCTCCATGAAAGCACGTTAACATTTTTCGAGGGACCATTGCAGCATCTGCGAAGAGAACACCACAGCAATTCATGTCCACCATGACTACGAATAGCATAGCGGGGTGTCTGCGTCTATCTTGTGCGTCCGAACCATATGAAGAGAGCTTGGGTCGTATGTGTCGCTTTCAGTGCCGGAGGGCACGTTCCAGCTGCACAACTTCGGTGTTCTTTCAAGAGAGCTTACGAAGTGCAATGGTGACCATAAGGTACAGGAATGATAGCTCGATTGTTCCTGTCATGTCTTTCGAAAGCATCCATGACAGCGTGGAAACACATGTAGATGCAGGCATTAAGCTGAGTAATATAGATTCTAACCCAGACATCCTTGACATTCAATATCGGGAGAACAACCGTGCAGCGCCTCCAATTGTGCCCTTATATCCTTCCTCGGATGGCGATAATGGCGCCACGGAATTCGATTTTGAAATTTACGCGTTCAACTCCATGGAAAACTACGAGCCTCCTCCTCAACACCCGGCCCCTTTCAGCTACCCCTTCGAAGATTATTACGGTGAAGCAGTTGGGGTCGATTACATCTCGAAGGAGGAGAGACCTGCCAGTAGCTTGCTCCGGTTCTTGAACACCCTGAATGAGAACGAGAAAGAAAAGAATGGAGACAATGCCAATGAACCTGCGTTTCCATCCAGTGTTTCGAATCTAGACAAGACCGATAAAGGAAAAGCTCATAAAATCTATAAGGTTATTGATGGTTGGAACGTACAGCAGACAATGGATGATGGCAGTCCCATCAAACTTTCCTCTCGTTTAGAAACCAATGCGTCGAGAGGCACATTCTCTCCTTCAACAAGTATTACTGATGTTTCAGGCGAGCAGCCATCTGTATTGCCTAGCATCAGTCATGATATAAATTCTGTGGATGGCCAGAGGTCAAACGATCAAAGAGATTTCATTGACGATTCTCTGCACACAGCTTCTCCTAGAGTCATCCCTACAACTGAGACTAGGGATAGTGACGTGTCTCCATTTTCTGCACCTGTTTTGGCCAGGAATCCCTATGCAGGATTGAATGAGTCAAGGAAAGCAGCTTTGTTGGACATCACTTCAAAAGATGGAGATGAGCAGATGAAAGTCATAGAAAGTTATCAAGCTGGAAATGATCAACAAAGTAAATGTATTGCATCTACAATGCAAGGGAAGGAATTTTCCAGTCCAATCAACATCCCCGTGTCAGCTTTTTCTCAACATGTTAAAAAGGTGTCGAAGGAAAACTTGACAAATAGAGGATCTGTCCTCACTTCAAACGAGAGTGACATACGAGAGGATATAGATACCTCAGATAAGTCTGTTGACCATATACTTGAAAGTCCTTCAGTTGATACACGAAGGAAAATTTTTTCCTCTGCACAAGCACTGAGGAGCTCAACAAGAGCTTCATCAATTTCACAATTCTATATACCCCAAGAGGGAGACCTTGTTGTGGGGGCAGTGACCTTTATCAATGATCAAAAAGTGGATTTGGAGATAGGAGCTGAGCTCTGTGCACTCATGCCATTAAAGGATTTGCATTCACTTTTCCAGCATGGTGATAGTACATTGATTGAAATTTCTGGTGAGAACTGTCTGAATGTTCCTCTTGGAGAAAGTTTTATCATGAAAGAAGATGATATTGTGGATCATGTTTTTTGCAACTCGAAGATTGATGTAGGCACCGTGATTCTTGCTGAAGTGATTGGTAAGACTATTATTGATGGGAGAGCAATCCTCTCTTGCAAATCATATGCCCAAAAACTTGCATGGCATCGTATAAATCAGGTGTGTTACTCTCTGGAAAGTCATACTGTTTGTCATTCCTTTTATCAAACTTCTGAAGGAGGTCTGAATGCACTTGATTATACATGATAACAGAAATGTCTTAGCATTTTAATTTCAACTGTAGAGTAAAATCTTTCTCAGTTATGTTTATTAATTGTAATAGACATCAAAATTACGGTCCTTAGAGAGTACGATATCAGAGACCAACCGATGTCCTCTTGAGATCAGATTGGAATCACAGAAAGGGTCTAATATCATTCTGAGCTGTCTTTGAAGTAAACATGATGAACATTGAAAAGGAGGAGAAACTAACCGAAATGAAAAATTAATGTCTTCAAAAGGCAAGCATGATTAAGGGTCAATTTAGATTACGTTGGATCCCTTACAATGCTTGGGTAACACAAATATTTTTTTAAAAAATTGAGAAATGAAACTTCTTTGGAGGTAGAAAAGACTCTGATGGCGAGAGCTACAAGAAATTAGGCATCTAAGCATCACCACGTAGAGCATGAATGGAAGGAGAGCACTAGAGTGTGTTCCACTAGATCACATATATGACACAGGATGTGTGTTTCAATGAGAAGATTACAAGATAACCCACACAAGGATACAACATACAATGATGACATTAGGGTTCCAAACTTATGGGATCTTTTTTGGTTAGCCCAAGCATTAAGTGCCTTGTAACCCAACTATTGTGATATTTTGGTATGAAGTCTTAGACTTTAATATACTGGAACAAAGTCTAGTACTTTTGATATTTTGTCAAGAATTCCCAACCAAATTCTAGTCTAGATTGATGGAGGATATGGTTGAAGAATTCATATCTAGCTCGCAAAATGTACACCAAAAATGTAGGAATCATAAGGGAGCCAAAAGTAGTTCCAAACATTGAATTATCTCTTTGTCTTAGAAGATCCTTGAAGGCAAGTATAAGAAGCCCTATCCAATTTTTGAAAGATCTTTATTGGCCTAAAGAAATTTGTGATTTGAATGAGATTTTGCCCCTTTGCTCTGAACCTTTGAATTTTGCCCAAGTAAAGTGAAGATGCTGAAAAAAGAAGCGGTTTGGCTATGAAATCTTGGGTTTTTGTAGAAAATTGAAGAAGGAGATGAAGAAGAAGATGAAGAAGCTGCACGTACAAAGATTGAAGTCCAAAGGTTCAAGGTCTTGACACTCGGGGTGAGTTCTATTAAAAAACGAGGGTCTCTTAAGCCCTCTGTTGTAAATTAAGGTTTGAACACCTCTAAATTGTTCAAGTGTGAAAGGACAATTAAAATGGCTATAACAGTCTCAATTTTGGGCCAAAAATTACGTAGTAAAAATGTTTGGAAAGCTCTCAGAGAGAGCTCAATATGTTGTGAAAGGGTTTGTATGTATAGAAAAGAGTGTCCTTGGGGCCTATACCAGCAATAAAGCCTATCTCAAGCCATAAGAGCTTTTTCAAGTTTGCACACCATATGCTCTCTACCTTTGATTTCAATTCGAGATGTTTGCGACACAAACATTTTCATGTAGATCTCTATTAAAAAAAAGTTGTTTTGATATCAAGCTCATATAGTTTACAACTATAGTGAGCAACAATAACAACCACCAAATGAACAATTGTCTCGTAAGATGTAAGAGCGAATCTCCCATCATAGATAATACCTTTTCTTTGAGAAAATGCTTTCACAACAAGTCTAACCTTGAACTTGTCAATTATCCCATATGCATGCATGCCATTTATTTATAAATACCCACGTGGTACCGATAGCTTTCTCTCTATGTGATAATTCAACAAGTTCCCAAGTGACATTCTTTTCACTAGAAAGTAATTCAACTTGCATGGGACTGATCTATCTTTTGTTTTAAAAGCATCATCAAGACTCCTAGGCTCTTCATCTATAGAAGCTAATGATATTATAGAGTCACATAAGAACATATTATCAAAACTTATACCTTAAATATTGACAAAATCATCTTTCTTTATAAAGTTCTTCTTCTACCTTTCTTACTTCAATCCTTGTTCTTGTTTCTAGTGACCGTTGTGTTTTTGATTACAGTAAGGTATTAATAAGCCAATGAAGAACTTTCTTTTCACAAACAAATGATTGTATTTGTTCAAAATCTTCTTGTCCTTGAGAAGGAGACATAGGGAGGTAATAAATGATCATCAAAGCTGATTGGTAACAACTCTTGAAAAATTTCAGATTTTTGAAAACCTTCATAAAATTTGAAACATCACCATAGATGGTTTTTTTTCGAATAATAGTACCTCTATTGAGGATAACTATTCTCCAATTCAGATCATGAAATATGAAACCTTTGGTTTCAGATGCATAGCCAATAAAAATATATTTCGAAACTTTTTCATCTAGCTTTCCTCTCCAATGTTTTAGAATGTGAATGTACACCAAGAAACTAAAAACTTTGAAATAAAAAATATTTGACTTCTTATCAAAATAAACTTCATAAGGGGTGCTGTATGACAATTGTTCATAGCATCTGTGCACGTGAAGCTCACAATGGTTGTAATGTACATCAAAACAACATTTTGCTTGAGTAGTTTATGCTCGAGGTTCATTTCTCATTTTTCCTTAATCATACTGGACATGATTATGTGGATCATTGAAATGTTTTGAGTGACCACTCCTTTGATCTTACATTCCTTTTGAATTTGTCACTAAACTTCACAAGGTGGCACCTTGAGTTAGTTCACTTTTTGCTTCTCCTTTCAAGATGAGGCCTAAGTACTACCTAGATTTTCTTAGGTATGCTTTAAACCTTATGTGCCAATCTTTCTCGTGCAAACCTTTGTTTAACTTCCAAGCATAATTAGGCTTGATCAATTTTGAGGCATCCAAGTCTACTTTAGAAATCCTTATAAACATACATTTGGCTTTTATACAAGATACCCTCTCATCCTTCAATAGCTGGCCAGTTATTTGACTTGAGACTCTAAGACAAGATGTTTATTCAAGAGAATATCTAAGTATCCTTGGTACTTTTTCCAAGATTTCTCCTTTCACCCGACAATGATCCTCATTTCTTGTGTTTATATAGTCTTATAAAACCTTTGATAGTATGACTTTATGGACACTTCTTTATCCCATGATTGGTGGATATATATTCAGAAAATTTCTCTTTATTCCAGATTCCATGTATATCTTTCAATCTTTGGATTGTGATTTTATCATGATGGTGATTGAAAGTTATCATTCCAAAGTACTAAGAATGCCTCAATGTCTTGATCAAACATTCTTATTGGAAAACATCTTTCAAATTTATGCCACCATTCTTTGATAAATTCACTACCAACACAATAAGTTGACATTCCTTCATAATGGTTTTGATCTCTCTAATTAATTTTCAACCTTGGAGATTGATAGGACTTGTATTCATCCTTTCCCAATGTTCTCATACTCAAGAATTAGAGAGGAAAGATTCAAATTCTTGAAAGCACCAAACTCAAGGTTTGATTTCAAGAATGAATGATGCACATGCTCTCAAGTCACCTTGTATATGCAAGCATGGATATGAAAATCTTTGTATGTGTTCATGCTATTCTTTCAATTGCACGTCTCATGTATATGCAAACATGGTTATGAAAATCTTTGTATGCGTTCATGCTGTTCTTTCAATTACACATACACTTTAAATAAGCATTTATAAAAACATGCTCTTATTACATGTCCATTTCAAACTTTCCATCACCAAACCATGCAATGACTATATTGTCATGTGCATGAGATATGTGCACATGTGAATAATTTTTTGGTCATATCCTTATATGTGCTCATGCAAATTTATACATCTCGTTTTAATTGCCTCCAAAAGAGAGGCATTCATGAATATGAGGATGTGCAACAGTGACCATCTATTCTAATCTCATACGTATGACCATAATTTTCTACCAAAATTTCGAGCTGGATTTTGATAATGATGAGTTCATGCATGAAATTTGAATTTAGCAAGAGCAAAAGTTAAAGAGCTAAAATATAAGAGTACATCCCCAAATTGTATGATGGTAAATGTCTGATTGAAGTGCCAACACTTGGAGCATACATCTTCTTCTTTTCTTCAATTCACAATCAATCATTTTCATGATTGTTGTTGGAGAGCTTGAGACTGCGAACTTGCTCCTATTCTCTTACATGCATGACTTCAAATATGAGGCATTTGATCCACCTTTTAACATTCTAGTTAAGGCACATGTACCTTGCATGAAAAATTCAGAATGTGGTTGAATGCTAAGGCTATGACATGAAAAAATCAACTATGCATTATCATGATTAAACTTTGAGCTTCATCGTAGCCAAAAAGAGATTAAAGCGATGGACTTGAAATCCATGTAGAACGAGGAGCTTCTTGTATTGTGCTTTATCCCATATACAATTATAGAGGCACTTATCAAGCCTATATAGAGAAGGTGCTTGTGGCCTTTCCTCCATCAAGCAAGGAGAAGGAGGAAGAAGGCACCCATGAGTTGTCACCTCTACTCTCTTTTCTCCTTGTGATGGGAAGAAGGTGGTACAAAGGGGGGTTAACGGCTGCAAGCAGCTTGTCTATTTGTGGCGTGAATGTGCCTTTAAGTAAGTCATGAGCT
Source organism: Ceratopteris richardii (assembly GCA_020310875.1). Lineage (NCBI taxonomy): Eukaryota > Viridiplantae > Streptophyta > Polypodiopsida > Polypodiales > Pteridaceae > Ceratopteris > Ceratopteris richardii. Next base: position 16,792,034 of record CM035414.1, on the reverse strand, counting down.
ATGCTCGTAACCATGACTCATGTTTGGGCATAGTAGGCCTGGGGCCATAACAAATCTTTTTGCCACTTGTCTTTAAATGACTCGAATACACGAGCATATGGAGAATGATATACTAGCTCATGAAGAGGATCACCTAAGAGCTCTTATATGAGTGTGACAATTCTAAGGAAAACCATTGGGAAGATGTTCCCTTCACTTCCCATCCTATCTCTTGTATAGCTCCAAGCTAGCGGATTCTAGTGAAGCAAGTATATACATGTGTGCCACTTGTCCTGCAAGCTAGGCAAGTGCACGTGTGCCACATGTTCCACTTAACTTTGTGCCATGTGACCAAGTGAACCTTCTAAAAGGTTCTAGAAGTCTTGTGCGAAATTCACTCCCATGTGACTTATGGGATTTGAACCCAAGACCTCTTTCATACACTTTCAACTTAACCGCTAGGCTAAGCTCTTAGCATGTGTAATCCTTCGAAATGACTTTGACTTTAGTTCGAGTTTGAGACCTATCAAAACTACTTTATAACAATTTCAACTAAACAAAAACTTAGAGATAATCACAAAAGGTCTCATTACAATGATAGATGTAAGAACAATGGGTTGTTTTACAATCTTTGGTCAACCATAATCCTTAGATCTCTTTTTGAGCATTTGAGTGAAGTTTTATAGAGTTTCCAATGTCCATGTCTTATTAGGTTCGGAGAGCTTTTTTGAACATGGATTCTGAATACTTGTGGGATACATGAATCGTTGAATATTGTGGTAAAACTAAAACTGCCTACCTTGTCCAACCATTAATGGATAAAATCAGCCATTCACATTATCATTATATATTTCTACAACATCCACATGACTTTTGAGTATGCGTACTAACAATAAGACTCATTAAAACTTGAAACAAATTCATATGGGAGTAACTGTACCAAAAGGGTCCTATGAGCTTGCATGTGGGGGCTATAATGCTAGGGACTTTCAATTTTTTGTGTCACTCTACCTTCTCAAGAGTAAGTGCAAGCTCTTTGAATAGGTGTAAATCTAAGTACATGTCATGTATGGGCTGTAAAGCGAGGGTCTCCAAGTTGTTTGTGCTTTGTTTCACTCCAGCTTCTCAAGACTAAGAGCAAGCTCGTTGAATTGGTCGTATGTTGTCTCACATCAACTCGCAAAGATGTGTTATAAGTGCAAGCTATCTCACTATGCTCCCTTATGAATGATCTCTATGAAGTATGTGATCTTTGCTTTTGAAGCTCAAGCACTTAACATGCTGCATGGGTTCAGGTCTTGCCATGAACCTCCTCTCTAGGATCTTGTGGTCTTACATATGCGATTCTCAAGTTGTTGTGAAGGGACATTACTTGATTGCTACTCTAAGTGTGTAGGGTCAATATACATCCATGCAGTTGGGGTTGTCTATGAACTTCAACTTTGTTATTTGCATGAGGTGCTCTCTTTGGTTTTGCATCTTCAATGGAAGAGATTCTTACAAATTGACTCATCTTTGTCTAATTTGTATGTACCATCTCTCTTATCTAATTATTGTTGAAGATAAATGTACAAGCTCATTTTCACATGAGCTATGCTTGGATAAATTTACCAAATATAAAGATGAAGGAAAAGAAGAGAAAAGAAAAAAAGAAAAAAAAGGTCTAGTCAAAATTCATGATGAGTAAAAGATACAATATCTTCCTTGTAGTAAGTGGCATGTAGTGGGCAATCAAATGAAAGTGGTGAGTTAAGAAGGAGGCACAAACTTCTTCACATGTTCATTGGTTATAAAAATGGAGTGGGAGCACGTTCTAAACAAGGAGAGAAAGAGGCAAGAACTCCCAATAGTCGGATCTACTCATTTTTTCATTTTGTCTTCCCATAGACTCCTTCCAGCCGCACGTCATTTTGTACACAGCTCTGTTGTGAAGCTCATATCTCAGTGTATATGTAACCATTTCTTGTGTTTAAACACTCATTGGAAAGCTTATCTTATGTACTTTCTCTATCCCAAATATCTCCTTCAAAGCTTATATATTCTGTGAGATATCAGTCAAAGAGTGAAGTCAAAGAGTGAAGTCCAGTTTTTCAGTATACGTGTGTAGACAGGTAGTCTATTTTGGTCGGTTAAGTTTCCGGACCAAAATGTATCCAAGTTGCTTGGTTTTTAGCTTCTTCGAAAGCTCTTTGCATGTACTTTCTCTGTCCTAGTTATGTCGTTCAAAGGATTTATATTCTGTGAGATATCTATCAGAGAGTGAAGTCCAATTTTTCAGTATACTTGCTTACGCAGGTGGTCTATCTTTGGCAGTTGACTTTCCTGACCAAAACTCATCCAAATTACTTGATTTTTAGCTTGTTGGAAAGCTATTTGTGTGTACTTTCTCTATCGTAAATATCTTCCTCAAAGGATATATATTCAGGGAGTTATCCGTCCGAGAGTGAAGTTCGATTCTTCAGCATACTTGTGTGGACAGGTAGTTCATTTTCGTCAGTTGCGTTTCCTAATCAAAACTTGTCCAAATTAAGTTATTTATAGCTTGTTAGAAAGCTCTCTTTGTCTACTTTGATTGACTAAAGGCACAAGTCCATTTGAGTTTTGTATTGAGAGCAGCAAGCTATCTAAGGTGAAGCTGTTTGTCCAAGTGCTTGACATACAAGGGTTCACTACACGTTTTCGTTGCGCATAGGAGAACTCATTCTCCATAGTTGGTATCAGAGCTAACTTTGTGCTGAAGCTTCATCAATAGAGTTGGAGTTAAAGCAAAGCAAAAGAGGAGCTACAAGACAAGGGGGGCTTCACAAATGCAAGAGCAAAGGATAATATAACTATTTCGAGGTAATTCTCAAAGTTTTTGATAGTCTTCAATTACTGACTTAGGTCAATAAGTAGAGAAATTAGATAAGGATAACTATTCCATGTGGAATTTTAGAATGACCAGCTACCTAATGGGCAAAGGCTTGTGGGGTATTGTGAGCGGCCATGATGCTCAACCTCAAATCAATCAAGCTACGGCCAACGAAGTCCAGAGGAGGCAAGCAAAAGAATGGGAAGAGAGGAATAGGAGAGTCATGTTCCTCATTTCACAAGTCCTTACTAATGCCATGGTAGGGCATATTCAACATCTAGAGAAAGCTAAGGATGCTTGGGAAGCTCTTGAAAGGATGTATTCAACAAATACCAAAGCTAGGAAACTTCAACTCAAGAATGAGTTGAACACAATCAAGAAAAGTTCGAGTCAATCCATAGCTGAATATACTTTGAAGATTAAGGAGCTAAGTGATGCTTTAGCTTCTATTGACACAACGGTTGAAGATGAAGATCTTGTGTGTTATACTCTCAATGGATTGAGAGTAGATGAAAGATGGAAGCCTTTTATAACTTCCATTAACTTGAAAGATGCATATCTAGGTTTTGAACAACTAATCCCTCATCTTGTCAGAGAAGAGCTTAGCTTTGGTGGCCCCAAAGGAAAGGACAACCACAACCAAATGTTATATGCAGGTCGAGGTAAAGGAAGGAACTCAAGAGGAGGCTCAAGAGGAAAAGGAAGAGGTCACAAGAACTCCAACTACAATCAAAACAATTAAGAAGACAACAAGGATGCATCAAATGCCAACACATAAGGAAGAGGTCAAGGTAGAAGTAGAGGAAGAGGCCGAGGCTCCTACAATTCTCATAAAGGTATAACATGCTATCATTGTGGTAAAGTAGGACACTATGCTAGTGATTGTTGGTTGAAGAATGGAAGACCAAATGGAGGAAATCAAAGGAGCCAAATCAACTATGCAAGCACCTCAAGTGAAGGAAGCAAGGACACACTACTTGCAATGAGACATGAGTATAGAAGCTCTTGTGAAGATGACAAAAGATACATTGATTCAGGTTGTAGTAACCATATGTCATGCCAAGGAAGTTTGTTCACTAATCTACAGGTACCAAGTGGAAAAGGATGTGTTGAAACAGGTGATGATACTCAAAACATGATTGAACATATTGGAGATATAAGGCTTGGAGATACAAGTAGAGCAAAGGTACTACCTAATGTTCTTCATGTTCCTACAATTTCAAAGAACTTGATTTCAGTAGGACAAATGGTAGAGAAGGGTTATCATGTCATATTCAATGAGAATGGGTGCTTCATAAAGAATCCAAAGGAAGGCTTCAAGGTCATTGCTCTAGGTAGAAGAGAAGGAAGGATGTTCACTTTGGACGTCCAACATCCACGTGGAAAGGTCATGTACATTCAATGTGGGAACAAAAAGATTTCAGAGCTTGACTTATGGCACAAAAGAATAGGACACCAACATTCCAAAGCAAACATGAATGGTAAGAGGTCTTCCAAAATTTAATAGCATTGGACTACATGAGTTATGTGAAGCTTGTCAACTAGGACAACAAGCGAGGAAGCCATTCAAGAGGAGCAATTATGTGGCCCCAAATGTCTTGGACTTGATACATACGGATGTATGGGGACCAACCCAAGAGGTACCAATGGTTGGTAATAGATTCTTTGTCACCTTCATTGAGGATCACTCAAGAAAGGTATGGCTATTTTGTATGAAGCAAAAATCAAAGGTGTTTTCTATATTCAAAAGATTCAAAGTTGAAGTTGAAAAAGAAACAGGAAGGTCTATCAAAATCTTAAGGTCCGGTGGTGGAGGAGAATACTTCTCCAAAGAATTTTCAGATTTTCTCCGAGAGAATGGGATCAAAAGGCAGTTTACTTGTAGGTATACACCACAACAAAATGGAGTAGCGAAGAGGAAAAATAGGCAAATTGCTGAAATTGTAAGATGCATGCTCAACGAGACGAAGGTACCATTGTACTATTGGGCTGAAGCTACCAAAATTTCCATTTAATTGATGAATAGGTGCACAACATCGGGAATACATCACTTGACTCCAGAGGAGGTATATTCCGGTAAGAAACCTGTTCATACACACCTCAAAGTGTTTGGATGTGTTTGCTTTGTTCACATTCCACAAGAAGTTAGAACAAAGATGGAACCAAGGTTAGAAAAATGCATTTTTATCGGCTAAAAGGATACAAGTGTTACAACCCTAGAACAAAGGAAGTAAGAGTCTCGCGAGAGGTGGTCTTTGATGAAAATGCATTTTCATCAACAGAGCAAAAAGGATACAAGTGTTACAACCCTAGAACAAAGGAAGTAAGAGTCTCGCGAGATGTGGTCTTTGATGAACTAAGACCATGGTATGAAGATAAAGGAAAGGAAAAGATTCTTGAAGAAGATTGTGATGATTATGAAGGAACAAATCAAAGAGAAGTTCAACAATCAAGCACAAAGGTTTCAGGTCAAGAGGCATCTACATCAAATGAAAAATGTTCAACATGGAGGGGAAGTCATTCTTTGTCTCCAAATTCAGCTCATAGTAGAGTCGAAGAAACAAGTGCTACTCAAAACAATGAGATAGATGCAAGTGAAGAAGAATATGAAGAGGTAATCACTCCGGAGGTAAAGCTGAATAGGTTACCTCAAAAGGCAATGAAAGAAGATCTTCAAGGACAAGGTATCCAACTCAAAGGCTGAGTTATGATAGTTTCATGGTCAAACATTTTGCATACATGATGCAAGTTATCAAAGTCAAAGAGCCTGAGACATATGAAGAAGCTTGCACACAAAAGGACTGGAAGCAAGCTATGAAAGAGGAGATCAAAGCTCTCAAAGATAATCACACATGGGAGCTAGTGCCGAAAAAAGAAGGTATGAAGATTGTTCCAAACAAATGGGTGTTTAAAGTAAAGAGGAATGCTCATGGTTCACTAGCCATGTATAAAGCTAGATTAGTTGTACATAAAGCATACAATTAATCATGCTTTGTTTTACAAGTTTGATGAAGAATTGCATGTCAAAGGCTTTAGAGATGCTGATTGGGAAGGTTCAAAGGAAGATAGGAGATCAACCTTAGGTTATGTGTTCATGATAGGAAGCAAACCTATCACATGGAGCTCAAAGAAACAACCTACTATTGCACTTTCATCCATGGAGGTTGAATATAGAGGATTAGCATTTGCCACATGTGAAGCAATGTGGATTAAAAATCTTTTGGCAGAACTTGAAGTGCAAGTTGGAACCATCCCTATATACGGTGATAACATGTCAAGTATTTACTTGGCAAGCAATTCTATGTTTCATGCAAGGAGAAAGCACATAGAGGTCCACTACCATTATGTAAGGGAGAAGGTATTGAGCAAAGATGTGGAGATAAAGTTCATCAGAACCAAAGAGCAGGTTGCAAATATGTTTACAAAGTTTTTGGATGCTTGTAAACTCAAAGGTTTCAAGGATGTGATAAATTTGCAAGACATGGTTGAAGATAACTCCGAAATGAGCTTGAGGGGGAGTGTTCAAGATAAATGTACAAACTCATTTTCACATGAGCTATGCTTGGATAAATTTACCAAATATAAAGATAAAAGAAAAGAAGAGAAAAGAAAAAAAGAAAAAAAAGTCTAGTAAAAAATCATGACGAGTAAAAGATATAATTTCTGCCTTGTAGTAAGTGGCATGTAGTGGGCAATCAAATGAAAGTGGTGAGTTAAGAAAGAGGCACAAACTTCTTCACATGCTCATTGGTTATAAAAATGGAGTGGGAGCACGTTCTAAACAAGGAGAGAAAGAGGAAAGAGCTCCCAATAGTCGGATCTGGTCATTTTGTCATTTTGTCTTTCCATAGACTCCTTCCAGCCGCACGTCATTTTGTACACAACTCGGTTGTGAAGCTCATATCTCAGTGTATATGTAACGATTTCTTGCATTTAGACACTCATCGGAAAACTTATCTCGTGTACTTTCTCTATCTCAAATATCTCCTTCAAAGCTTATATATTCTGTGAGATATCAGTTAAAGAGTGAAGTTGAGTTTTTCAGCATACCTGTGTAGACAGGTAGTCTATTTTGGTCAGTTAAGTTTCCCGACCAAACGTATCCAAATTGCTTGCTTTTTAGCTTGTTTGAAAGCTCTTTGCATGTACTTTCTCTATCCCAAACATGTCATTCAAAGGATTTATATTCTCTGAGAGTGAAGTCTAGTTTTTCAGTATACAATCTATCAGAGAGTGAAGTCTAGTTTTTCAGTATACTTATGTGCGCAGGTGGTCTATTTTGGTTGGTTGAGTTTCCTGACCAACACTCATCCAAATTACTTGATTTTTAGCTTGTTGGAAAGCTATTTGTGCGTACTTTCTCTATCTCAAATATCTTTCTCAAAGGATATATACTCAGGGAGTTATCAGTCCGAGAGTGAAGTTCAATTCTTAAGCATACTTGTGTGGATAGGTAGTTCATCTTCGTCAGTTGCGTTTCTTAATCAAAACTTGTCCAAATTAAGTTATTTATAGCTTGTTAGAAAGCTCTCTTTGTCTACTTTGATTGACTAAAGGCACAGGTCCATTTGAGTATTGTATTGAGAGAAGCAAGCTGTCTAAGGTGCAGCTGTTTGTCCAAATGCTTGACATACAAGGGTTCACTACAGGTTTTCGTTGCGCATAGGAGAACTCATTCTCCTCAATACTTGTGCATTGATCATTGATGTGCCAGAGTGGTGGTAAAATCAATATTCAAACCGGGCTCAAAGAGCCAAACCACTGGAATATGATCAATATTCAAACCATGCTCAAAGAGCCAAACCACTAGAGTTGTGGTGAATGATAAATATGTAAACCGTGCTCAAAGAGCCAAAGCACCATCTGAGTGCACAAAGAGCTCTTATCTTGACGTTGACAAGGCTAGGAATGCCTCAAAATCTCTATGTGACAATCTTTTGGGTGTAGATTATATACTTCAAGGATGGAACCCATTTTTTAAAGAAGTGCCCTAACTAGCATGGTGGCATGACAAACTTTGCTATCATAATATAACGTGGTACTAATGACTTGCTTTGAATTATCTGAGATAATGTATCTACTATCATCATAGCTTCACCATATTGGAGGATGGAATTATACAAGCTAGCAATTGAGGTGGACTTAGCTCATGGCATCCCCTTTGGTGACAGAGTGTTCCATGTACATAGGGAGGATTTAGAGCATGAGGAGTGCTTCATTTGCAGATATGGTGCCTACGACACAATTATATGCAGACATAAGACACTATTTTGAGGGCATCCTGCACTTTGAGGGATGAAAAACAGATAATTAGGGACCCATAGCCAACTTTGGCCTCTTTCAAATGTTAAGGGTTTTTCTTACTCTTACAACAATCAGGAACTCACTCAGGTAGATCTATGATTTTGTCTCATGGGCTGATTTTGGACTTATGTTGGTGTTGATATCGTGCTATCCATTCATTGTTTCTCACTTGACTCTCTCGGAAAAGCTTTCCAGGCAGTTTATGCAGGTTGTATGTCATTCACTTTCAGGTATTTGTGGTTTCCATTTCTGATGACATGATTCTCCCTTACTGAATACCAGCTAATGCAACTTGGTGAGACAATACAAATCAAAATAACCCAATGGAATCAAGGGGGGCTCTTGGGCTACTTTGAGGTTAGCATTCATTTGTATAAATTTCAATAGTGTGTGCTTTTACACTTGGCATTCAAACTAGCATGATTCTGTTGCAGGGTGTACGCGCTTTCATACCGATATCTGAGTTGCTTAAAAGGCTGGAGAGCTTTGCTTTTTTGAGAGATTATGTATGAAATCTAGATTTCGAATAAACATTTGTTGCAGTAGCCTTCTCATGATGGCTTTACTGCCTTCAGTCTCTGCCTTTTACAGGTTGGCAGAACACTTACTGTCGCAGTGGTAAAAGCTGACAAACAAAGATCAAACATAATTGCAAGTGAAGTTCAGGCATGGGTAATGATTATAATTCAGCACTCATTTATGCATTCCTGTATGACTATGATTGAGCTTTGAATATTGTAATTTTATGATGGTGCACACTTGCCGTTTTATATCGACCAATAGGACAGATTAAGGACTGATAGTGTTGCTTCCAAAGGCCCAGTTTCAGATGAAGATTTCTTTTTACATGTACGAGATACCAATCATAGTACTAATTTCTAAAGAATGTGCAGGCATCCAAGATTTGTGTGTGGGTGTTTTCCGTGTGTTGTAGAGCAGATTCGGTGCATAACACCAGAAAATTGCCATTCAAGGCATTCGGTGTGCTTAGGTGCTTCCAATGCGTTCAGTCCCTGGTTACATGGATAATTTTCTTAAAGTCACCGATTGGTGCCCTAGAACTAACGCATGCCTTCGTTAGTCATTGAACATTCCTCCTCCCCCTTGCGTGTGAGATTGGCATCTCTCGCAGCCTGTACCATGAACTCTTAGCACTTCAGCCCCCCACCCCATTGCCATAGCCTACACTTCTGAGAGCTCCAGCTGTCTCACACGCTCCATTAGAGCCAATATTCATTGTTCAGCCATAGTGAGTCTACACATGTCACACATAGCTCCACATCTATCTATTCACACACACACACACACACAGAGAGAGAGAGAGAGAGAGAGCGAGAGAGAGAGAGAGAGAGAGAGAGAGAGAGAGAGAGAGAGAGAGAGAGAGAGAGAGAGAGAGAGAGAGAGAGAGAGAGAGAGAGAGAGAGAGAGAGAGAGAGAGAGAGAGAGAGAGAGAGAGAGAGAGAGAGAGAGAGAGAGAGAGAGAGAGAGAGAGAGAGAGAGAGAGAGAGAGAGAGAGAGAGAGAGAGAGAGAGAGAGAGAGAGAGAGAGAGAGAGAGAGAGAGAGAGAGAGAGAGAGAGAGAGAGAGAGAGAGAGAGAGAGAGAGAGAGAGAGAGAGAGAGAGAGAGAGAGAGAGAGAGAGAGAGAGAGAGAGAGAGAGAGAGAGAGAGAGAGAGAGAGAGAGAGAGAGAGAGAGAGAGAGAGAGAGAGAGAGAGAGAGAGAGTCATATTAACATCCTCTGAAGGCCAAACTTGGCCTATGAGACAAAATCGTGTACAAGTGTAGTAACCCTGTGTAGAGAATGAAATGAAATATGCGCGAGAGAGAGAGAGAGAGAGAGAGAGAGAGAGAGAGAGAGAGAGAGAGAGAGAGAGAGAGAGAGAGAGAGAGAGAGAGAGAGAGAGAGAGAGAGAGAGAGAGAGAGAGAGAGAGAGAGAGAGAGAGAGAGAGAGAGAGACAAAGAAAGAAAGAAAGAAAGAAAGACTTTTTAACGTCTATTAGAGGCCAAAATCGGCCTATGAGACAAAACATATACATCAGTATGATCCAATCCACTGTGATCCAAAACGAAAATAAAGTGTGAGTACTGCAAACGGGTATAAAAGGTGGGATAGTAGCTGGTATCAAGGGTGTGGGGTGCTATGGGTATGCACTCTATATGCTCAATGGGTGAGATACAAATATGATATGCATAGGGAGGGGATGCTCGATGGTATCACAACCCCCTAAATGCCTGGAGTGGGTGTAGGATATAATGCATCGGTGGGTAAGGCATCATGGCGATCCTCAAAATGCTCTGGGCGTCCAAATCGATAGGGGTGCGTTGTTGACGTCTCTGTATCTCCATGTCATGGCGTGCGTGAATCGCCTGAATCTCTCTCTGATGTGGACGAGCTCTCCGGACAAGGGGTCTCGGTCGTCGACGCTGTCGTCTAAGCTCCTCTGCTCTGTGTAATGTGACACCCCGCATGGAGCTGGGCCCTCGAGTGTATGTGGGTCTGAAAAGATCTGTAATATAAGTCTGAGGGGGGGGGTCAGGTGTATCTCCATCTGCTGCTGGAGGAGTGATCGACGGTGCTGGAGCTCTACTAGGAAACGACCTAGAGGGCGCCGGTCCTCTGTCCCCAATAAAGCCCTGATCTCTCTAGGCCCCCTGAAGAGCTATGGGTAGCGGTCTCTGATGTCCTCATATGCCTGGCATCTACATGTGTAGTGCTCCTCGTCCTCCACCTCCTCTCTACATATCCTGCATAATCGCTCATCCCTGGGGGTATGTGCGGCTCGCCCAATCTCAATCTCGAGATGGTGTGATGATACTCTGAGCTGCCCAATGGCCACTCTCTCAGCTCGTGCCATATATGTATCCATGTATCGTGGTCTCTGAATGAAACCATCGCTGTCACAGTCAGGAAGTGCTCTCTGTAGTGTTGCCTCTTTGTGGGAAGAGGCTCCCGTGGTGCTATCCATGCTTCCCTGACGTGTATCTGTAGTAGGTCCTGACGGATTATCCTATTCCTCTCTAAACGAGAGAGGGTAATGTGGGGGGAAGAGAGGTCATACTGAAAAGGGGGGAGATCCGTAATGCTCATGCCATGGTCTGCTAACCATCGGTAAGTCTGTGCATACCATACTCTCTCATGCCCTGTCTCTCCCAAATGTCTAGAGCTCTCAAATGCAAGCCTGGTGAGTCGACTAGTGGGGAGCTCTCTGACTCTCAGAATAAAGGTCACCAACTGGAAGAGGGCCTCCACTAGCATCGGTGGTGTGCCAAGCTCAGCTCGTATAATGTCATGTGGAACGGAGGGCTTTCTGCGCAGCAAGCGTGATATCATGGTGATCTGGTGCCTCTCAATCTGCGTCCACATCGCCTCTGTGATCCCTGGTGCCCATACTGCTGCTGCGTACATCAATGCGGGTGTCACTAGAGTGTCAAAGAGCCACCCCTTAGTCGGGGGCTCTTGAATATGTGTCTGAAAGCAGCGTCTCTCCAATCCTGCAAGTGCCGCATAACCTCGCGTCAATCTATCTCTCGCAGCCTGTGCCATGGAGAATACCCCTGTGCTGCCCGAGAAGGTGATACCTAGGTAGACGTAGGAGTCCACTACCTCAATCTGTCCTCCAGCTGCTGTGAAAGAGGTGCGATGGCGTACTGTCCTGGAGGTATGGAAGATCATGACCTTGGTCTTGCCAAGGTTCACTGTGAGTCCTCTCTCGATGCAAAAGGTATCGAGCGCCTGTAAATGTGACTGCAACCCCTCCTGTGACTCTGAGAGGAGGACAATGTCATCAGCATATAATAGGATATGTACTGGTGTACCTCCGAGGTCTCCTCCTTGCCCTCCTGCTCGCTGTATATACTCCGTGATCTCGTCGATGTAGAGACCGAAGAGAGTGGGTGAGAGAGGGCAACCTTGTTTCACACCAATGGTGCTAACAAGGCTGTCTGATAGACCGCCGGGGCAGCGTACCCTGCCTGTGACTCGTGCATACAAAGCGTGGATGGCCCATAGCATGTCTGATGGAAGCTGTAACTCCTGGAGCCTCCGTAGTAGTCTCTCTCGAGGGACCATGTCGAAGGCTTTGCGGAAATCCACAAAGCAACAGTATAGTCTCTGCTTCCTCGCCTTCGCGCTCTCAATCAAGCAACGAAGCACGAAGATGTGGTCGATGGTGGAGAAAGTGCGGCGGAAGCCTGCCTGGCCGGGTGCTCTGATCCCTGCTGCTTCAGTGTGTGTACTGAGCTCTGCCTCTAGTACTGCCCCATAGATCTTGGCCAGGATATGGCCTATCATAATAGTCCTGTAGTTCCCTGGGTCCATCATATCGCCGGACTTATGGATAGGCGTAATGGTATGCATAGTCCATGAGTCGGGTAATCCCTCAACCAAAGCACGGTTGAAGAGATGGGCGATCAAGTGGGAAACTACATCTGCTGCGTATATAAAGTGCTCTCCCTGTGGCCCCGTGTGGTCTGCAGAACGGCCATGCTGTAGCCTATGGATGGCCTGTCGTACCATGCCTGCTGTGAACAGGGTGGATATCGCCGGACGCGGTGTGGAAGGAATCGGTAACGGTGGCTGTCCTGGGACGTCATATAACCTCTGGGCGTAGGTGTGCCAAGTCGAAGGATCTGCTATGGGTGTAGGTGGACGTGGCTCACGTAGTGCCCTCCACGCGGTGGCACAATCCCTACTCATGAGAAGGTCGATCAACTCTGCTTCCTGTCGCTCCTCGAAAGCTCGCCGCTTCCGGCGTGTGAGGGCTCGCATCTGTCGTCGTGCCTCCCTCTCTGTGATGGATCCCAAGATACTCTGTGCTCTGAGATGTCGGTATAGTCGCCTACACTCCTCATCGTACCATCTATTCTGGGGTGTAGACCCCAGTCGTGTCGGATGTGCAGTGCTGTGGGTGGTGTATGGGAAGCTGAGAGTAGCGGATGTATGGAGGATCGAGGAGAAGTGGGCGGTGAGGGTGTCCAAGGAGGCAGAGGGATCAAGGGAGTAGATGCGCTCTCGAACATGGGAGCTATAGATATGTGCTAGCTCATGTCTAAAGTGAATGGTGGTACGGGCTTGTGGCTGTATGGTGACGGGGTGGGTTATGCATGGTGAGCCGCGAATGGATAGGGCAAGATATGCGTGATCAGCTCCAATCGGTAAGGGTGGGATAGTGAATGAGGTGATCAGATGTGTCGCCTCCGGAGGTCAGATAACATAGTCTACCACACTGCCCCCCCTTTGGTGTTGTGGGTGGAATGCAGGTGGGACCGCGCGAGGTGGGCCAACTCTCCATCCCATTATATATAACGAGACGGTGTGCTGCTCCCATCTGGAGTAAGTGTCGGCCATATAAGGTGGGTGTAGCGGTGTCGACTGAGGCTCTGAGTGTAGGCATGTCCTCTATGGTACGAAGCATCTCAGGGTCGTCAAAGTCGTAGATATCACACTGGTGGCTCTGAGTGCGGGCATTGAAGTCTCCTACAAGGAAGACTTCACCCATCCGGGTATACTCCATAATCGTGTCACTGAGGCAGTCATATGGCGATGTGGTGTCTGGTCCCTCCCCTCCTGATAGCTGCTCAGGGGAATGTGTGAAGCGTGAACCAATGGGTGCAATATAGCATACGGCGAAGTACGCTGCTCTCTCCTCTGATAGCTGCAATCGTATCCACATGAAACGTGCCTCTGGGTCTCTGGCTACCACCTGTACCCTGTGCTGTAACGACTGTCTATAGAGCACGGCTACTCCTCCTGATCCCCGTGTGGTGTGCTGTCTCATCTGGCGGCGGTGAGCTGACTCCCACATATAGCCCTCAATCCTCGGTAGGCTCCTCCTCCATAGTTGCATCGCAACGCGTTGCGAACGGTTGGCAACTTCGCAACCGCAACTTCGCAACGTTGCTACGTTCGCAACGCGTTGCTTTGCATGCATTTTTTTTTTAAGTCCAAAAAATACCCAAAATATATTTTACCTTAGAAGGATCATAAATTATTTAAAATCCTATTCAAAATGTCCAATAAATGCAATAAAAACCCTAGGAGAATGAGGAAGACATAAAAAGCTATAAAAGTGTACACTATAGAGATTCAATTGTGTATGCTTTTCTTTATGGGCCTTGTGACCTTGAGATAGCCACATATTTGGGATTTCCAATGTTCTCCTTCTAATGCACTCACAAAGCTTGGACAAAAGTTGCATCCTTGGCCTTTGCCCTTCAAATCCAAGGGTACTCTTCTATGATGATTGATCTGTCTAAGTACAGACATCACCATGAATGATTGTGAATGTTGAATTGTGTAGAGACTAATCAAGACTCAATAATCCTCTGTCCTATAATATATTGTATATGTCGGTTTGTATATATGTATTATGTAATAACTTATAAGAAATATGCATGCATGTATGTATGTATGTAATATACATGCATCTCCTTATATGTATGTATGTAATATGCATGTATCTACTTCTATGCATGCATGATGAATGCATGCATGCATGATGAATGAATGCATGCATGTTGTATGCATGTATGTATGTAATATGTATGTATATGTGTGTATGTAATATGTATGTATATATGCATGTGTAATATACATACGACATGTCGCATGTCTACTTTTAATTCATAATTTACATGTGTGTATATTTATTTAGATGTGTAAAAGGATGCACTTCATCATATATTACCTATAGGAATCTTAGATAACCAAAATATTAAAAAAAAAAACAAAAAAACAAAAAAATTGCGTTCGCAACGTTTTAGCAACGTCTAGGTCAAAACGTTGCTATGTTGCTAACGCGTTAGCAACGCGTTGCCTTGGACGTTGCTAAAACGTTGCTAACAACACTGTCCTCCTCGGGCTCTCGTGTGTCTGTCAAGAAGATAATGTCTCTTCCCTCCATCACCTCCTCGAGGCGCCCTGGATGTGTCCATAAAGATCCATTGCAGTTCCAGACTGCAATGTGCACCTCCTGGTGTGCTGTCTCATAGGCGGCGAATCCCTAGTCAATGGGCCGTCCATCAATGATGATCCGACCGTCTCTGTAGAGGGCACGATGTCCCTCTCGTCTGGCGTGGAGGACACGTGGCATGCATGCCCGTCTGTGCTCTACCTGCATCCGTGTGAGGTCGTCATCCAAATCGATGGGGGTGCCCGGTGTAGTGCGTAGTACCGCCCGTCGTCTGAGAAAGTCTCTCCTCCTGGCCTCATCTGAGAACTGAAGGATAAGTGCTATGCTCCGTGTGGAGTCCCGTCCTGCTCTCCATACTCTAGTGAAAGGGAGAGGCTCATCCTCGTAGTATCCAAGTAATGTGCACAAGCGACTCCTGTCCTTCTCTGGTGATCTGTCTGTCTCTGTGAGGCCGGAGACGCGAACATTGAGCCTGCGGGCCTGTCGCATCCGCTCCTCCTCAATGGTGGTATGCACTATGTGGATCTCCTCATGGTGGTTGTTCTTCTTTGCCTCCTGTCGAAGGTTCTTTTTGACAACCTCGACCCCCATCCATCTTTCTTAGTCTCAAGCTCGTTCTGCACCACCTCCATACACTCCTTCTTGATAGTCACCCGAATGTCCTCTAGATGTGGAGCGATCTCCCCCTCCTCGTGCATGCTGTCCAGTTTCGTTTTCATATTAGTAAGCGCAGTGTGCAACTCCTCCAGGTCCCGTGAGTGCTGTTTGCGGGTAGAGAGAAGCTCTCCCCGAAGGGATTCGTTTTCCTTCTCCAAGGTTGCCACCTTGGCTTCGAGGGCGACAACTCTACGGGTAACCTCGTTCAGTGCAAAATCTCCTTCTTTCTTGTGTTTTCCTATCAACTCTCGGAGGGCATGCTCTAAGGTGGCCAACTGTTCCTCCAGCTTGGGAGCCATGAGAGAGAGAGAGAGAGAGAGAGAGAGAGAGAGAGAGAGAGAGAGAGAGAGAGAGAGAGAGAGAGAGAGAGAGAGAGAGAGAGAGAGAGAGAGAGAGAGAGAGAGAGAGAGAGAGAGAGAGAGAGAGAGAGAGAGAGAGAGAGAGAGGATTTGGGTTTTTCTTAGGGTTAGGGATTAGGATTAGGATTAGGTTCTAGAGTTAGGGTTAGGGTTCAGGTTAGGGTTAGGGTTAGGGTTAGGGTTAGGGTTAGGGTTGCACATACTTTTGGAGATGTGGGTTCTGGAGTTAGGGTTAGTTTGGGAGTTTGGCAGGTGGGCATGTTAGGTTTTGGTGTTTAGGGTTAGGGTTATGGTTTCATATCAGTTTGCAGCTGGGGTTTCGGGTATGTTAGGATTGTATCCCCGGGTGTTCTATTCTTGTTTGCAGGACCCATCGGAGAGAGAGAGAGAGAGAGAGAGAGAGAGAGAGAGAGAGAGAGAGAGAGAGAGAGAGAGAGAGAGAGAGAGAGAGAGAGAGAGAGAGAGAGAGAGAGAGAGAGAGAGAGAGAGAGAGAGAGAGAGAGAGAGAGAGAGAGAGAGAGAGAGAGAGAGAGAGAGAGAGAGAGAGAGAGAGAAAGTCATATTAACGTCTTCTGGAGGCCAAACTTGGCCTATGAGACAAAAACCATGTACAAGTGTAGTAACCCTGTGTAGAAGATAAAATGAAATAAAAAGTATATCGCTACACAAAGCTATATAGGGTTGGAAAAGGCTGGGGAGACGTGGCTTTGACTCTGCAGATAGTGGCCACCTAATACATGGGGGGATCCAAAATGTGAGTAAAATGCCCTAGCTACTGGTGATGGGTGGAGGTGGGTATAGTATGTGGTACATCGGTGGTGGTCTGAGTGGCTCCTGAAGGAAGACAACCCAAGGGGTGGTGGTACGCCTATGCTCCATCATGTAGGTCGTAGGCAATCCTGATGCGTGAGATATCCTCCTGATATGGTCGTGGTCGACGATATCCGCCCATGCGTGGTCGGCGCTGTGCTCTCTGTGCTGCTGCCCGGGTGGAGCGTGAGCCCTATAGATGGACCTCTCTGATGTAGCTCAACTCGCTGAAAGAACTGGGTAATGGTCTGCTTGGTACTCACCCGTGGCTCATGTATGGGCTGTAGTGACCGCTCTCGCCTCTCGTATGCTTCTGTGAGAAAGCATCCCAAGCGTCTCTGGTCTCCCATAGTCATGCACAGCTGGAATGACTCCTCGATTTGGAACTGTGCTCGTAGGTCTAAGTATGCCGCACATCTGATAACAAAATGCTCCTCACTCTCTACCTCTGTCTGGCATACTGGGCACCACCTCTCCTCACGGGGGACTCCCCTGGACCGACCCCTCTCAATCTCGAGCTGATGTGATGAAACCCGGAGCTGCCCAATGACGACTCGTAGGTGGTGGGGAAGGTAGGTCTGCATGTATCTCGGAATCTCGATGAAGCCCGTGCCCGATATATGTAGAAAATGCTCGCGGTAGTAGAGCATTTTCGTTGGCAATGTACCCCTAGGGCTCACCCATGTCCTCTGTATGTATGTATGTATGCCATATCTCCTGACGAATGATCCTATTCCTCTCTTGATGAGAGAGCGAGTAGGTGGGTGCATGAGAGTCATATTGTAGTGGTGGTAGCCTGTCTATGTCAAAGCCATGGTGGGCAAGCCAGTCTCGTGTCTGTGCATACCATGAGGAGGTGTCGCTTGCTAATGCCATATCACGTGATGCCTTGAAAGCACGATAAGCAATGCGCTTTGTATCCATGCTCCAAAGTTTGTGTAATAGGCATACTGTCCGGAATAGTGCCTCAACTAGCATCGGTGGTGCAGCGAGCTCTGCTCTAATGATATCATGTGGTACTGAAGGCTTGCTGCGGATAAGTCTGGCAATCATGAGGATCTGTGGCCTCTCTAATGCTGTCCATACTGATGTAGCTAATCCTGGTCCCCATATGGCTGCCCCATACATGAGCACTGGCGTAACCAAAGTGTCAAAGAGCCACCCCTTTGTGCGGGGCTCCTGAAAATATGCCTGGTGGCACTGTCTCTCTGTCAAAGCTAGTGCTGTGTATCCAAGTGTGATGCGGTCACGGGCTGCATGAGCCATAGAGAAGACCCCTGATGCGGCTGTAAATGTCACCCCCAAGTAAACATATGTTCCGACCACCTCGATCGGTCCCTCTGCTGCTGCTGTGAACAAACTATGTCTGCGTACTTGTGCTGATGTATGAAAGATCAAGACCTTGGTTTTATCAAGGTTCACAGATAACCCTCTGTGTCTGCAAAAGTCATCTAGGCCATGTAGATGATGCTGTAGACCTTCTGCAGACTCTGAAACCAATACAATATCATTAGCATATAAAAGAATATGGACAGTGAACCCGTGTACCTCAATGCCATCTCCCCCCCCTGCTTCTGTATGAAGTCCACTATCTCATCAATGTAGAGACCAAAGAGGGTGGGTGAGAGAGGGAATCCGTGCTTCACCCCGATAGTGCTAGCAAGTGGATCAGATAAGCCCCAGGACATCTGACTCTACCAGATACTCTCTCGTATAAGGCGTAGATCCCCCATATCATCTCCTCTGGAGCTCCGATGTCAAGTAGTCGTCTGAGGAGTCGATCCTTGGGAACAGTGTCAACTGCTTTGCGGAAGTCCACAAAGCAAGAATATAATCTCCTCTTCCTCACCCTGGCTTGGTCGATCAGGCATCTCAGAGTGAAGATGTGGTCAATGGTAGAGTAATCTCGTTTGAAACTTGCCTGTCCTGAAGCCTTGATGCCCTTCCTCTCAGCGAGAGTACTCAACTCTGTCTCTAGTACCTCCCCATATAACTTGGCCAATATAGGGCCAATCATGATCGTCCGGTATGTAGCTCGATCCATAGTATGACCTGACTTATGAATGGGCACTATGGTGTGCTCAATCCATGAGTCTGGGAACCCTTCAACCAATGCACGGTTGAAGAGATGGGCAATGAGCGGTGCGAGAGTCGTGCCTCCATAGATGAGGTGCTCTGCCTGTAAACCGAAATGATCATGGGCCCTGCCATGCTGCAGCCGGGCAATAGCACATCCCACCATAGTGGGTGTGAAGAAGTCAGAGGTAGTAGGACGTGAGTTCTGCGGTCTGGGAATGGGAGGCTTGTCCGCGATCTCGTATAGGCTCCGTGCATAGCTATGCCAAGTGCTCGGATCTCGGATAGGTGTCTGCTGTCTCCTCTCTCTCAAATGTCGCCATGCCACTACACTGTCTCGACTCATGAGCAAATGGTAAATATCCCAATACTGTCTCTCCTCCCAATCTCGCTGTTTGCGGCGAGTAAGGCTTTGCATGCGACGCTGTGTCTGTGTGTGTGTAATATCTCCTCTATGCTCTAAAATCCGTAGGTGCTTCCGCAGCTCACGACAATCTGCATACCAACGGTTCTGGGGCATGGATCCTGTGCGTGGAGGGTGCATATGTGTGCAGTGTGGGAAGCTGAGGGGAGCTGCGTCCTGTAGGATGGTGGTGATATGTGATGTAAGTGTGTCCAAAGGTGAGAATGGATCGAGGGAGAGTAGGCGGGTGTGTAAATGGTGTGCATAAACGTGTGAGAGCTCGTGTGTGAAGTGTATCGTGGTATGTATCTCAGTGGGTGAGGGAGGGTTGGAATCGGAGATGAGAGTGTGAATGTGATAAATGTGTGGTCAGCACCGAGTGGGCGTCGTCCAATACGAAGTAAAGGGATGAGTGAAGCTCTAGAGGTAGTACCCAAAATGTAGTCGACTGTGCTCTCACCTCCCCCGTGAGGGAAGCAAGTAAATCTGCCTGAACCCGGCCAACGATTCATCCCGTTATATATAACGAGATGATGTCGGCTGCCTAGCTCGAGTAGATGTCTTCCATAGCCGGTGGTGTCCTGACCCGTATCTTCCGATACTCTGCTGGTGCTAATCTCAACCGGGTCTCTGGCCTTCATGAGATGTGGGTGATCCATGTCGTATGCCTGGCACTAATGCGACTGACTGCGGCCATTGAAGTCCCCCATAAGGAAGACTTCACCTAGTGTGCTGGTATGTAGTATCTCATCTGAAAGCGCTGTGTATGGTGAGTCTCTATCTCTGATCGGTCCCCCCAGATCCTGTCCTGCGTATCGAGATCCGCGTGGTGGGAAGTAGCATATAGTAATGTAAATCGAGCTCCCCTGTGCTATCTCCATGCGAACCCACATGTATCGTGCCTCCTCATCTCTACCTATAATATGGATCCGGCTTTGTATCTCCTGTCGAAATACGATGGCCACTCCTCCCGATCCTCGCGTTGTACTCTGTCTCTTTGTGGTCCTGAATGCAGATTCCCAATGAAAACCTGCAATGCGTGGTAGACCTCTCTCTTGGCTCTCGTGTGTCTCTGTGATGCACGCAAAGTCATGTGATGCCAGAATCTCCTCGACTCTTTCTGGTCGCGTTTAGAGTGCCCCGTTGCAGTTCCACACTGCTCCTCTGAGTGGTGTCTCCTTGTGTAGTGATGTCTCATAAGCCGCATGGCCCTATTTGATAGGGCCTCCATCTATGAAGACCTTACCATCACGGTAAAAGGCCTTCCTCCCCTCTCGACGTGCCTGGAGTATCTGTGGCATGCAAGCGCGTCGGTGTGCCACCTGCATACGCGTGAGGTCCTCGTCCATGTAGAGGGTGCCGCCGGGTAGTCCACGTAGTACTGATCGATGTCTGAGAGAGAGAGAGAGAGAGAGAGAGAGAGAGAGAGAGAGAGAGAGAGAGAGAGAGAGAGAGAGAGAGAGAGAGAGAGAGAGAGAGAGAGAGAGAGAGAGAGAGAGAGAGAGAGAGAGAGAGAGAGAGAGAGAGAGAGAGAGAGAGAGAGAGAGAGAGAGAGAGAGAGAGAGAGAGAGAGAGAGAGGGAGAGAGAAGAAAGAAAGAAAGAAAGAAAGTGTTTTTATGTCTATTAGGAGGCCGAACTCGGCCTATCAGACATATCAATGTACACGGATGTATCTTCTGTCAATTGAAAAAGATGAAAGTGCTGAAATAAAAGCTGGAAAGGCTGATATAGATCTCTGTAGTATGCATGTAGAGATATCCATGAAAGTGGGAGGGGGGGAATGGTGAATGGAGTTCTATACCTATAGCCTATATGCAAAAGGGTACAAGCATGATAATGCATATGAACGACTAACTAGCTCCATCGTGTGCTAGTGGGCGGGTATAGGATGTGATACATAGGTGGAGGGGGGGGGAGAGAGAGAGAGGGAGAGAGAGAGGGGGGAGAGAGAGAGAGAGAGAGAGAGAGAGAGAGAGAGAGAGAGAGAGAGAGAGAGAGAGAGAGAGAGAGAGAGAGAGAGAGAGAGAGAGAGAGAGAGAGAGAGAGAGAGAGAGAGAGAGAGAGAGAGAGAGAGAGAGAGAGAGAGAGAGAGAGAGAAAGAAAGACTTTTTAACGTCTATTAGAGGCCAAAATCGGCCTATGAGACAAAACATATACATCAGTATGATCCAATCCACTGTGATCCCAAAAGGAAAATAAAGTGTGAGTACTGGAAACGGGTATAAAAGGAGTGGATAGTAACTGGCATCAAGGGTGTGGGGTGCTATGGGTATGCACTCTATATGCTCAATGGGCGAGATACAAATATGATATGCATAGGGAGGGGAGGCTCGATGGTATCACAACCCACTAAATGCCTGGAATGGGTGTAGGATGTAATGCATCGGTGGGTAAGGCATCATGGCGATCCTCAAAATGCTCTGAGCGTCCAAATCGATAGGGGTGCGTTGCTGACGTCTCCGTATCTCCATGTCATGGCGTGTGTGAATTGCCTGAATCTCTCTCTGATGTGGACGGGCTCTCCGGACAGGGGGTCTCGATCATCGACGCTGTCGTCTAAGCTCCTCTGCTCTCTGTAATGTGACCCCCCGCATCGAGCTTGGTCCTCGAGTGGCTTTGGATCTGAAAAAATCTGTAATATAAGTCTGAGGGGGGGGGGCAGGTGTATCTCCATCTGCTGCTGGAGGAGTGATGCACGGCGGTGGTGGAGCTCTACTAGGAAACGACCTAGAGGGCGCTGGTCCTCTGTCCCCAATAAAGCCCTGATCTCTCTGGGCCCCGTGAAGAGCTGTGGGTAGCGGTCTCTGATGTCCTCATATGCCTTGCATCTACATGTGTAGTGCTCCTCGTCCTCCACCTCCTCTCTACATATCCTGCATAATCTCTCACCCCTCGGGGTATGTGTGGCTCGCCCAACCTCAATCTCGAGCTGGTGTAATGATACTCTGAGCTGCCCAATGGCCACTCTCTCAGCTGGTGCCATATATGTATCCATGTATTGTGGTCTCTGAATGAAACCATCCACAGTCACAGTCAGGAAGTGCTCTTTTTAGTGATGGGGATAATGTAATAATGTAGTGGTGCATAGGGAGATGTGGCTCTGACTATGCACATAATGACCACCTAATACATGGGGGCCCATGATCGGAGTGAATATATATATCCTAACTACAGATAATGGGTGGGGGTGGATGGAGTATGTGGTACATCGGCGGCGGTCCGAGTGTCTCTGGAAGGAAGGTTACCGAGGTGGTGGTGGTGCACCTTTGCTCCATCATGTGTTCATGGGCTATCATGATGCTTGAAATATCCTCCTGGTATAGTCATGGTCGTCCGTATCCAGCCCTATGTGGTCGATGTCGTACTCTCTGTGCCACTGCCTGCTGGAGCGTGAGCTCTAGGCCTCAGGAAGGCGGGCCCGTCTGATGTAGCCCATCTCGCTGAAAGAACTGAGTAATGGTCTGCTGGGTACTCACTCGTGTCTGATGCGTGGGCTGTAGGGACTGATCTTGTCTCTCATATGCTGCTGTGAGGAAACGTCCCAACCTCCGCTAGTCTCCTGTGGTCATGCACAACTGTAGTGACTCCTCTATGTGGAACTGTGCTCGTAGATCTGAGTATGCTCGACATTTGATAACAAAGTGCTCCTAGCTCTCTATCTCTGTATGGCATAGTGGGCACCACCTCTCCCTCTAGGGACTCCCCTAGTCAGACCACTCTCGATCTCGAGCTGATGTGATGAAACTCTAAGCTGCCCAATGACGAATCGGAGGTGGTGTGGTAGGTATGTTTGCATCTATCGTGGAGTCTCAATGAAGCCCTGGTCTGAGATCTGTAGAAAATGCTCGTGGTAGTGAAGCATTTTCCGTGGCAATGTAATCATGGGGCTAATCCATGTCCTTTGTATGTATGTATGTATGTATGCCATATCTCATGTCGAATGACCCTATTCCTCTCCTGGTGGGAGAGCGAATAGGTGGGGGCCTGTAAGTCATACTGCAGGGGTGGTAGTCTGTCTATGTCAAACCCATGGCGGGCCAGCCAGTCTCGTGTCTGTGCGTACCATGAGGAGGTGTCTCCTGCTAATGCCATGTCACGTGATGCCTGGAAAGCTCGATATGTGCTCTGTATCCATGCTCCGGATCTTGTGTAGTAGGCTCTGCTCTCATGATATCATGTGGTATCGAAGGCTTGCTGCAGATGAGTGTGGCAATCATGAGAATCTGTGGCCATCCAATGCTATCCATGCTGATGTAGCTAACCCCGACCCCCATATGGCTGCTCCATACATGAGCGCTGGTGTAACCAAAGTGTTGAAGAGCCACCCCTTTGTGCGGGGCTTCTGAAAGTGTGCCTTGTGGCACTGTCTCTCCATCAAGGCTAGTGCTGCGTATCCACGTGTGATGCAATCCCGGGCTGCCTGAGACATAGAGAAAACTCAAGAGGTCGCTGTGAATGTCATTCCGAGATAGACACTGACTCTGATATCTGTATAGATGCCTCAAAAGCTCTGTGTGTGAGTCTGTCTGTAGGGAGCTCCCTCATCCTCTGAATAAAGAAGATAGTCTGGAATAGTGCATCTACTACCATGGGTGGTACAGCTAGCTCTTCCATGATGATGTCATGTGGCACTGACTGTTTCCCGCGAAATAGTCGTGAGATCATACGTACCCATGGCCTCTCGATCGCACTCCATTGGGTGACTATGAGGCCCGGGGCCCAAACTATCGCAGGATACATCATAGCTGGTCTGACTAGTGTGTCAAATAGCCACCCCTTCGTGCGGGGCTCTTGGAAGTGTGCCTGGTGACATCTCCGCTCTAACATGGCTAAAGCTCCATACCCTCGTGTGAGTCTATCGGTGGCTGCCTGTCGCATGCTGAAGGGGCCAGGCAAGCTCGTGAATGTGACTCCGAGGTTTAGGAAGTGACCACCTCAATTTGTCCACCGCCGGCCGTGAAACCTACCCCATTCCTCACCATGGGGGAGGTGTGGAAGATCGTGACCTTGGTCTTGCGAAGGTTTACTGTCAAGCCCCTCTGTGTACAAAACTCATGCAGGGCATCCAGGTGGCGCTGTAATCCCTTGGGTGACTCTGAAATCAATACAATGTCATCGGCATATAATAAAATGTGGACATGTGTACCTGCGAGGTCTGCACCCTCTCCTCCAGCTCGGAGAATGTAGTCCTCAATCTCGTCGATGTAGAGACCAAATAGAGTGGGGGAGAGTGGGCAGCCTTGCTTAACACCGATGGTGCTAGCAATGGCCTAAGACATACCTTGTGGACACGGTACCCTCCCAGTCACCCGCTCATAGAGTGCATAGATGGCCCAAATCATCCCTGATGGTACTCCCAAGCTCTGGAGGCGTCAGAAGAGTCTCTCTCGTGGCACAATATGGCACCGTATAGTTTGGCCATGGTGTGGCCAATCATGATGGTCCTATAGTTCCTTGGGTCCAGGGTGTCGCAAGATTTGTTGATAGGCACAATGGTGTGCATAGTCCACTCCTCTGGGAAGCCCTCCCCTATAGCCCGGTTGAAGTACTCATCTCATTTGGGTCTCTTGCCCTCATGAGATGTGGGTTATCCATGTCGTATGCCTCTCACTGATGCGACTGAGTGCGGCCATTGAAGTCCCCCATAAGGAAGACTTCACTTAGTGTGCTGTAATGTAGTATCTCATCTGAAAGTGCTGTATATGGTGAGCCTCTATCTCGGATCGGTCCCCCAAGATCCTGCCCTACGTATCGAGATTCGCTTGGAGGGAAGTAGCAGATGGCAATGTAAATCGAGCTCCCCTGTGCTATCTCCATGCGAACCCAGATGTATCATGCCTCCTCATCTCTTCCTATAATATGGATCCGGCTCTGTATCTCGTGTCTAAATACGATGGCCACACCTGTTGACCCTCGTGCTGTACTCTGTCTCGTCGTGGTCCTGAATGCAGTTTTCCAATGAAAACTTGCAATGCATGGTAGACCTCTCTCTGGGCTCTCGTGTGTCTCTGTGGTGCACGCAAAGTCATGTGATGCAAGGATCTCCTCGAATCTGTATGGTCGCGTCCAGAGTGCCCCGTTGTAGTTCTACACTGCTCCTTTGAGTGGCGTCTCCTGGTGTAGTGATGTCTCATAGGCTGCGTGGCCCTATTTGATAGGGAGTCCATCTAAGAAGACCTTACCATCACGGTAAAAGGCCTTCCTCCCCTCTCGGCGTGTCTGGAGTATCTGTGGCATGCAAGCGCGTCGGTGTGCCAACTTCATCCGGGTGAGGTCCTCGTCCATGTAGAGGGTGCCGCCAGGTAGTCCACGTAATATTGATCGGCGTCTAAAAAAGGCAGTTTGTGCCTCCTCGGAGCTCATCTTAAGGATGAGTGCTAGCAAACGTGATGTGTCCCTCCCAACCCTCCATGTGCCTGTGAAGGGCATGCTCTGGTATCCAAGTCGACGGCTAATGTCAGTGGCGTATGCCTCCAGTGATGCCCCTTTGGGTAGGCCCGTAATTCGAATGTGAAGTCTTCTAGTGTGTCGAAGCCCCTCCTCAATTGTATCCTAGACTCGTGTGAGCTCTTCTTTTTGCACGTCTTCTTTAACTTCCTTCTTAACCCTTTTGTGAACTACTTCCACCCACGACTCTCGAGTAGATTCTACCTCCGTTTTGATTTCCTTCTTTATTTCTTCTTTGAGTGTCTCCACGTTGGAGATCTCCCCCTCTTCTTTCATGTGCTCATAAGCTACTCTTCCAATTGTCTCGTTCTTCTATGAGAGTCTTTACTTGTTCTTGGAGTCCTTTGACTTTATCCATTACTTGTTCTTCAGGTCCTTTGAACTTTTCCATCATTTTTCGTATCTCCATATTGAGGTTGCGGTCTGCCTCCTTTTTGGCCTCTTTGAGGGCTTTGGCGATGAGTTCCTCCACTTCCCTCCGGTCCATGGGAGCCATTTCAGTGATTAGATTTAGGGTTTTGGATTTTTTTGGGTAAGGGCTAGAGAGAGAGAGAGAGAAAGAAAGACTTTTTAACGTCTATTAGAGGCCAAAATCGGCCTATGAGACAAAACATATACCTCAGTATGATCCAATCCACTGTGATCCCAAAAGGAAAATAAAGTGTGAGTACTGCAAACGGGTATAAAAGGAGTGGATAGTAACTGGCATCAAGGGTGTGGGGTGCTATGGGTATGCACTCTATATGCTCAATGGGTGAGATACAAATATGATATGCATAGGGAGGGGAGGCTCGATGGTATCACAACCCACTAAATGCCTGGAATGGGTGTAGGATGTAATGCATCGGTGGGTAAGGCATCATGGCGATCCTCAAAATGCTCTGAGCATCCAAATCGATAGGGGTGCGTTGCTGACGTCTCCGTATCTCCATGTCATGGCGTGTGTGAATCGCCTGAATCTCTCTCTGATGTGGACGGGCTCTCCGGACAGGGGGTCTCGGTCGTCGACGCTGTCGTCTAAGCTCCTCTTCTCTCTGTAATGTGACCCCCCGCATCAAGCTGGGTCCTCGAGTGGATGTGGGTCTGAAAAAATCTGTAATATAAGTCTGAGGGGGGGGGGGCCAGGTGTATCTCCAGCTGCTCCTAAAGGAGTGATGCACGGCGGTGGTGGAGCTCTACTAGGAAACGACCTAGAGGGCGCTGGTCCTCTGTCCCCAATAAAGCCCTGATCTCTCTGGGCCCCGTGAAGAGCTCTGGGTAGCGGTCTCTGATGTCCTCATATGCCTTGCATCTACATGTGTAGTGCTCCTCGTCCTCAACCTCCTCTCTACATATCCTGCATAATCTCTCACCCCTCGGGGTATGTGTGGCTCGCCCAACCTCAATCTCGAGCTAGTGTGATGATACTCTGAGCTTCCCAATGGCCACTCTCTCAGCTGGTGCCATATATGTATCCATGTATCGCGGTCTCTGAATGAAACCATCCACAGTCACAGTCAGGAAGTGCTCTCTGTAGTGTTGCCTCTTTGTGGGAAGAGGCTCCCGTGGTGCTATCCATGTCTCCCTGATGTTTATCTGAAGTAGGTCCTGACGGATGATCCTATTCCTCTCCGAACGAGAGAGGGTAATGTGGGGGGAAGAGAGGTCATACTGAAAAGGGGGGAGATCTGTAATGCTCATGCCATGGTCTGCTAACCATCGGTAAGTCTGTGCATACCATACTCTCTCATGCCCTGTCTCTGCCAAATGTCTAGAGCTCTCAAATGCAAGCCTTGTGAGTCTGCTGGTGGGGAGCTCTCTGATTCTCAGAATAAAGGTCACCAACTGGAAGAGGGCCTCCACTAGCATCGGTGGTGTGCCAAGCTCAGCTCGTATAATGTCATGTGGAATGAAGGGCTTGCTGCGCAGCAAGCGTGAGATCATGATGACCTGGGGCCTCTCAATCCGCGCCCACATTGCCTTTGTGATCCCTGGTGACCATACTGTCGCTGCGTACATCAATGCGGGTGTCACTAGAGTGTCAAAGAGCCACCTCTTAGTCCGGGGCTCCTGAAAATGTGTCTGAAAGCAGCGTCTCTCCAATCTTGCAAGTGCCGCATAGCCCCGCGTCAATCTATCTCTCGTGGCATGTGCCATGGAGAATACCCCTGTGCTGCCCGAGAAGGTGACACCTAGGTAGATGTAGGAGTCCACTACCTCTATCTGTCCTCCAGCTTCTGTGAAAGAGGCACGATGGCGTACTTTCCTGGAGGTATGGAAGATCATGACCTTGGTCTTTCCAAGGTTCACTGTGAGTCCTCTCTCCATGCAAAAGGTATCGAGCGCCTGTAGAGAGAGAGAGTGAGAGAAAGAAAGAAAGAAAGAAAGTCATATTAACGTCTTCTGGAGGCCAAACTTGGCCTATGAGACAAAAACCATGTACAAGTGTAGTAACCCTGTGTGGAAGATAAAATGAAATAAAAGGTATATCGCTACCCAAAGCTATATAGGGCTAGAAAAGGCTGGGGAGATGTGGCTCTGACTCTGCAGATAGTGGCCACCTAATACATGGGGGGATCCAAAATGTGAGTAAAACGCCCTAGCGACAAGTGATGGGTGGAGGTGGGTGTAGTATGTGGTACATCGGTGGTGGTCTGAGTGCCTCCTGAAGGAAGACAACCCAGGGGGTGGTGGTACGCCTATGCTCCATCATGTGGTCGTAGGCAATCCTGATGCGTGAGACATCCTCCTGATATAGTCGTGGTCGACGATATCCACCCATGCGTGGTCGGCGCCGTGCTCTCTGTGCTTCTGCCTGGTGGAGCGTGAGCCCTATAGATGGACCTCTCTGATGTAGCTCAACTCGCTGAAAGAACTGGGTAATGGTCTGCTGGGTACTCACCCGTGGCTGATGTATGTGCTGTAGTGACCGCTCTCGCCTCTCGTATGCTGCTGTGACTCGTGAGAAAGCATCCCAAGCGTCTCTGGTCTCCCATAGTCATGCACAGCTGGAATGACTCCTCGATCTGGAACTGTGCTCGTAAGTCTAAGTATGCTGGACATCTGATAACAAAATGCTCCTCACTCTCTACCTCTGTCTGGCATACTGGGCACCACCTCTCCTCACGGGGGACTCCCCTAGACCGACCCCTCTCAATCTCGAGCTGATGTGATGAAACCTGGAGCTGCCCAATGACGACTCATAGGTGGTGGGGAAGGTAGGTCTGCATGTATCTCGGAATCTCGATGAAGCCCGTGCCTGATATATGTAGAAAATGCTCGCGGTAGTAGAGCATTTTCGGTGGCAATGTACCCCTAGGGCTCACCCATGTCCTCTGTATGTATGTATGCCATATCTCCTGACGAATGATCCTATTCCTCTCTTGATGAGAGAGCGAGTAGGTGGGTGCATGGGAGTCGTACTGTAGTGGTGGTAGCCTGTCTATGTCAAAGCCATGGTGGGCAAGCCAGTCTCGTGTCTGTGCATACCATGAGGAGGTGTCGCCTGCTAATGCCATATCACGTGATGCCTCGAAAGCACGATAAGCAATACGCTCTGTATCCATGCTCCGAAGTCTGTGTAATAGGCATACTGTCTGGAATAGTGCCTCAACTAGCATCGGTGGTGCAGCGAGCTCTGCTCTAATGATGTCATGTGGTACTGAAGGCTTACTGCGGATAAGTCTGGCAATCATGAGGATCTGTGGCCTCTCTAATGCTGTCCATACTGATGTAGCTAATCCTGGTCCCCATATGGCTGCCCCATACATGAGCGCTGGCGTAACCAAAGTGTCAAAGAGCCACCCCTTTGTGCGGGGCTCCTGAAAATATGCCTGGTGGCAGTGTCTCTCCATCAAAGCTAGTGCTGCGTACCCACGTGTGATGCGGTCACGGGCTGCCTGAGCCATAGAGAAGACTCCTGATGCTGCTGTAAATGTCACCCCCAAGTAAACATACGATCCGACCACCTCGATCGGTCCACCTGCAGCTGTGAACAAACTATGTCTGCGTACCTGTGCTGATGTATGAAAGATCAAGACCTTGGTTTTACCAAGATTCACAGATAACCCTCTGTGTCTGCAAAAGTCATCTAGGCCGTGTAGATGATGCTGTAGACCTTCTGCAGACTTTGAAACCAATACAATATCATCAGCGTATAAAAGAATATGGACAGTGGACCCGTGTACCTCAATGCCATCTCCCCCCTGCTGCTGTATGAAGTCCACTATCTCATCAATGTAGAGACCAAAGAGGGTGGGCGAGAGAGGGCATCCTTGCTTCACCCCGATAGTGCTAGCAAGTGGATCAGATAAGCCCCCTGGACATCTGACTCTACCAGATACTCTCTCGTATAAGGCGTAGATCCCCCATATCATCTCCTCCGGAGCTCCGATGTCAAGTAGTCGTCTGAAGAGTCGATCCCTAGGAACAGTGTCAAATGCTTTGCGGAAGTCCACAAAGCAACAATATAATCTCCTCTTCCTCACCCTGGCCTGGTCGATCAGGAATCTCAGAGTGAAGATGTGGTCAATGGTAGAGTAATCTCGTCTGAACCCTGCCTGTCCTAGAGCCCTGATGCCCTTCCTCTCAGCGAGAGTACTCAACTCTGTCTCTAGTACGGCCCCATATAACTTGGCCAATATAGGGCCAATCATGATCGTCCGGTATGTAGCTGGATCCATAGTGTCACCTGACTTATGAATGGGCACTATGGTGTGCTCAATCCATGAGTCTGGGAACCCTTCAACCAATGCACGGTTGAAGAGATGGGCAATGAGCGGTGCGAGAGTCGTGCCTCCATAAATGAGGTGCTCTGCCTGTAAACCGAAATGATCATGGGCCCTGCCATGCTGCAGCCCGGCAATAGCGCGTCCTACCATAGTGGGTGTGAAGAAGTCAGAGGTAGTAGGACGTGAGCTCTGCGGTCTGGGAACGGGAGGCTGGTCTGGGATCTCGTATAGGTTCCGTGAAAGAAAGAGAGAAAGTGTTTTTACATCTATTAGGAGGCCGAACTCGGCCTATGAGACAAATCAATGTACATGGGTGTATCTTCTGTCAATCGGAAAAGATAAAAGTACTGAAAAAAAAGATGGCAAGGCTGATATAGATCTCTGTAGTATGCATGTAGAGATACCCATGAAAGTGGGAGGGGGGGGACGGTGAATGGAGTGCTATATCTATAGCCTATATGCAAAAGGGTAGTACAAGCATGATAATGCATCTGAACGACTAACTAGCTCCATCCTGTACTAGTGAGCGGGTGTAAGATGTGGTACATGGGTGGAGGTGGAGTCAAGGCTGCCCTGATGGCTGCAGCGGGATCTTCCATGATCCGGGATCGTCTCTCCTCCATGGCGCGATGGTCACGAGCCTGGATGTCTGCGATCTCGTGTCTGTGAAGTCTGAGGGCCCGATATCCTATAGCACGGGGTCGTCTCCTAGCTCGAGAGGCCTGAGCGTGCCGAAGAGTCACCCCTCTCGATGTGTGAGCTAAGGGGCGGAGGGCTGCTGCACGTCGTGCAATGAAGAAGTCAGTGAGCTGACTCTGTCTCCCTCGTGTCTGGGAAGCTGCAGTAGGCTGGAGGAGAGAATCTCTGTGACTCTGAATCTCTAGTAAGAATCGCCCGAGCTGTCGCTGATCTCTAGAGCCCATGATCTCTCGGATGGTGGGCTGCCCTGTAAACAGAGTCTCGTATCTGCCTCTAATGTCATCATATGCGCTACATCTGCAAACAAAATGCTCCTCATCCTCCATCTCTACTCTGCATATCCTGCATAGCCGCTCCTCTCGGGGAATGTCTGTGGCTCTGCCTATCTCAATCTCTAGTCGGTGTGATGAGACCCTCAACTGGCCAATAGCCACCCTCGAGCTATGAGGCATGTAGGTATCCATGTAGCGTGGTCGCTGGATGAAACCATCCACTAGTATGTCCAAGAACTGGTCTCGATAGTGCGATAGTCTCGATCCCATGTGTGGTGTGTGCCATGTCTGACTAATGTAGAGCTGCCAAAGGTCCTGTCTGAGCACAAGATTCCTCTCATGACGTGAGAGGTGGATGTGAGGTGAGTCTGGATCATACTGAAAAGGCGGCAATCTATCCATATCAAGTCCATGACTATCAAACCATGCTCTAACCTGAGTGTACCAAGCTCTCTCATATCCCGACTCTGATATCTGTATAGATGCCTCAAAAGCTCTATGTGTGAGTCTTTCTGTAGGGAGCTCCCTCACCCTTTGAATAAAGGAGATAGTCTGGAATAGTGCATCTACTACCATGGGTGGTGCACCTAGCTCTGCCCTGATAATGTCATGTGGCACTGACTGTTTCCCACGAAATAGTCGCGAGATCATACGTACTTGTGGCCTCTCGATCGCACTCCACTGGGTAACTGAGAGAGAGAGAGAGAGAGAGAGAGAGAGAGAGAGAGAGAGAGAGAGAGAGAGAGAGAGAGAGAGAGAGAGAGAGAGAGAGAGAGAGAGAGAGAGAGAGAGAGAGAGAGAGAGAGAGAGAGAGAGAGAGAGAGAGAGAGAGAGAGAGAGAGAGAGAGAGAGAGAGAGAGAGAGAGAGAGAGAGAGAGAGACTTTTTAACGTCTATTAGAGGCCAAAATCGGCCTATGAGACAAAACATATACATCAGTATGATCCAATCCACTGTGATCCAAAACGAAAATAAAGTGTGAGTACTGCAAACGGGTATAAAAGGAGGGATAGTAGCTGGTATCAAGGGTGTGGGGTGCTATGGGTATGCACTCTATATGCTCAATGGGTGAGATACAAATATTATATGCATAGGGAGGGGAGGCTCGATGGTATCACAACCCCATAAATGCCTGGAGTGGGTGTAGGATATAATGCATCGGTGGGTAAGGCATCATGGCGATCCTCAAAATGCTCTGGGCGTCCAAATCGATAGGGGTGCGCTGCTGACGTCTCTGTATCTCCATGTCATGGCGTGCGTGAATCGCTTGAACCTCGCTCTGATGTGGACGAGCTCTCCGGACAAGGGGTCTCGGTGGTCGACGCTGTCGTCTAAGCTCCTCTTCTCTGTGTAATGTGACACCCCGCATGGAGCTGGGCCCTCGAGTCGAGTGTATGTGGGTCTGAAAAAATCTGTAATATAAGTCTGAGGGGGGGGGGGGGGGGTCAGGTGTATCTCCATCTGCTGCTGGAGGAGTTGGTCCTCTGTCCCCAATAAAGCCCTGATCTCTCTAGGCCCCCTGAAGAGCTGTGGGTATCGGTCTCTGATGTTCTCATATGCCTGGCATCTACATGTGTAGTGCTCCTCGTCCTCCACCTCCTCTCTACATATCTTGCATAATCGCTCATCCCTGGGGGTATGTGTGGCTCGCCCAATCTCAATCTCGAGCTGGTGTGATGATACTCTGAGCTGCCCAATGGCCACTCTCTCAGCTGGTGCCATATATGTATCCATGTATCGTGGTCTCTGAATGAAACCATCCGCTGTCACAGTCAGGAAGTGCTCTCTGTAGTGTTGCCTCTTTGTGGGAAGAGGCCCCCGTGGTGCTATCCATGTCTCCCTGACGTGTATCTGTAGTAGGTCCTGACGGATGATCCTATTCCTCTCCGAACGAGAGAGGGTAATGTGGGGGGAAGAGAGGTCATACTGAAAAGGGGGGAGATCCGTAATGCTCATGCCATGGTCTGCTAACCATCGGTAAGTCTGTGCATACCATACTCTCTCATGCCCTGTCTCTGCCAAATGTCTAGAGCTCTCAAATGCAAGCCTGGTGAGTCGGCTAGTGGGGAGCTCTCTGACTCTCAGAATAAAGGTCACCAACTGGAAGAGGGCCTCCACTAGCATCGGTGGTGTGCCAAGCTCAGCTCGTATAATGTCATGTGGAACGGAGGGCTTGCTGCGCAGCAAGCGTGATATCATGGTGATAGAGAGAGAGAGAGAGAGAGAGAGAGAGAGAGAGAGAGAGAGAGAGAGAGAGAGAGAGAGAGAGAGAGAGAGAGAGAGAGAGAGAGAGAGAGAGAGAGAGAGAGAGAGAGAGAGAGAGAGAGAGAGAGAGAGAGAGAGAGAAAGAAAGAAAGTGTTTTTACGTCTATTAGGAGGCCGAAGTCGGCCTATGAGACAAATCAATGTACATGGGTGTATCTTCTGTCAATGGGAAAAGATAAAAGTACTGAAAAAAAGATGGCAAGGCTGATATAGATCTCTGTAGTATGCATGTAGAGATACCCATGAAAGTGGGAGGGGGGGGACGGTGAATGGAGTGCTATATCTATAGCCTATATGCAAAAGGGTAGTACAAGCATGATAATGCATCTGAACGACTAACTAGCTCCATCCTGTACTAGTGAGCGGGTGTAAGATGTGGTACATGGGTGGAGGTGGAGTCAAGGCCGCCCTGATGGCTGCAGCGGGATCTGCCATCATCCGGGATCGTCTCTCCTCCATGGCGCGATGGTCACGAGCCTGGATGTCTTTGATTTGGTGTCTGTGAAGTCTGAGGGCCCGATATCCTATAGCACGGGGTCGTCTCCTAGCTCGAGAGGTCTGAGCGTGCCGAAGAGTCACCCCTCTCGATGTGTGAGCTAAGGGGCGGAGGGCTGCTGCACGTCGTGCAATGAAGAAGTCAGTGAGCTGACTCTGTCTCCCTCGTGTCTGGGAAGCTGCAGTAGGCTGGAGGAGAGAATCTCTGTGACTCTGAATCTCTAGTAAGAATCGCCCGAGCTGTCGCTGATCTCTAGAGCCCATGATCTCTCGGAGGGTGGGCTGCCCTGTAAACAGAGTCTCGTATCTGCCTCTAATGTCATCATATGCGCTACATCTGCAAACAAAATGCTCCTCATCCTCCATCTCTACTCTGCATATCCTGCATAGCCGCTCCTCTCGGGGAATGTCTGTGGCTCTGCCTATCTCAATCTCTAGTCGGTGTGATGAGACCCTCAACTGGCCAATAGCCACCCTCGAGCTATGAGGCATGTAGGTATCCATGTAGCGTGGTCGCTGGATGAAACCATCCACTAGTATGTCCAAGAACTGGTCTCGATAGTGCGATAGTCTCGATCCCATGTGTGGTGTGTGCCATGTCTGACTAATGTAGAGCTTCCAAAGGTCCTGTCTGAGCACAAGATTCCTCTCATGACGCGAGAGGTGGATGTGAGGTGAGTTTGGATCATATTGAAAAGGCGGCAATCTATCCATATCAAGTCCATGACTATCAAACCATGCTCTAACCTGAGTGTACCAAGCTCTCTCATATCCCGACTCTGATATCTGTATAGATGCCTCAGAAGCTCTATATGTGTGAGTCTTTCTGTAGGGAGCTCCCTCACCCTCTGAATAAAGGAGATAGTCTGGAATAGTGCATCTACTACCATGGGTGGTGCAGCTAGGTCTTCCCTGATAATGTCATGTGGCACTGACTGTTTCCCACGAAATAGTCGCGAGATCATACGTACTTGTGGCCTCGCGATCTCAATCCACTGGGTAACTGTGAGGCTTGGTGCCCAAATTGTCGAAGCATACATCATAGCTGGTCTCACTAGTGTGTCAAATAGCCACCCCTTTGTGCGGGGCTCCTGGAAGTGTGCCTGGTGACATCTCCGCTCTAACATGGCTAAGGCTGCATATCCTCGTGTGAGTCTATCGGTGGCTGCCTGTCTCATGCTGAAGGGGCCAGGCAAGCTCGTGAATGTGACTCCGAGGTAGACATAGGAAGTGACCACCTCAATCTGTCCACTGCCAACTGTGAATGCTGCTCTATTCCTCACCATGGGGGAGGTGTGGAAGATCATGACCTTGGTCTTGCCAAGGTTTACTGTCAGGCCTCTCTGTGTGCAAAACTCATGGAGGGCATCTAGGTGGTGCTGTAATCCCTCGGGTGACTCTGAAATCAATACAATATCATCTGCATATAATAAAATGTGGACCTGTGTACCTCCAAGGTCTTCACCCTCCCCTCTAGCTCGGAGAATGTAGTCCTCAATCTCGTCGATGTAGAGCCCGAAGAGAGTGGGAGAGAGTGGGCTGCCTTGCTTAACACTCACTGTGCTAGCAATGGCCTGTGATAGTCCCCTCGGGCATCGAACCCTCCCAATCACCCGCTCATAGAGTGTGTAGATGGCCCAAATCATCTCTGATGGTATCCCCAAGCTATGGAGTCTCCGAAAAAGCTTCTCCCGTGGCACAGTATCGAAGGCTTTGCGGAAATCCACAAAGCAGCAATATAATCTCTTCTTCCGTATCTTTGCTCCATCAATGAGGCAACGCAGAATGAAGATGTGATCAATAGTGGAGAAAGCCCGTCGGAACCCTGCCTGACCACGTGCTCGTAGCCCTTCCATCTCTGCATAAGAGCTGAGGTCTATCTCGAGAACCGTCCCATAAAGCTTGGCCATGGTGTGACCAATCATGATAGTCCTGTAGTTCCCTGGGTCCAAGGTATCCCCAGATTTGTGAATGGGTACAATGATGTTCTTCGTCCACTCCTCTGGGAAGCCCTCCCCTATAGCCCGATTGAAGACATGTGCAATCAATGGAGCTATAGTGGGGCCGGTATATATGAGGTGCTCACTCTGCAGTCCCGTGTGGTCAGTCGAACGCCCATGCTGTAGCCGCTCAATGGTCCTCTGGATCATCTTTGCTGTGAAGAAAGAGGAACGAAATATCATGTGGTACTGAAGGCTTGTTGCGGATAAGTCTGGCAATCATGAGGATATGTGGCCTCTCTAATGCTGTCCATACTGATGTAGCTAATCTTGGTCCCCATATGGCTGCCCCATACATGAGCGCTGGCGTAACCAAAGTGTCAAAGAGCCACCCCTTTGTGCGGGGCTCCTGAAAATATGCCTGGTGGCACTGTCTCTCCATCAAAGCTAGTGCTGCGTACCCACGTGTGATGCGATCACTAGCTGCCTGAGCCATAGAGAAGACCCCTGATGCTGCTGTAAATGTCACCCCCAAGTAAACATATGATCCGACCACCTCGATCGGTCCACTTGCTGCTGTGAACAAACTATGTCTGCTTACCTGTGCTGATGTATGAAAGATCAAGACCTTGGTTTTACCAAGGTTCACAGATAACCCTCTGTGTCTGCAAAAGTCATCTAGGCCGTGTAGATGATGCTGTAGACCTTCTGCACACTTTGAAACCAATACAATATCATCAGCATAGAAAAGAATATGGACAGTGGACCCGTGTACCTCAATGCCATCTCCCCCCTGCTGCTGTATGAAGTCCACTATCTCATCAATGTAGAGACCAAAGAGGGTGGGTGAGAGAGGGCATCCTTGCTTCACCCCGATAGTGCTAGCAAGTGGATCAGATAAGCCCCCTGGACATCTGACTCTACCAGATACTCTCTCGTATAAGGCGTAGATCCCCCATATCATCTCCTCCGGAGCTCCGATGTCAAGTAGTCGTCTGAAGAGTCGATCCCTGGGAACAGTATCAAATGCTTTGCGGAAGTCCACAAAGCAACAATATAATCTCCTCTTCCTCACCCTGGCCTGATCGATCAGGCATCTCAGAGTGAAGATGTGGTCAATGGTAGAGTAATCTCGTCTGAAACCTGCCTATCCTGGAGCCCTGATGCCCTTCCTCTCAGCGAGAGTACTCAACTCTGTCTCTAGTACCGCCCCATATAACTTGGCCAATATAGGGTCAATCATGATCGTCCGGTATGTAGCTGGATCCATAGTATCACCTGACTTATGAATGGGCACTATGGTGTGCTCAATCCATGAGTCTGGGAACCCTTCAACCAATGCATGGTTGAAGAGATGGGCAATGAGCGGTGCGAGAGTCGTGCCTCCATAGATGAGGTGCTCTGCCTGTAAACCGAAATGATCATGGGCCCTTCCATGCTACAGCCGGGCAATAGCGCGTCCCACCATAGTGGGTGTGAAGAAGTCAGAGGTAGTAGGACGTGGGCTCTGCAGTGTGGGAATGGGAGGCTGGTCTGGGATCTCGTATAGGCTTCGTGCATAGCTATGCCAAGTGCTCGGGTCTCGGATAGGTGTCTGCTGTCTCCTCTCTCTCAAATGTCGCCATGCCACTACACTGTCTCGACTCATGAGCAAATGGTAAATATCCCAATACTGTCTCTCCTCCCAATCTTGCCGTTTGCGGCGAGTAAGGCTCTGCATGCGACGCTGTGCCTGTGTGTGTGTAATATCTCCTCTATGCTCTAAAATCCGTAGGTGCTTCCGCATCTCACGACAGTCTGCATCATACCAACGGTTCTGGGGCATGGATCCTGTGCGTGGAGGGTGCATATGTGTGCGGTGTGGGAAGCTGCGGAGAGCTGAGTCCTGTAGGATGGAGGTGATATGTGATGTAAGTGTGTCCAAAGGTGAGAATGGATCGAGGGAGAGTAGGCGGGTGTGTAATAGGTGTGCATAAACGTGTGTACCGATCGACGTCTAAAAAGGCGGTCCGTGCCTCCTCCGAACTCATCTTAAGGATGAGTGCTCGCAAACGTGATGTATCCCTCCCAACCCTCCATGCGTCTGTGTAAGGCATGCTCTCGTATCCAAGTCGATGGCAAATGTCAGTGGCCTCTGCCTCCGGTGATACCCCTTCGGGTAGGCCTGTAATCCGAATGTGAAGTCTTCGAGTGTGTCGAAGCCTCTCCTCCTCAAGTGTATCCTGGACTCGTGTGAGCTCTTCTTTCTGCACGTCTTCCCTAACTTCCTTCTTAACCCTTTTGTGTACTACTTCCATCCATGACTCTCGAGTAGATTCTACCTCCGTTTTGATTTCCTTCTTTATTTCTTCCTTGAGTATCTCCACGTTGGAGATCTCCCCCTCTTCTTTCATGTGCTCATAAGCTGTCCTCCAATGGTCTCTTTCTTATGTGAGAGTCTTCACTTGTTCTTCAAGTCCTTTGACTTTATTCATTACTTGTTCTTCGAGTCCTTTGAACTTTTCCATCATCTTTCGTATCTCCATATTGAGGTTGCGGTCTGCTTCCTTTTTGGCCTCTTTGAGAGCTTTAGCGATAAGGTCGTCCACTTCCTTCCGGTCCATGGGAGCCATTTCAAGGTTTAGGATAAGGGCTCGGGTAGAGAGAGAGAGAGAGAGAGAGAGAGAGAGAGAGAGAGAGAGAGAGAGAGAGAGAGAGAGAGAGAGAGAGAGAGAGAGAGAGAGAGAGAGAGAGAGAGAGAGAGAGAGAGAGAGAGAGAGGGAGGGAGGGAGGGAGGGAGGGAGGGAGGGAGGGAGGGAGGGAGGGAGGGAGGGAGGGAGGGAGGGAGGGAGGGAGGGAGGGAGGGAGGGAGGGAGGGAGGGAGGGAGGGAGGGAGGGAGGGAGGGAGGGAGGGAGGGGGAGGGGAGGGAGGGGGAGGGAGGGGGAGGGAGGGAGGGAGGGAGGGAGGGAGGGAGGGGAGGAGAGAGAGAGAGAGAGAGAGAGAGAGAGAGAGAGAGAGAGAGAGAGAGAGAGAGAGAGAGAGAGAGAGAGAGAGAGAGAGAGAGAGAGAGAGAGAGAGAGAGAGAGAGAGAGAGAGAGAGAGAGAGAGAGAGAGAGAGAGAGAGAGAGAGAGAGAGAGAGAGAGAGAGAGAGAGAGAGAGAGAGAGAGAGAGAGAGAGAGAGAGAGAGAGAGAGAGACTTTTTAACGTCTATTAGAGGCCAAAATCGGCCTATGAGACAAAACATATACATCAGTATGATCCAATCCACTGTGATCCAAACGAAAATAAAGTGTGAGTACTGCAAACGGGTATAAAAGGAGGGATAGTAGCTGGTATCAAGGGTGTGGGGTGCTATGGGTATGCACTCTATATGCTCAATGGGTGAGATACAAATATGATATGCATAGGGAGGGGAGGCTCGATGGTATCACAACCCCCTAAATGCCTGGAGTGGGTGTAGGATATAATGCATCGGTGGGTAAGGCATCATGGCGATCCTCAAAATGCTCTGGGCGTCCAAATTGATAGGGGTGCGCTGCTGACGTCTTTGTATCTCCATGTCATGGCGTGCGTGAATCGCCTGAATCTCTCTCTGATGTGGACGAGCTCTCCGGACAAGGGGTCTCGGTCGTCGACGTTGTCGTCTAAGCTCCTCTGCTATGTGTAATGTGACACCCCGCATCGAGCTAGGCCCTCGAGTGTATGTGGGTCTGAAAAAATCTGTAATATAAGTCTGAGGGGGGGGGGGGTCAGGTGTATCTCCATCTGCTGCTGGAGGAGTGATGCGCAACGGTGCTGGAGCTCTACTAGGAAACGACCTAGAGGGCGTTGGTCCTCTGTCCCCAATAAAGCCCTGATCTCTCTAGGCCCCCTGAAGAGCTGTGGGTAGCGGTCTCTGATGTCCTCATATGCCTGGCATCTACATGTGTAGTGCTGTTCGTCCTCCACCTCCTCTCTACATATCCTTCATAATCGCTCATCCCTGGGGGTATGTGTGGCTCGCCCAATCTCAATCTCGAGCTGGTGTGATGATACTCTGAGCTACCCAATGGCCACTCTCTCAGCTGGTGCCATATATGTATCCATGTATCGTGGTCTCTGAATGAAACCATCCGCTGTCATAGTCAGGAAGTGCTCTCTGTAGTGTTGCCTCTTTGTGGGAAGAGGCCCCCGTGGTGCTATCCATGTCTCCCTGACGTGTATCTGTAGTAGGTCCTGACGGATGATCCTATTCCTCTCCGAACGAGAGAGGGTAATGTGGGGGGAAGAGAGGTCATACTGAAAAGGGGGGAGATGCGTAATGCTCATGCCATGGTCTGCTAACCATCGGTAAGTCTGTGCATACGATACTCTCTCATGCCCTGTCTCTACCAAATGTCTAGAGCTCTCAAATGCAAGCCTGGTGAGTCTGCTAGTGGGGAGCTCTCTGACTCTCAGAATAAAGGTCACCAACTGGAAGAGGGCCTCCACTAGCATCGGTGGTGTGCCAAGCTCAGCTCGTATAATGTCATGTGGAACGGAGGGCTTGCTGCGCAGCAAGCGTGATATCATGGTGATCTGGGGCCTCTCAATCTGCGTCCACATCGCCTGTGTGATCCCTGGTGCCCATACTGCTCCTGCGTACATCAATGCGGGTGTCACTAGAGTGTCAAAGAGCCACCCCTTAGTCCGGGGCTCCTGAAAATGTGTCTGAAAGCAGCGTCTCTCCAATCCTGCAAGTGCCGCATAACCTCGCGTCAATCTATCTCTCGCAGCCTGTGCCATGGAGAATACCCCTGTGCTGCCCAAGAAGGTGATACCTAGGTAGACGTAGGAGTCCACTACCTCTATCTGTCCTCCAGCTGCTGTGAAAGAGGCGCGATGGCGTACTGTCCTGGAGGTATGGAAGATCATGACTTTGGTCTTGCCAATGTTCATTGTGAGTCCTCTCTCCATGCAAAAGGTATCGAGCGCCTGTAAATGTGACTGCAACCCCTCCTGTGACTCTGAGAGCAGGACAATGTCATCAGCATATAATAGGATATGTATTGGCCTACCTCCGAGGTCTCCTTCTCCCCCTCCTGCTCGCTGTATATACTCCGTGATCTCGTCGATGTAGAGACCGAAAAGAGTGGGTGAGAGAGGCAACCTTGTTTCACACCAATGGTGCTAACAAAGCTGTCTGATAGACCGCCGGGGGCAGCGTACCCTGCCTGTGACTCGTGCATACAAAGCGTGGATGGCCCATAGCATGTCTGATGGAAGCTGTAACTCTTGGAGCCTCCGTAGTAGTCTCTCTCGAGGGACCATGTCGAAGGCTTTGCGGAAATCCACAAAGCAAGAGTATAGTCTCTGCTTCCTCGCCTTCGCGCTCTCAATCAAGCAACGAAGCACGAAGATGTGGTCGATGGTGGAGAAAGTGTGGCGGAAGCCTGCCTGGCCGGGTGCTCTGATCCCTGCTGCCTCAGTG